>CM053601.1:98858932-98896785 GCA_028646575.1 Pseudocheirus occidentalis | reverse complement strand
GCACTTGTCATTTTCCTGTTTTGTCATCATAGCCAATCTGACTGGTGAGATGTGGTACCTCAAAGTTGTTTTGATTTGCATTTATAGAATCAATAGTGATTTGGAGCATTTTTCCATATGCTTAAATATATCTTTAATTTCTACCTCTTAAAATAGCCTCTTCATATTCTTTGCCCATTTATCAATTGGGGAATGACTTGTATTCTAATAAATTTTACCTAATTTCCTGTATATTTTAGAAATGAGGCCTTTATCTGAGACACTGGCTGTAAATATTCTTTCCCAGTTTCTAACTTTCCTCTTAAGCTTGGTTACATTGGCTTTGTTTGTACAGAAACTTTTCAATTTAATGTAATCAAGATTATCCATTTTGCATTTCATAGTGCTCTCCAACTCTTCTTTGGTCATAAAGTCTTCCCTACTGCAGAAATCTAACAGGTAAACTATTCCTTACTTCCCCAGATTATTTACAGTATCAGCCTTTATACCTAGATCATGCACCCATTTAGACTGACTTTGGTGTATGATGTTCAATGATGGTCTATATCCAGTTTCTATCATACTATATTCCAATTTTCCCAGCATTTGGTCAAATATTGAACTCTTAACCCAGTAACTGGGGTCTTTGGCCTTAGCAAACAGTATGTTACTATAGTCGTTGACTTATGAGTCTTTTCTACCTAATCTGTTCCATTGATCCACTACTCTATTCCTTAGTCACTACCAGGAAGTTTTGAGGACTGCTGCTTTATAAAGAGATTAAAATCTGGTTCGACTAGCCCACATTCCCTAACATTTCTTTTCATTTATCGCCTTGATATTCTGGCTTTTTTCTTCTTCCAAATGAATTTTGTCACCATTTTTTCTAGTTGTATAAAGTAATCTTTCAGTAGATTGATTGGTATGGTACTAAATGCATAATTTAATTTAGGTGAAACTGTCATTTTTATTATATTAACTCTACCCATCCATGAGCAATTGATGTTTTTCCAATGAGTAAGATATGATTTTATTTGTATGAAAAGTGCTTTGTAGTTGTGTTCATAAAGGTGCTGGGTTTGTTTTGTCAGGTAGATTCCCAAATATTTTATAATGTCTGCAGCAACTTTAAATGGGGTTTCTCTTATTATCTCTTGCTGTTGGACTTCATTGGAAATATATAGGAATGCTGAGGATTTATGTGGGATTATTTTATATACTGCAACTTTGCTAAATTTATTTATTGTCTCAAGGAATATTTTACTTCATTCTCTAGGGTTCTCCAAGTATATCATCATGTCATCTGCAAAGAGTGATAGCTTAGTCTCTTCTTGGCATAACTTGATTCCTCTGATTTCTTTTTCTTCTCTAACTGCTACTGCTAACATTTCTAGTAACAGATTGAATAAGATGGGTGATAGTGGACATCCTTGTTTCACACATGATCTTATTGAAAATGCTTCTAGTTTATCCCCATTGCATATAATACTTGCTGATGGCTTTAACTAGATGCTACCTGTTATTCTAAGGAAAATTCCATTCATTCCTATACTGTCTAGTATTGTTAATAAGAATGGATGTTGTATTTTGTCAAAGGCTTTTTCTGCATCTGCTGAAAAAACCATATGGTTCCTACTAGTTTTATTGTTGATATAATCAATGATACTGATGGTTTTCTTAATATTGAACCATCCTTGCATTCCTGGAATAAATCCCACCTGGTCAAAATATACTATTCTTGTTATAATTTGCTGTAGTCTTTTTGCTATTATTTTATTTCAGATTTTGCACCAATATTCATGAGGGATACTGGTCTATAATTTTCTTTCTCTGTTTTGTCTCTCTCTGATTTAGGTATCAGTACCATATTTTTGTGATAAAAAGAATTTGGAAGGACTCCTTCCTCCAAATTGTTTGTGGAGTACTGTAATCAGTTCGTCTTTGTATGTTTGATAGAACTCACTAGTAAATTCATCTGGCCCTGGGGATTTTCTCCTAGGTAGTTCTCTGATAGCTTGTTCAATTTCTTTTTCTGAGATGGTGTTGTTTAAGTAATTTACTTCATCTTCAGTTAGTGCGGGCAACTTATATTTTTGTAGATATTCATGCATTTCACTAAGATTGTCAAATTTATGTGCACACCGTTGGCAAAATAATTCTTAATTATTGTTTTAATTTCATCTTCATTGGAGGTACATTCACATTTTTCATTTTTGAGACTCAGAACTTGGCTTTTTTCTTTCTATTTTTTATCATATTGACTAAGGGTCTATCAATTTCATTGTTTTTTTTTCATAAAACCAACTCAGTATAATTTATAAGTTCAATAGTTTTCTTACTTTCAATTTTATTCGTCTCCCCTTTGGTTTTCATTATTTCTAATTAAGTATTTAATTGGGAATTTTTAATTTGTTCTTTTTCTCACTTTTTCAGTTGCATGCCCAATTCATTGACATCCATTTTATCTAATTTTTTCATATATGCATTCAGGGATATAAAACTTCCCCTACGTATTGCCTTTTCTGCATCCCACAAGATTTGGTATGATACCTCATTATTGTAATTCTCCTGAATGAAGTTACTTATTGTTTCCATGATTTCTTGTTTAACCCACTCATTCTTTAGGATTAAATTATTTTGTTTCCAATTAATTTTTTGTCTACCTTTCCATGGCCCTTCACTGCATACAATTTTTATTGCATCATAGTCTGAAAATGATGCATTTAATATTTCTGCCTTTCTGCACTGAATTGTGAGGTTTTTGTGCCCTAGTACATGCTCTATTTTTGTGAATGTGCCATGTACTGCTGAGAGGAAAGTTTATTCCTTTTAATCCCCATTCAGTTTTCTCCAGAGATCTATCATGTCTAGCCTCTCTAAATTCTATTTGACTCCTTAACTTCTTTCTTGTTTATTTTGAGGTTAGATTTATCAAGTTCAAAGAGGGGGAGATTGAGGTCCCCCAGTAGCATCATTTTGCTATCTGTTTCCTCCTCTAATTCCCTTTACTTTTCCTCTAGGAACTTGGGTGCCATACTGCTTGGTGCATATATGTTAAATAATGATAATTCTTAATTCACAATGGTGCCTTTTAGCAGGATGTGGTTTCCTTCCTTATCTCTTTTAGTGAGATCTATTTTAGCTTTTGCTTTATCTGAGATAAGGATTGCTACCCCTGTTTTTCTAACTTTAGCTTAGGCATAATATATTCTACTCCATGCTTTTACCTTTACACTGTGCATATCCCCTAGTTACAGATGTGTTTCTTGTAGACAGCATATTGTAGGATTGTGCTTTTTAATCCATTCTGCTATCTGCCTCAGTTTTATGGGAGAGTTCATCCCATTCACATTCACAGTTATGATTACTATCTGTCACTTTCCATCCATCTTATTCCCTCCCCTGTTTATATTTTTATATCTTCCTTTTCCCTTCCCTTCCTTAAGAATTGTTCCTCCCTCTTTACTACCCTTTCCCCTTGCTACTCTTCCCCTCCCTACTGAGTACCATCCCCTTCTTAAACCCCTCCTCCTTTGTCCTTCCTACTGCCTGTAAGGCACAATAAATTTTTATTCTTAACAGAGTATATTATTCCCCTGTTGAACCCAAACCAATAATAGTACATTTCATATATTGCTCTTCTCACTCCCTCTTTTCCGTCTATTATGAATTTTTGTGTCTTTTCATGTTAGAATCTAAACTTAGCCATTTGTATTGATACCTCTTTAAATCAGAACCTATGAGTATAATGATCATATGATGCTCATCTCCTTATTTCCCACCTCTCCACTTAAGCATATATTTATACCTCTTATTGTGCCATAATGTACCATCTTCTGTCCCTACTTTTCCTTTTCTCCCATTACAATCCCTTTATTCCCCTTAAAAAATTTTTTTAATCTTCAGATTCATCAAATTATACCCACAATCTCTTCCTGTATACATCGCTTTTAAGTGTTGCAATACTTATACAATTTTCAGTATTGGCAGGTATCTGCTTTTCATAAATGAATGTAAAGAGTTTACTCTTTCTTATTGAGTCTCAAGTTATGTGCATATGTGAACATCTGTGTGTATGTTTATGTGTGAGTGTATGTTTACCTTGTTTACCTTTTTATGTCTTTCTTGGATCTTGTAAGTGAAGATCAAATTTTCCATTGAGCTCAGGCTTTTTCGTAAGGAAAGTCTGGAAGTCCTTTATTTCATTAAATGACCATCTCGTTGCCTGAAAGAATATGCTCAGTCTTGCCTTGTAGTTGATCTGTGGTTTCAGTCCTAAACTATTTTGCTTCATGAAATATCACATTCCATTCCCTCTGATCTTTTAATGTAGCAGCTGCCAAATCCTGTGTAATCCTGACTGTAATTCCGCAATATTTGAATTGTTTGTTTTTGTCTGCATTCATTATTTTCTCCTTGATTTTGTATCTCTGGAGTTTTTCAACTATATTTCTTGGAGTTTTCAATTTGGGAACTCTTTCAGGAGGAGATTGGTGAATTCTTTCAAAAACCATTTGTCCTTTTGATTCTACAACCTCAGGACCATTTTTTGACAGTCTCTTGGAGGATGCCGTCCAGGCTAGTTTTTTCATCATGGCTTTCTGGTAGTCTGGTTATTCTTAGGTTATCTCTCCTGGGTCTGTTTTCCAGGTCAGTTGTTTTTTAGTGAGATATTTTGTACTTTCTTCTAATTTTTCAATCTTTATGTTTTGTTTGACTAGCTGTTTTTGTATCCTAGAGTCCTTAGCTTCTATTTGTCTGATTCTAATTTTTAGTGAATTATTTTCCTCAATTAGTTTTTGGAGTTCCTTTTCCACATGTTCATTTTTTCATTTTTAGGGAGGTATTTTCTCCAGTTAGATTTTGGGCCTCCTGTCCTAGTTCTCTAATTTTACTTTTTAAAGATTTGTTTTCTTCAGTGAGATTTTTTTTTTCCAATTTGGTCACTGTAGATTTAAATTTATCTCTTACCTCTCTAATTTCATTTTTAAAATCTCTTTTGAGATCCTCCAAGAAGGTTCTTTGGGCTTGAGACCAATTCACATTTCCTTCTGTGGTTTCTCATGTGAATATAGAGTTTCTGTTGCCTTCTGAATTTGTTTGTTCTTGTTCATTATAAAAAGATTTGATGGTCCTAGCCTTTCCAGTTTCCCTCTTCCCCATTGTGAGCACCTATGTCCTGGATTTTTAGAGTAAATATCTCCTTCTGAGGTGCCAAAATATTGAGCTTCTCAGCCTGGGACGTAGCTGTAAGCTCCGAGTGTGTTGCCTGAGGCCAAGCCCAAGACTTTCAATGATTCCACTGAGTTACCCTGAGGCTTACAGAGTAAACTTTTGGGGGTTGGACGGTCTGGCTCCTTCAGGTTTCCATGTCTGTGTCTCTCGGCTACAGCTCAGGCAAGTTCAGAGCAGGTTACAGATGAAGGCCAGAGGCAGGGCTGCTGTTTGCTCATTGGCCCTGTGATACTAAAGTACACCTGGGCTTTTCTTGTTAGGGCTTGCTGGTTCCACCCTCCTGGGCTTAGACTCTACTGTCTTCTTTCCCCTTTCCTCAGCCACACCAAAGCCTGAGGCTGTTTCCACTAATTCAAGATTTTACTCTGTGTGGAGTATTTAACTCCAGACTTTTCTGCCTCAGGGAGGGGGGATCAGAGCATCTAGATTTTATTCCTCCATCTTGGCTTCTGTAAGTACGGGTATACAATTTTAAACATCCAGGTTGCTGCAGGAAAAGCTGATGACCCTGTTGCGGGCCCTGAGTTTTTTCCTACCTGGTCCAATGATCCTCTGTCCTGTGGTGAGACAGCCAGGCTGGGTGAGTCTGCTGGCTGGCTGTGGCTTCTTTGAGGTCTGCTGTAGTCTGCTCTCAGCTCCATGCTGGTGAGGCTCTCCTGTGCTCCAAGTTTTCCTTACCCAGATCTGAGTAGGCACTTTCCTGGGCTGGAAATCTGCCACACTCAGTCTCACAATGGGTTCTGTCACTCTTAAATTTGTTCAAATTCAGTTTTTAGCATTTAGCAAACAGAATTTTTGGAGCACAGTGGAAAGGTTACTCCTTCCTTTCTGCCATCTTAGCTCCACTGCCCCTCCCTCATGCCTTAAGAAGACACATGATAGCTTATTGATGACATATGTTGTGAAATCCCACAAAAACTATTTCTACATTACCCATGTTGCAAAAGCAGACACACAAAAGTAAGAACAATAAATAGACCCTTTGGAATTGTGTTAGATTATTGTCAGAGAAAGTAAATCTTTCATTTCTAATACTATGTACAATAATAACAATTTTTTAAAGTATCTTTATAAAAAGAAAAGCCTTAAATCAAGTGGTAGTGAGCTGGTGAATTATATCATAAAACAAAGGCAACTTCCAGTTTCAGATTAAAGCATAGCAAACTCCAATTATTCAGTGACAGATTAGGGCAAAATATTCACAGAAAATCAAAATATAGCATTTCTCAATAATTTAGTAATTCCTCTAATCAACTGGGAAGTACCAAGGTACCCCACCCCTGGGTAATACTTTAGTCCAAGCAGCCCATCCCTTGGCAGTACATTTGTTTAGTCAGTCAACAAAGTCTCTCTTCTCAAATAGAGATTAGTTTCCAATCATAAACAAAATACATTCATTTGATCAGGCACAGAGCAGGAAAAGTCAAAAGTTTCCCACCCCTGGGAACTGAATTACAATACCATAATTAAGGCCAAGCACTTTTCTCAAAAGGGGCAGTGTAGAGCACAAAAGGACAACCACCCTTAAGCTACAACCAGGTTAAGATATCATCACAGCATTTAACACCCAAGGAGAGGTCTTCTCTTCATCTTGAGAGGAGGCAGATTCTCAGCAATCTGTACTCCTGGGGAGACAAAGTTTAACAAAGCCACAATGTACATTACAATGTCCTCATCAATATATTCTCTGCTTGTAGGACTGTCCCAGAACACCTGAAAACATCGGCAAGAGCCTCTTCCAGGATTTCTATAAACATACAGCAAGAAAATCCTTCTTCAGGGCTTCTGAACAAACAGCAAGGTTCCAGGACCTCTGCAACAACAGCACTGTCCTTCACCAGCAGACAGTTCTGGCAAAACAACATCAAAACAGACAGACAAAATACCAGCATGACAACCATGCCTCCTCAGTCCTCAGCAGCTCAGGGTGCTAGTTCCCAAAAGTCCTGGATAACAACAACTGGCCCTTAGCAGTCTTCTCTCAGCAACTCTGGCCCCCAGCAATTCTCCTTTCACTTTCTCTGCCTCCATGATACTGCTCCCCCAAAATTCTTCTGGCCTCCTCTGCTTGGGCTTTTTTTCTGCTTGGGCCTCTCTCTAAATCCATGGCACCAGCTACCCCCATGTCAGCCCTCTCTTTATGTCAACAAATCCATCCCACAAGTAGGATTCACTAGCTCTGGGTTTCAACAACTCAACCCAAAAAACAAGCCAATACAGGGAGATCTTTAAATTTCATTACCATTATGTGAAGGAAATGGCAACCCACTACATTATTTTTGCCATTTAAAAAAACCTGGGTCACAAATGTTTGGACACAATTGAAAAACTAATGAAAAACAACCAAAAAAAGGATATGTCATTGCCTCTCTTGGAGCTGAAGATGTTAATAACACAAAAGAGTAAGAAAATAACTATGGCTTAATAAAATTTACTGAAATGTCTGTGGACAAGGTTTACATATCATATTTGAGTAGTTTGGGAAATAAAAATGAACTATTTTGGGCATCTATCTAAAGATTTAAATCACAAATACTATGTTTGGAAGGCAGAGCCAAGATGACAGAGTAAGGGCAGGAACTCACCTGAGCTCTCCCCCAAACCCTTACAAATACTTTTAAATAATAGTATTAACCGAGGAGCAAAACAGTTTTGCACCCCCAATCAACTTAGAAGTTCAGCAGGAAAGATCTTTCGCATGGGACCCAGAAAAAGAGGAACAGGCCTCAGGGTGACTCAATCAGTGGCAGCAGTGGCTGCAAAGTGAAGTGAGTAGAACCAGAAGATTGCGCCCACTAACAACAACATTGTAAAGAAGATCAGCTGTGAAAAATTTAGCTATACTGATGAAGACAATTCCAAAGGATGCATGATGAAAAATGTAATCCATCTCTGAAAAGAGAACTGATGAGGTATGAATGCAGATTACAGCATTTTTTCATTTTCTTTATGATTTTCAGTTTTGTTGTTGTTTTGTTTTTCCCACATAGTTAATATAGAATTATTTTGTGTGACTTCATGTGTTCAACTGATATCATATTGCTTGTCTTCTGAGGGAATGGAGAAGGGACAGGAAGAAGGGAAAAAATTTAAACTCAAAACTGTTTTTAAAAGTAAATAAATAAATTCACTGTGCATGTGAATTAAAAAAAACTACTGTTGTGATGAAAGACAAACATCAAACATAAGTACAGAGAAGATGAGAAAAACTTATATGAACTGATACAAAATGAAATAAGGAGAGCAAGCAAAATAATGTATACAATAATGCGAATGAGAATAACAACCACTAAAATATGAACTGTATGTTGAATAATAATAAAGCCCAAAGCTGATCCCAGAAAAAAAAGAATATGCAAAGTCAACTCCCCACTCCTCTTTAGCAGAGGTGGGGTTCTATGAGTATGAAATATTCCATATTAGCAGGTTTTTTGGTGTGTTGATTGAGTTTGCTCATTTTTTTCTTCTGCTTCAAAAAGACAGCTTTTGGATGCAGATACAACAGGAAAATCTATAAGATGTAGAAACAAAAAAAGGGTATACAAATGTATGTCTATGTGTCTGTGTGTATGTGACACTTATGTTTATATGCATAAATATATGTGTATACGTGTGTGTATTTATGGAGAGAGAGCGAGAGAGAGCGAGAGAGAGAGAGAGAGAGAGAGAGAGAGGAGAGAGCACAAAGGCAGTGAGGCAGGAAACACATTTTCCTTTGACAAAGTTTGTTGTTATTCAGTCATGTCCTACTCTTTAAAACCCCATTTTAGGGTTTTCTTAGCAAAGTTACTAGAGTGCTTTCTCATTTTCTCCTCCAGCTCCTTTTACAGATGAGGAACTTTGTCAAAGAGGGTTAAGTAACTTTCTCAGGGTCACACAGTAAGTGTGTGAGGCCCTATTTGAACTTATGAAGATGAGTCTTCCTGATTCCAAGCACAGTGCTCTATCCACTGTGCCCCCTAACTCTGGTTATTCCTGGAGAATTCGCGTTTAACTACATGGGAATGACCTTTCTCGGGGAGGCAGTGAAAGGAGGAAAGAAGCATTGATTGAGTGCCTATTAGGTGCCAGACTAAGTGCTAAGCATTTTGCAGATATTGCCTCATTTCATCTAGAAACTTAAACCTGCTCATGTGAGAGGAGATTTGAATACTAGAATTAGTATTCATACACTCAAGTGAGAAATATGAAGTGTGATAGATTGGGTGACTGGACCTACAGTCATACACCTTGTTTTAAAGGCATAAGACTATTACTGTTTTAAGAAATACAGCTGATTTTATACCTGATACATAGATATAAATTTTTAAGCAACATATAACACCATTTATCTAGTGGGGAGAACCTGCAGTCCTTCAAGTATGACAATTATATCAGCAAAATTTAATGCACTAAAATAAGCAACTAATAATAAACCTCATTATCAATAAGAAAATGCTCTTTAGAATCTAGGCAGGAAACTCTCTCTACCATCCTACTCTATGACAAAGGTGAACCCTTTAAATTAAGGCAGATGAGTATTAGTTTGAATTACTAGATATCATTGTTTTGATAGTTTATATTTCATAAAAATAAATAACATCTTTCTTGTATGATGAATTTTTCAGAAGCAAAGGGACTTTTGAAATGCAATAAGGGTTTATTTTTATCTTATTTTGCCATAAAACCTATAATTTATTTATAATATATTCACTGTAATTTTTTTCATAAAAGTAAGCTTTTATGAGATACTCATCTAAAATAAACTCGTACACGTGTGCGTGTGTATTCTCAATGTGGGCAATGAACATCATAGCAATTTCTGAATTTTCAAAAGAAATAAGATGCAGATGGTAAAGTTTTTATGTAAATGCTCTCATCCTAGGCAATGCATCTCTGATGACTTTTATATTTTGGAGCATATGAAAGTATATGTAGGAGCTTCAAAGCATTCAAAATAAGTTGTGTTTATGTCACCAAAGATAAAGAAATTTCCAGGTCTCCAGGAGATCTCAGTAATTGCTTTCTTACTTAACCACTTTAGGTAGTCAATTTCGCTTCTATGCGCCAAAGTTTTTATTTCTTCACACTAAAAAAAAAAACCAACCAATAAATATTAATTTATTGCCTACCATGTGCAAAGTACTGTGCTGAACATTTGGTATATAAATGAAGGGGAAAAGACAGTCCCTGTCCTTAATAAGCTTATAATCTAATAATATAAACTTAATGAGTATAAAATATAATAGTGGAGACAAGAGACAGCATGTAAGTCAGGACAGATGCTTAAAATTTCACAGCAAGCAAAGGTCTGGGCAGTACAAGATATACAATTACGTTCTCAGCACCACTAGCTGAATTCTTCTCTATTCAGATGTATATGAGGTCATGGAACTATGATAAGCATATGTCTTCAGTTTTAGTTACTTGAGTCTAGACAGTCAAATAACTTTATTAGCTTCGTAAGACACTCTCTAATAGACAATTATTCTTAAGGATTTTGAAGAAAAATCATTCTAGAGTGTTGTATATAGATTTTCCCCTAAACAAAAATATTTATTAATGCATCATGATTTTTAATTCCCTCCCTCTCTCTCTCTCTCTCTCTCTCTCTCTCTCTCTCTCTCTCTCTCTCTCTCTCTCTCTCTCTCTCTCTCTCTCTCTCTCTCTCTCTCTCTCTCTCTCTCTCTGTCTCTCTGTCTCTCTCTCTGTCTGTCTTTCTCTCTCTCATACATACACAGAGGAATATGTGTGTATATATACATATATATGTATATATACATAATCAAAAGAATATAGTCAATAAGATAAATTTTATGGAAGAGCAAGTATTAAAACTTTGTTGAAAATAGATCTTTTTCTATATTATTTCCATATACTTAGTTTCTTTAAAACTAAAATTTCATGGTTTTCAAATGCTTGCACCAGTCTTACCACTTCTCCTCCTCTTTTGCTGCAAGCATCTGTGATATTATAATGAAATCACAGCTTTCATTCAACAAACACCTATTAACCAATCATTTTGTGGTATGACTCTATGCTAGGTTCTAGAAACACAAATGGACTTCCTGGACTATTAAGAATCATTCACTCAAGCAGGGGGATGGGCATTGTATGCAAAAAGAAGTTTAAAAAATCCATAGAAGAAACCAAAAGGTCTAAAGAATTCAAAAAGGTAGGATGACTTCTAGATAGGGAAATCAGGGATTCATATGTATCCTGTAGCTTGGGCATTATATAGTTTCAAGCTCTTGATGTTTTAAAGAGCTTTGGAGTATGTTAATCCTTCCATTGACTCACATGGCTTAAGAACTCTGGGATTGACTTTAGCCTCCAATCCCTAAATCTCAAATTTTATTTAGGAACTTTTGATAAAATCTGAGTTAGAGCCCTTATCTGGGACTGCTTTATGCTTGTTCCAGTAAGAAATAAGCACAACTACTATCAGTGCCATTATCTTGGACAGACATAGGAGAGGGGGAATGAACTGGGTCCTGAATAAGAGGAAGAAAGTACCTTGGATTGCATTTGGAAAATTAAACGGCCCTTGCAATGAACCCAATTTTTCCCCTCATAAAGAAAAGTTTTAATACCATTTTGACACATAGTGGCTGTCTGACCCTAGAGAAGTCATTTAATCTTTCAATATCCTAGACAACTTTCCAACGCTAAAGATTGTAGAACAGGTGCTGCATGTGCAGAAATAGTTTCCTCAATGGATGTCTTCTACATTGATGAAATCAGAGCTCTAGACAGAAATAAGTCATTATATAAAGGAATGAATGGAAATATGTATGTATGTATATATATATATATATGTGTATATATATGTATATATGTATGTATATATATATGTGTGTGTGTGTGATTAAATAATTGATAAATTTTCCAGTGATGCTAAATTGTTATAGATCATAGAATAAAATAACCTCTCAGAAATTAAAAATTGTAAATCACCTGAGAGGCAGTGAAAAGGTAGCTATAATTTTCTAAACATTGTACATGAGAAATTCCATGTATAAAGCAACCAAAAAAAAGATATATGACCAGAAAAAGAGGTTAATCAGTCACATTCGAGAGTGAGAAAAGGTCAGCTTACAAGCTGAAGTGGTATTATCAGGTACTATCAGGCAGCTAAAGAAAAGCTACAAACATGTTGGGTGAATCCCCTGTGAGAAGACTGTCAGGAGATCATAGGCAAGAGGCTTTCAGGATCATAAACGATAGTTAGGTTATGGTCTGGACAATTAAAGGGAGCACAAACTTTAATAAGATTATGAAAAAAAGTGAAGTACATTTTATTTACCCATTAACATGTCCACATTGAAATATTTTCCTTGATATTAATTTTACTTTCTGTGGCATATTTTAAAGTGGACTTTGTGCTCATGAATATATATCAGGTGTAGAAAATTTGAGCTCATTAATAGCTTGCATTTATATAGTGCTTTAAGATTTGCAAAGTGGTTTACAAATATTATCATGTTTTTTGATACTCACAAAAACCCAGTGAGGTAGGTGAAATTATTGTGTCCATTTGGAAGGGAAATAGAAGTTAAATAACTTGCCAAGGGCCTCATATCTAGTAAATGTTGGAAGCAGGGATTGAAAGAGGTTTTTCCATTGCTCTATCTCTTGTGACACCAACCTGACTCAATATCTCATTAGATCTGAGGCAGGCTACTGAATCTATTCCAACGTTGGGTTTCACCTTCACCTTTATTTTGTGCTTACTTCGAACACATCAACATGTGTTAAGACAAATGCACTTAGTTAAGATTTCTTGGAACACTAAAGCAGTTATACTGATGTTTATATCCATGTGCTAATGCAATACTCTAAGTTGATCAGAGTCATTTTTTTCTACAGTGAATGATAGCTTCAAATCAGATTACTCTGTAAAACTTACTACTTTGCAATGTTTCTCAAGATGTTTTATGTTAATTCCATTATAATGGACTACAATCAAGTGATTGTAATGGTAGTAATTTTCACTACTTTTATAGAAATTGAAGATAGATTGGACTGAGTCCAAATCTTACTCCAAATAAAACAGCCATCAACTGTTATATTCTGGATAACAATAAATGCTCAAGTACCTTCCATAAAAATCTAACAGAATACAATTATATGTACTCTCCTTAGAAACTATGGATTTTTTTTAAAGCTTCCAGTGTTTCTTAGTAGGATATTTTGTTCAGGAATTTAATTGGAAGATGAGAAGAATGAAGTCCCCACTGCTATAGTGAGTTTTTTAAAAGATGAAATCTTTACAAAGCTTAACAGAATCTCAAGTTTAATAAAGAATGGATTGATTATATGCATTAAAAATGAAACCTAGATTTTTTTCTAACTGCTACTTCAATGTTTAAATACAAATAAGTACAGATCCTAGGGGAGTATAACATTAAAAATTATACAAATAGCTATAGATAAATCATCTTATTCAAAATATAATTAGAAGTTACACATTAAAAAGTCCAATTTTATTTTATAGGTTCATGGAATCATCAAGTTTGAAGAAAATTTAGAAATCAGCTAAATCAATCCATAACTATTACAGAAATTCAATCTTTAACATCCCTGTCATTCTGTCTCTACTTGAAGACATTCCAAAGGCATGTGGGGGAAGTAGAGACTCATTACTTTCTATAGTAGCCCAATTCATTGTTCCATAGCCGTAAATATTAGGAACTTTCCTCCCACTAAATTTAAATTTGGTTATGTCAAATTGCTGCCCTTTGCTCCTGAACTTAACCTCTGAGACTTCCAAGATAAATATCCCCAGTTCCTTCAACTGATTCTTGTAATGCAGACAGTCTAGTTCCCTTGTTACATTGATTATCCCTTGACCTTTGCTTCAATTTGCCAATTTTTTTTTTTAAAACGCTCGTGCCAGAACTGAACATAATGCTTCAAATATGGTCTGAACATGATGGGATTACTAGGTAAATACAAATGGAAACAAAATTCTGGAAGGGGAGAATTTGCCCATCTGCCTTAGAATTTGTTTGATGAATGCTTAGCAATTCCTAAGAAAACAGATTTCTGCATTTCCATTACTAATCAAGGCAACATGCTAAAAAGTGTTTAAAATGCTATACATGAGCATTTTAATGAGACTGTGATCTCAACAATGTGTGCATTCCTTCTGTTTTTACAGATCACAAATGATTCAGACTTAATCATTTTATGGGATATTTGTTCATGTTCATGTTCATTTGTTCATGTAATGCCCTACATAATTAACCAAAATTAAATATTCTCATTCCCATTTAAATTCTCATCTTTATGTTATGCCTTAATGTTATACAATGATAAATTTTAATGATATTATCAAGTATGGGTTTTCCATTGCTACTGGTCAAATCTAATCTGATCTTTTTTCCTTCACTCCTTTGTCATACCCTTAAAAGAGTGCTTATGACTTAGTCACCTTATGTCTCTCTGTACAACCAGATTTTTTTAAACTGTCAGGCCATGTCAGATATTGGTTGCTGAACCTCTCAATTCATGTTCAAATGTTTCTATATGGTATTTCAAGGGGAAGATGACTAAATACAATTGGAATCAAAAGATAAACACTTTTGGTATTATTTTATCTAGTTGTCCATGTATAGCTATATTGTGTACGCTTACCAAAGTTAAGCATTCTCTTCCCTCTATAGTCCCACATGCCCTTTCATTAGTTCCTTTACTTTTATCCTTGTAGAATATGAAGTGCTGTAATTTATAGATACACAGTTCCTTTTACCTGTTGGCCCATAATTCTTTTAAAAATCTAAAGGTAAGAGTCTGAGGTGGTCTTTGGCCTTCCCACCCTTAAGACAGTATATTCAAAATTCTTTCCAGGAATGAAATTTGGAAGTAAATGTTGGATGCAGTAAAGAGGAAACCGTTCCTTTCAAGAGGTAATTTTGCAGCAACAACTGCACAGTCAAAACCAAAGTATTATAGCCTTTTATTTTTTCCAAAGATCTGTCTCCCAGGTAAAAGCTAGGAAATTCATACACCTTTAAAATGTGAGCTATTGAATCAGATTCGTCTGGCAAGCAAACAACTCTGAATATATCTTGAGTATATTGAAATTGCACTAAAATATTATTTGACTGTTGTTAACCTAACAGTCAAATAATATTTTAGGGCAACTTTAGTTTCTCTGTGTCTCTCTTTCTTTGTTTTTCTTTCTGTGTTACTCTGTGACCAGGTTTGTCTTTTTCTCTTTCTGTTTCTTTTTATCTCTGTGTCACTGTCTCAGTGTCTCTGTCTTTTCCTCTTTGTTAACTTAAAGAAATAGGGAAACAATAACAGCCACATCCTCATCACTTAAAGCAGTCTACTAATAGGCATCAGGCCTACACAAATGGATCATTAATAGAAGGAAATATTGGGTAAGCAAATTTACTGTTCTAATACAGGTCAACAGCTTTTAAGGAATTCACTTCATCTTGAGGAGTTACCTAGAATACTGAGAGATTAAGTGACTTCTTAGGGTCACTTAGCCAATACTCATCAGTGGTGGGAGGAATAAATTCCCACTTTGTAATGCATATACCTTTCAATATTAGTTTTTAAATATGAGAAAAAATCTCATCCAAAATATTATTTCCAGCTATACATATTGGATGCCAATGGATTGTATTCAAATAGGCTTCATATACATGATGAATTTAACACACTTGTCAAGTCTTTAGCAGAGAAATATTAATAAGTAGATGATTTAAAAAATTGAGGCAAAACAATATAATATTACTTTCCTCAAGCTAAAGGCTTAAATGTTGCCATTGTGATAAAATATTAACATGTTATGTCACTTTTAATGGAATTATTAAGTTCCAAGGAATATAGAGACCATCTACTGCAAATTCAAATTCCTCTGATTTTATTGATTTTTTATATTACTGTCACTTTCCAATAACTGTAACTCTCTAACTAGAATCTTCCCTGGTAACAAAGAAGTATTATTAAATCAATCAATGCATTGACCATGCCTAACCACATATACCTCATGGATAGAAATAAAATCTACCTCCTTTGGAGTTGAGATTAGTCATCACATTGATCAGAAAAAAAATATCATTTCTAAGCATTCTGCAATTATTTAAAGGAATTATTTATATCCAAAAAAGTCTTTGTACAGTAAATGCTACCCTACAATTGCTAGCAGAGCTTTAGGAGAGGTCCATCATATTGACTTTCCCAGGAAGCTTGGAGATAGATACCGAGGTAAATTTTCATAAAATGCATAAATATGTCATATGACAGTAGTCAGGGATAACTTCTGAAAAATTAACTCAGAATGGAGAGGCCTCTAACCATTTGCCCAGACTAAATGTATCTTCATTTGTGTCATGTGACTTCCTATATTCTAAATGTGCTGCACTTCTCAATACATACATTCTCAGACACTTAACAGGGAGTGAACACTTTTGTTTTATAAGTATATGAATTAGGGAGGCTAGGTGGCACAGTGAATAGAGCACTGGCCCTGGAGTCAGGAGTACCTGAGTTCAAATCTGGCCTCAGACACTTAACACAAAAACCTAGCCATGTGACATTAGGCAAGTCATTTAACCCCAACTGCCCTCCAGAAAGCCAAAAAAAAGTATGTGAATTAGTCACATAAAGGATGGAAAAATCACTGAAAGTATTATTAACAATAAAAGGGAAGCCCCAAAAGGAAGAGGAACTACTTTCATTTTCATTTTTTATGAGAATAGTTTATGTATACACATAAGGTATTCTTGATCAAAATATGAGATTTCTACCTTCAGAATAAAAAAAAATGACAGAGACATAAAGAATAATTCCACAAATTGTTGATTTAAAACACCTTAACTTCTTGGAACAAAATGTAATCAGTCTTCATGAATACGAAGTCTATTGAGTGTACGCTTAAGACAATACGAAATTATTCTACAAATGTGACCAAGAAGAGTTTTCTGATGAATTAAGCTGATTATCTAATTATCAATAGGCAGAGATATTCACCAAATATATTCACTACTGTAAACAGAGTTTGTCTTGTGCAAGTAGGCAAGAGATTCCATATCAATAACCAGGTTTTCCTGATGCTCTTGTCTTTGAATAATATTGATCTGATTGCATTAGGCCCTGGAAGATTACTTCAGACTTTTGTGATTTAATGTGCTATTACTAATAAGAAAATGGGATGATATAATATATTATAATGACAAGAAACATGGTATTTTGTTCCTTGCTTCAGCTATTCAAGTATTTATCTCCTGTTTCAGCTATTCATGTGCCTTTGAGCCTGCCATTAATTGTGTAAAGTCTTTGTTGGAAACAAAGATCATCACATGGAGTTCAGAGTGGGAGGAACTTGCCAAAAGAGAATATGAAAGTATGAGTACAAGCTGGAACGAATCAGAATGGAGAGGGAGAACACTTGAGATGCAGGCACTCTTTCTGTCTGTTCTGTCTGTGTTGACTTTTGATTGTATAATTTGTCAGACAGAAATACCTTGTCTGTTAACTTGTGTTGATTTCACAGGCAGAAAGTGAGTTGAGATGATAGTGCCAGCAATGTGTGTGAATATTGTTGTAACTCTGCTAAGCTTGATGTGTGTAACTGGAGTAGAAGCTGGAAAAGGAGCTGGAAGCTACCTACCTGTGGATCCAGGTAATAGTTGGGTGAATTCAGTTAAGAGCTGGAAGCATGGAAGAGCAACCATGGAGTTTGGGAATCAATCTTGAGTCAAGATGAAAGAACTTTTACTTGGCTACTTAGTGCTGCCTGACAAGATTAACACCATGAGACCTAGGCATGTGAGACCTTTGTACTTTGTACCTCTTAATGAGGGTGATTGCTCTTTAAGAATGATTGGAAGTCAATCTCCAATCAAGATGAAAGAAGATTTTAGATGGGTACTTAATATTGATTGATTCAGATAGTTATGTTATAGTGTTGTGAATGTTGTTCTTTGGTTTCTGTGAATGTTTTGGTTTAGTTTATTGCTGAATAAACAGAGAGCTCACTCTACTATGTGATCAGAACCTTAAAGTTATTCACAGCAGCAGTCCTCAGGAGAGCTGCTTGTGTTTGGCTTTAATTGTATATTCTGTGCTAATATTGCAGTGCTAGATGTGCTTTTAGAGGAGATAGAAAAGATCTAAAAGAAAGTAAAGAGAGAAAAAGCGACTGGATTAGGCCAAGAGTTACATAGTACTCTATATATTATCTCTAAGTTGCTATGCTGGGATGACACATGAGTGAGAATATTAAGGAATTTATTCAAAAACTATCTGAAGGAAAATGTTCAAAGTAAAAGAAAGTACATGAAAAAGACAATGGAGATAACAACAATAATTAATGCATATTTTACTATTTACATATAATTGTTACAAAATTATATACCCACTTGGAGATGATCCTTGACGAGGGAACAAACAAGCTTTGACAAGTGACATTCCACAGCAGACCTCTGTACCATTATATAACTGACAAAAATACAAAGAATAAAAAGATTTCTCATTATACTTTTTGTTGATTTAAAAAATAGAACGTGTATGAATATATATGATATATGGCATAAGATTTTGGGCTGAACTCATCTTTCAACAGAATGCTTTTTTTTTAATTTTCAAAGCAACGCCTATTAAATAAAAGATCTTTTTCTCTATTTTTGAGGGCCTTTGTTTTATTGAACATTAGATGGTCATTACCACAATCTTTCTTGTCTAGCTTCCTGAATTAAACTTTTTTTTTCATCTAGAACCTGATAGTTTACTGCATTATAATATAATTTTTAAACATGTAATGCTATGCTCCTCTCTTCTTTTTTTTGTTTGTTTCATTTTATCCATGATGCTTCTGAACTTTTATCCCATAAAATTAATTTTGTTGACATATTGTTTATATCTATGAAGTAGTCCTTTTGCAATTTAGTTAATATGACACTAACATGCATATACACTTTTACTATATTGATAAAACCTAGCATGAACACAAATGTATTTTAATTATTTTGGTTTTATTCACAAGCATTCTTTCATAGTTGCATCTAAATAGTCCAATGTTAATGTTAAGATATTAAATGTATTGTAAATTACACTGAACTTCCCCTCCTGTTTTCCCCTCGAGGATAAAGAGAAAATCTAAAGAATTTTAAAGGACTTTTTTCTATATTTCTGAATTGATCCATTGCCTCAGTTTGTGTTGCTGCTTTTCCAGGATCCTGCAAATAAATCATTACATTATCTTTTTGTTTTGGAGGGCAGTCGGGGTTAAGTGACTTGGCCAAGGTCACATGGCTAGTTTTTTGTGTTGTGTCTGAGGCTGGATTTGAACTCAGGTACTCCTGACTCCAGGGCTGGTTCTCTATTCTCTGCACCACCTAGCCACCCCCATTACATTATCTCTTAAAAGATATAATTTAAACTCTATTTTACCTATAACTGCTCCCTTAATACTTTTGTCTTACTGATATAACTAGCATTTCTGGCATGTTGTAAAATAATGGTAAAAACAGTAGGCATCCTTGTTTCACTACTGATTTTGTGGGGAAAAATTCAAGCAATCATCTATTATTTGTAATGCTGGCTGTTGGATTTGGATGGTTGCATTTGATTGTGTTAAAGAAAGGTCTTACCATTGTGGCAGAGTCAACCTTAAAATCAAAGGCAAAAAGATTAGGGTTTACTTAATTTCTAAGCAAATCACTGCTCCTCTTAGTGCTATAGGAAATTCTATTATGTGAAAGCACTAACATGCATTAGTAAGAATTTTTCTTATCTGGGAAAAAATCTCTACTAATGGAATAAAAAGTCACTCTATCCCTGTAATTCATGTGTGTTTTTTTTCTTTTGTTTTGTCTTTTTTTTTTAGTGTTTTTAACATAAGGAAATTATGAATTTTGTTTTTATTTTTCTATTGATACAATTGTTTCTGTTTTTAATATTACATGTATAATTTTCCTAATGACTAACCCATCCTAGAAGTCCTAGTATTAATCCAACCTATTCAGAATGCTCAATTATGGTATATTTTGCTTTAGAAGCATAGATAATACTTTAATAATTTTATTTCAATATTCATTAGTGATATTGTTATACATCTAATTTCTCTGCTTTATTATTTCCAGTTCATGGCATCAGAATCATATCTCTCTCTTAGGAGGAGTTTGGAAAGATTTCTTCTTTATTTCTGCAGCTATTTATTACAATATAAATGTGTTTTTTGGCCCATATGCTCTTTATTATTATATGGTTATTGTGTTAAGATTGAGAAATAGGATTTCTATCTTTATTTGTGGGTTATTTACTCACACTAAATCAAATTATTGTAACATTATCAGGTGATGTCGAAAAATAGGTAAATACATACTGTTGACTTACATACATGATGTATTGAGAAATATTTTACTATTTTGTAAATTAAATTTGATTATCTTTTAGATATTAATTAATTCAGTATTTACACATATTTGATAATCTTTTAGCATTTATTATAACAAAGCAGTTTTTGTTTGCTGCATTCTACAGCAGTTTTTTTTAAACTACTGCCTTAAAAACCCTAATTACTACTCTCACTTTTTTTATATCCATCTTAAATGTGATACATTCTACTGTAAGGATTTAGCTCAACTCTAAATGAATCTTTATGTTTTTGTTTCTTTTATGGATCAAACTGTTTGGTTTTGTTTTCTAATTTATCATTCAAAACTTTTCCTTTATATGGAAGCCTATCCCATTAACATTCAGAGTTACAATTAAAATTTTCCCTCTATACAATTCATTTTATGTTCTCTTTCTCTCTTTCAGAAAGAGAGTTTATAGTGTTTTGCTTAGAACATCTTCTCTCTTGTCCTGCTTACTCCAGGTTCAATTAATGGGGCCTTGCCTCCACCTTATTGAAATCTATCTTGCTAAAATAAGGTATCTTTTTTTATTTTAGGAAATTTGCTTCACATTCTAACCATTTGACTCAAATATCCCTCTTCTCCATACCAATAACTTATTTGATTATTTCATTTGACTTTTTATGGTTTAGTCTCTTAAAAATTTATCTTGTCCATCCAAGATAAGAGTATGAATCTCCCCCTCATCTCCAATTCCCTAATTCTTAGCTTTAATAGCACAGGTGAAATTAGTGACCCATTTTTAAACATCATATTAAGTGTTTCCTTCCCATTTCTCTCCTCTATCATACTCTTTTTTGAACAACTAAGCCCAAAGTTTGTTCAGCTTTATCTATCAATTAGTTAGACAAGATGGAGATTGAAAGGGAAAATAATCTTAACTCTTTTTATTAATTAATTAATTTTTAGTTTTTAATACTCACTTCCAGAAGCTGAGTTCCAAATTTTCTCCCTATTTGTCCCCTTTGAGCTCCCCAAGATGGTATACATTCTGATTAGCCCTTTCCCCAATATGTCCTCACTTCAATCACCCTTCCCTCCCTTCTTTTATCCCCTCCCCTTCTATTTTCCAGTAGGGCAAGAAGAATTTCTATACCCCATTGCCTTTATATCTTATTTCCCAGTTGCATGTAAAAACAATTTTCAACATTTTTTTCAAAACTTTGAGTTCCACATTTTCTCCCTACCTCCCTACCCACCAACTCTCACTGAGAGACAAGCAAGTTGACATAGGTTACACATATGTAGTCATGCAAAACACTTCCATAATGTTCATGTTGTTAAAGACTAAAAATATTTTCCTCTATCCTATCTCTCCAGTTCTCTCTGTTGATCCTATCCCTCCTCAAAAGTGCTTGCTTGTGATCACCCCCACTTCCCATTTGCCCTCCCTTCTATAATCCTTTCCTTTCTTTTCCCCTTCAGCCCTACTCTCTTGTGGAGTAAGATCAATTTTCATACCCACTTGAGTGTGTTATGTTATTCCCTCCTTAAATTAAATACAATGAGCTAAGATTCATTTATTCCCTCTTGCTTCCCCCCTTCCCATACATTACAAAAGCTTTTGTTTCTTGCATTTTTTACATGAGATAATTTACCCCATTCTAGCTCTCCCTTTCTTCTTATCTCAGTACATTCCACACCCACCACTTAATTTTATTCTTTTAGGTGCCATCCCTTAGTATTCAACTCACCCTGTGCCCTCTGTGTGGATATATATATATGTGTGTGTGTGTGTGTGTGTGTAAATAGACAGATACATGGACAGATAGAGAGATGGATAGATAGATAGATAGATAGATAGATAGATAGATAGATAGATAGATAGATAGATAGAGATGGAGAGAAAGGTTGAGATTGAGATAGATAATATATATAGCTATCTGTCTATGATCTGTCTACATTCCATCCAACTACCCTAATACTGGTAAAGGTCTCATGAGTTAAAAATATCTTTCCAGGTAGGAATGTAAATGTTAATAAGTTACTTTTGCTTTCTCTTTTCTCTTTCGTGACTCTTGTATCTGAAAGTCATATTTTCTTTTCACATCTGGTCTTTTCATCAATAATGCTTGAAAGGCCCTCCATTTCACTGAATATCCATCTTTTCCCCATCTTTTATAATACCCAGTTTTGCTAGCAAGTGATTCTAGATTTTAATCCTAGCTCATTTGACCTCCAGAATAGTATATTCCAAGCCCTCTCATCCCTTAATGTAGAAACTGCTAAATCTTGTATTATCCTGATTGTATGTCCACAACACTTAAGTTGTTTCTTTTCTGGCTACATGCAATATTTTCTCCTTGACCTGGAAACTCTGGAATTTGGTTACAGTATTCCTAGGAGTTTTACTTTTGGGATATCTTTCAGGAGGTGATTAGTGAATTCTGTCAGTTTTATTTTCCCCTCTGATTCTGACTATCAGTGAAGATTTCCTTGATAATTTATTGAAAGATGATGTCTAAGCCCTTTTTTTGATCATGGCTATCGGGTAGTCCAATAATTTTTAAATTATCTCTACTGCATCTATTTTCCAGGTCAGTTGTAATTTGTTATTTGTTTTTCTTCAATGAGATATTTCACATTGTCTTCTGTTTCTTTTTCATTCTTTTGGTTTTGTTTAATAATTTCTTAATTTCTCATATAGTCCTTAGCTTCCATTTGCTTCATTCTAATCTTGAAGGAATTATTTTGTTTTTTTTTCTTTCTTTCTTTTTTTTGGAGGGCAGTTGGGGTTAAGTGACTTGCCCAAAGTCACACAACTAGATTTTGTGTCAAGTGTCTGGGGCTGGATCTGAACTCAGTTCCTCCTGACTCCAGGTCCAGTGTTCTATTCACTGCACCACCTAGCTGCCCCAGAAATTATTTTCCTTAATGAACTTTTGGACATCCTTTTACATTTGGCCAGCTCTGCTTTTTTTAAGGCATTCTTCTCTTCATTGGTTTTCTGAACCTCTTTGGCCATTTGGGTCAATTTTTTAAGGTATAATTTTCTTCAGCATATTTTAAGTCTCCTTTAGCAAGCAATTGACTATTTTTTCATAATTTTATTGCACCACTCTCATTTTTCTTTCCAATTTTCCTCTACTTGTCTTACTTGATTTTTAGAATCGTTTTTGAACTCTTCCATGGCCTGCAACCAACTGATATTTTTCTTGTAGGTCTTGGATTTAGGAGGTTAGACTCTGTTGTTTTCTTCTGTTTGTATGTTTCGATCTTCCCTGTCACCAAAGAAAGATTCTATAGTAATTTTTCTTCTGGTGCCAAATTTTTCCTAGATAATTCCTTGACTTTTTAGCTCCTTGCAAGGTAGGACTCTGCTTCCATTGTGGAGAGTGTACTGTTCCACAGGTCAGGGGTTTTGTGCAGCTACATTCTTTTTAAAATTTATTTATTAATTTATTTGTTTACTTTTAGTTTACAAGATTCAGTTCCATAATCTCTTGAGTTTCAAATTTTCTCCCCATTCCCTTTCATTCCCTGCCTTTCCCCCCAACCCCCAATGGCAACATGCAATCAAATGTAGGATCTACAGATACCTTCACATTAAACATTAGTCAGGTTGTAAAAGAAGGATTAGAACTGCTGGAACGAATAATGAGAAAGAGGAAACAAAACAAACCAAGAAAAAGAGTAGGTAGTTTGCTTCAATCTGCATTCAATCTCCATAGTTCTGTCTCCAGATGTGGACATCTCTTTCCATCATGAGTCTTTTGTAGTTGTCTTATAACGTTGCATTGCTGAGAAGAGCCCAGTCTATCAAAGCTGGTCATCACACATGTGTCATGTCTATAATTTCATAGAAATTTCTCCTGGATCTGATCTTCTCAATCAATATCAGTTTGTATAAGTCCTTCGAGGTTATTATGAAGTCCATCTGCTCCTCATTTCTTATAGCACAATAGTATTCCATTAAATTCATATACCACAACTTGTTTAGCCATTCCCCAATTGATGGTCATCCCCTTGATTTTCATTCCTTTGACACCACGAAAAGAGCTGCCATAAATATTTTTGTATATATGGGGTCTCTTTCCACTTGTATGATCTATTTGGCATACAGCTCTAGAAGTGGTATTGTTGGGTCAAAGGGTATGAACTTATTAATAATACTTTAGGCATAGTTACAGAATGTTCTCTAGAATAGTTAGATCAATTCACCACTCCACCAACAATGCATCAGTGTTTCAATTTTTTCCATCTCCTTTCCAGCATTTATCATTTTCCTGTTTTGTCATCTTAGCCAATGTGACCAGTGATATGTGGTACCTCAGAGTTGTTTTGATTTGCATTTCTCTAATCACTAGTGATTTAGAGCATTTGTTCATATGATTAAAAATATCTTCCATTTCTTCCTCTGAAAAATGCCTGTTCATATCATTTGACCATTTATCATTTGGGGAATGGCTTTTATACTTATAGATTTGACTCAATTCCCTGTATGTTTCAGAAATGAGGCCTTTAGGAAATAAGGGAGTGGAGCCAAGATGGCAGCGTAGAATCAGCAAGGTTCTACAGATCCCACACAGACACCCTAAATACCCATAAAATTCGAAGCTAAAATATTTGAGGGCTCTCAAACTCACAGAAATACAGAAAACTCATACCTTGCTTACGGCAGATCAGCAGGGGGCTCATCACACTAGGATGGGAGCCAAGGCCAGTCCAGCCTGAAACCAAAACACGGTCAGGCCCCAGGGCTGTCAGGAGGAGCTGAGCCCAGCTGAGCTGAGCCTAGCCACAGCCAGTATACAAGAGAGAAGATCTATAGCAGCTGGAGCAACTCCACATCTAGCAAGGCATGAAAAATAAGGATTAGAGAAAGGCAGCTCGGCAGGTGTGGCTCATCTCGGCAGGCTGTGAGCCGAGGCCAGTCCAGCCCAAAACTGAAACCATGGCCAGGCCCCAGGATGGTTGGGAGGAACCGAGCCTCCAAAGCTGCAGCATGAATCTACCCAGGGAATTAGATCTACAGCGCCTGGAGGGATCTTCACATCTAGCAAGCCAGGATTAAAGAAGGTCAGTGAAAGTGAACCTTTAAAACTAAATTTGGAGGAGGAAAAGCAGCTCTGCCAGTCTGCCACTAGGGCAAGGAAGCAGTGGGGGAAGGGCAGGAACTGCTGTAACCAGCGGCTCCCCCCACTCGGCTACTTCAGAGCACCTGGCCCGCCGACCCGCAGGGGGGCTGAATCAATTGATCAGGGCCAAGTGCTCTTGCGTTGAGCAGCCTGCATCTGGATCATGGTCTTGGGTGGTGGTCCTGGGATGTGCTCTCAGCAAGCCAAAGTTGGAGGGGGCCTGCAACACCCCCTAATAGCTCCGGCAGCTGTGAAAACACCAGTGATTTGGAACAGAGCTTTCCCCCCTGGAAGCAGAGTTCCACAAAGCTAAAAAAAACAACCAATTAATTGACTGGCCAACAAGAGGAAAAAGAAGCAAAATAAGAACAGCAATATAACTCTAGAATCCCATCTTGTAAACAAAAAGGATCAAAGCATAGAAGAGGAGGAAGACAACACAGTCAGAACTCCCACACCAAATGCTTCCAAGGCACTTGAAGAATGCCTAGAAGCTATAGATCAACTGAAAAAGGACTTTGAAAAACAAATAAGAGAATTAGAGAAACAATTGGGAAAAGAAATGAAAATGATTCGAGAAAATCATGAAAAGAGAGTCAACAACCTGACTGAAGAAAACAACACTTTAAAAAATAGATTAACTCAACTGGCAAAAGAGTCCCAAAAAGCAAATGAGGATAAGAATGCCTTAAAAAGACAAATTTTTCAGATGGAAAAAGACTCTCAAAAGCATTCTGAAGAGAATAATTCCATCAGAATTAGAATGGTGCAAGTAGAAGCTAATGACTTTATGAGAAACCAAGATACTATTAAACAGTTACAAAGAAATGAAAAAATAGAAGGCAATGTGAAATATCACCTTTAAAAAACCACTGACCTGGAAAATAGATCAAGGGGAGACAATTTGAAAATTATTGGTCTACCTGATACCCATGACCAGAAAAAGAACTTGGAAAGCATCCTTCAAGAAATCCTCAAAGAAAATTGCCCTGATGTTTTAGAATCAGAGGGCAAAATTGAACTTGAAAGAATTCACTGATCACCTCTTCAAAAAGATCCCCAAAAGAAAACTCCTAGAAATATTATTGCCAGTTTCCAGGAGAAAATATTACAGGCTGCCAAGAACAAACCATTTGAGTACTGCAGAAGCACTACCAGGATAACCCAGGATCTGGCAGCTTCTACACTGAGGGATCAAAGGCCCTGGAATATGATATTTCGAAGATTAATGGAGCTCAGATTAAAACCAAGAATCACCTACCCAGCAAAATTGAGTATAACGTTCTAGGGGAAAATATGGTCATTCAATGAGGTGGAGGACTTTCAAGCATTCTTGCTCAAAAAACAGAGCTGGACAGAAAATTTGACAATCAAACACAAGAATCATGAGAAGGTAAATATGGGAAAGAAATCGTAAGGAACTTTTGAATTATTTACATGCCAATACGGAAAAACAATAATAGTAACTTATAAAACTTTTCTTAGTATAAGGATAGGTGAAGGGAATACAAATGTATATGTAAATACTTACACATATGCCTAAAGAGGAGGTTATATATGCATATGAATACATATCTGAGCATGTGTGTGTATATGTGTATATAGAAGGTATAGGATTAATTGAATATGAAGGGATGATGCTTTAAAAGGTGAAATTCTGAGGTGGGAGAGGACTAGAATGAGAGAGACAGGGAGAGACAAGATGGGGCTCATCATCCCCTATAGAAGAGACAAGGGATAACTGTTACAACTTTATTTTCAATTACTCTCATTGAATTTGGCTTAGGGAAGAAATGGCATAAACTCTAAACTGGGCATCATGCCACACAGGAGAGTAGGGGGCATGGGAATGAGAAGTGGGATGAGGGAGGGGAGGGCAGGCTCAGGGAAAGGGATGTTGGAAGCACACACTTCAGTAAACAAACAGGGACAGGGTAGAGAACAGAACAAGGCAGGGGGAGGGATAGGAAGGAGAGAAAGATGATCACTGTCACAATATGTCCACTATAAAGATGTCCTGTATAATGACACATCCACAACCTGTTTTGAATTGAGTGTCCTTCCAGTGTGGGTGGGTGACAAGGGAGGAATAGAAAGGATCTGGATTTTAAAGCTCTGTAATACCTGCAACTAGGAATTAAGATATACAGGGGCTGGGGAAGGGAGACCTCCCCTGCCCTACCAGAATGTAAGAGACCAGATCAGGGGAGGGGCTTTACAGCGGGATTGCTGTTTTAGGGTTGGGGTAGGGGAAAGAGGGGGAGAAAATTTGTAATTCATAAATCTCATGAAAATGAATGATGTAAACAAGAAAACAAATAAAAAATTTATTTAAAAAAACATAAATTAAATAAGCTCACAAAAAGGACCAGAATGGATTGGAATTCAGAATCCTAATATATGTTGTTTAAAAACAGCATATAAAAAAAATAAAAATAAATAAATAAGCAAACAAGTAAACCAATAAATAAGCAAATAAATAAATAAGTAGATAAATAGATAAATAAATGAATGAATGTATGATAGATAGATAGATAGATAGATAAAAAGAAATGAGGTCTTTATCAGAGACACTTATTTTAAAAATTTTTTACCAATTTTCTACTTCCCTCTTAATCTTGGTTACATTGGCTTTGTTTGTACAGAAACTTTTCTTTCTTTTGTTTTTATCTGATTTAATCTATTTTTTTTTCTGGACCTGAAAAGAATGGGTACAAATGATAACTTTTTCTCCCTGCCAATTCAGTAAGACTTTAGTTTTGCCCTCCTTTTTAATGCCAAATAAATATCATCATGAACCAGTACAGCAGAAGCGCAAAGACATGTTACTTGGTTGCTGTGGTTATTACTCAATAATTTTTTCAATGAAAGAAACTTGAATTTGGTATAGTGTGATATATAGTTACAGTGTAGTGTCTCAGTCAATTTTTTTTGATACTTTCCTGTTCCATCCAATCACATATACTATACCATAATATGGTAATCTTATTTGAGAGTGCATATTACATCATCTAATAATTTAAATTAACATATAGCTTACATTAATCCATGTACTGCAGAAACTTATGACAATACCAGTAAGTCAAAAGTTACTACTCAAAAACCTTTATATGTGAATAATTTAATCTCTTTCCATTGTAGAAGCAAGCATTTGAATACATGCTATATCTTCTGTATCATCACTTGAAATTTACACTCTGGCATTGCTGACACTTTAGCTGTTACAATACTTATTATCCCCAAATTTGATAAGGCACCTCTGATTAAGCCACATGTAAATGCTAAATACTTAGGAGCATGTTTTAAATACTGTTTTCCTGCCGACATCTGATTCAGGAATCAAAATTTGTTGTCTTGAAGCACATAGATTCCCTGATGATTTGTCCCTAGATTATCGATTTGTTTCTTGAAAACAGTGGTCCAAAAATCTTTGCAAATGAATTTCATGATATTTAATTCATCTTTGAACCTTGCAGCGACCTTTGTAAACCTTTCTATTAATCTTTGTCCTACTCTAAAACCCATGTTCTCCAGCTTAGTAATGCATCTTCCATTTTCAACCTCCCCCTGATCCATGGACTTGAAGATGCTGGTCACCATCTCATTGTGGAGAAGCAAGAAAAGTGCCTCATCTGCCATTTACTGCTGCTGCCCTCAGGCTTCTGGGACCTCAGGAGGGTGGAGGTCAGTACCCTGGCATGGCCTCCTCCAGGATGGATGCGCTGCTCCAGGGCTACTGCCTCCAGGGCTGCTGCCCGACCCCACAGTGCTGGAGCTTGGTTCTCAGAGGGCTGGGGGCCCGGGGCTTCATCACATCCTCCAAGAAGCCAGCACCCAGCTGGGAAGCCCAGCTGCAGGGGTGGGCGAGACCCGGGGTTGTATGGAACCTTTTCCATTTTGCATTTTATAATGCTCTCTAATTCTTGTTTTGACATTAAATCTTTGCTTCTCCATAAATCTGAAAGGTAAACTATTCCCTGCTTTCCCAGATTGCTTACAGTATCACCCTTTATAGCTAGATGGTGTACCTGTTTAGAATTGATTTTGGTATACGATGTTAGATATTGGTCTATGCCCACTTTCTGTCCTACTGTACTGCAGTTTTCCCAGCAGTTTTTGTCAAATACTGAGTTCTTATCCCCAAAACTGGGGTCTTTGTGTTCATCAGACTCTAGATTACTATAATCATTGACTCATGTACCCAGTCTGTTCCATTGATCTACTACTCTATTCCTCAGCTGGTACCAAATAGTTTTGATGACTACTGCTTTACAATTCAGATTAAAATCTGATATGGCTAGGCCACCATCCCTAGTGTTTCTTTTCATTAATTCCCTTGATATTCTGGACCTTTTGTTCTTCCAAATTAATTTTGTTACTATTTTTTCTAGGTCTATACAGTAATTTTTTGGTAGATTTATTGGTATGGTACTAAATTTGTAATTGAATTTATGTAAAATTGTCATTTTGAATATATTAGTTCAACTCAGCCATGAGCAAGTGTTTTTCCCAATTATTTAGATCTAACGTTATTTGTGCCAAAAGTGTTTTGTAAATGTGTTTATATAGGTCCTGGGTTTGTTTGAGCAGATAGATTCCCAAATATTTTATGTCTATAGTAACTTTAAATGGGGATTTTCTTTCTATCTCTTGCTTTGGATTTCATTAGAAATAAATAGGAATGCCAAGGATTTGTGGGTTTATACTATACCCATCAACTTTGCCAAATTTATTTATTATCTCAAATAGTTTTCTACTTGATTCTCTAGCATTCTCTAAGTATACTATCATATCATCAGCAAAGAGTGATAATTTAGTCTCTTCTTTGCCTAATTTGATTCCTTCAATTTCTTTTTCTTCTCCTATTGCTACTGCTAACATTTCTAGTACCAAATTGAATAAGAGGGTGATACTAGACACCCTGATCTTATTGGAAATGCTTCTGCCTTATCTCCATTACATATAATAGGTGCTTCTATTTTCAGAGATATTTCTAGGGACCTGTAAATGTCCAGTTTTCCCAAGATTGTATGATCAGAAGAGATGTGTTTACTCCTCTCTTGGTTTGTGCTCTAGTGTGCAACTGATCACAAACACTCTTTTCTACATTGGAATTGTCAAGAGGATTGCCTCTCCACTGCCACTACAAACTCCATCATGTTGGGGCTCCTCCTTACCCAAGACCACAACATAGGACTGTGACCCAGATTGAAGGATGGTCAAGCAAGGGAGTCTTGCCTCAGCACTAGTAAGGAGATCTCTGTAATCCTCCTCTGATCAGCTGTTGGATTCCTCCCCTTTTCCCTATCTGAGAGCTGAGAACTCTGGAAGTGACAACTGCCACTGGTACCACCATGGGGCTGGGACCAGATTGGGTTCCTCTCTCACCCAAGTCTGAGAGACCTTTGCTACTGACCTTCTAAGTTGTTTTTGGCATTTGTGGGTTGAGGTATCTGAAAACCACCATAGCTGCCAGTGATTCAGTCCCCTGAGACCTGCTCCAGGTTCATCGGTCTCTGCCAATGCTGAACTGCAGTCTTCTTTCAAACTGGTAGAATGGTTCCTATTGACCTTCCAGGTAGTCTTGGGCTGGAAATTTGTTTCACTTTGTAATTTTATGGGTTCTGTTACTCTACAATTTGTTTAGAGTAATTTTTTTGCAGGTACTGAGAAGGGTTTGGGGGAGGGCTCAAGCAAGTCCCTGCTTTTATTCCACCATCTTGGCTCACCTTTCCTCCCACCCAAGTCCTCTTTTTGGTATGTAATCATTGAGTCATTACCTAACATTTAAAACTGTTTGGACTCAATACCATTTTTTTCTATGTTAAATTTCCTTCTCAAAGACTATTTGAATTTAATGTTCTCTAGGAAGTCATCAATGAAGTTTTTTTTTTTAATAATCCCTTAGTTATAGACTCTTTTACTTTGCTTTTAATAACTTATTTTCCAAACATTCATTTTCTCATTGGTATTAATGTTCATGCCTAGGTGATCTAAGTGATACTTAGTGTCAGGTGACTAATTTCTTTTTGTTTGCTTGAAACATTTTCTCTTGGACCTAGAAGATCTACAATTTGGTTCATATATTTTTGAGCCAGTTTAATCTATAGTTTGTGTTTGTTGGAATCTTACTGATTTTGTTTCTTTGTTGTTGTTGTTGTTGTTGTTGTTTTGGTGTATAATTTGTCTTCTACAGTCTATACTTCCAAATTGTTTTTCTGAAAACTTGATTTTTAAGAGATTTTTTGTTTTATGGCTTTTAATTTAATTGAATAGGTCTTGGGTTATCATTTTTTAGTTCTTCTTTAAAGGATTATTTTAATTTTTGGAAAATCCACCTAGTCTATCAATTTTCCACATCAGAGTTTGCTGTCTATGTACACATATGTACACACACTCACATATGTACTCATATATATACATAACTTTCTATGTAGATATATGTGTATTGTATATATACACATTTATATTCCCTTCAACCTTCCTCATACTGAGAAAAGTTTCATATGTTATAATCATTGTTTTTAAATGTAGGCATGTAAATAGTTGAACTTTGATAAGTTCCTTATGATTTCTTTTCCCTGTTTACCTTATTATGCTTCTTGTATTTGAATGTCAACCTTTTTATTCAGCTCTGGTTTTTTCATCAAGAATGCTTGAAAGTCCTCCACCTCACTCAATGACCATATTTTCCCCTGAAAGATTATACTCAATTTTGCTGGGTAGGTGATTTTTGGTTTTAATCCTAGCTCCTTTGATCTTTGGTATATCATATTCCAGGCCCTTTGATCCCTTAATATAAAAGCTGCTAGATCCTTTGTTGTTTCTTCTTGGCATCTTATAATATTTGCCCCATTATCCATGAACTCCAGAACCTGGTTATAACATTCCTGGGAGATTTCTTTTGGGGATCTTTTCCAATAGGTGATTGGTGAATTCTTTCAATTTCTATTTTTCCTTCTGGATCTAAAACATCTGGGCAATTTTCCTCGAGAATTTTTTGAAGGATGATTGCTAGGTTCTTTTTTTTTTTTTGATCATGGCTTTCAGTGAGTCCAATAAATTTTAAATTGTCTGTCCTGGATCTATTTTCCAGGTCAGTGGTTTTTTCAAGGAGATATTTCTCATTGCCTTCTATTTTTTCATTTGTTTGGATTTGTTTAATAGCATCTTGATTTCTCATAAAGTCATTTGCTTCCATTTGCTCCACTCTAATTTTGCAGGAAGTATTCTCTTCAGTGAGATTTTGAGATTCTGTTTCCATCTGGCAAATTCACCTTTTTAAGGCATTCTTCTCCTCATTACCTTTTTAGGCCTCTTTTACCATTTGATTTGGTTTAGTTTTTAAAGGTATCATTTTCTTCAGTCAGATTCTTGACTCTCTTTTCATGACTCTTGCATCATTCTCGTTTCTCTTCCCAATTTTTCCTCCACTTCTCTTATTTGGTTTTCAAAATCCTTCTTGAGCTGCTCTATGATCTGTAACCAGTTTATATTTTTCTCAGAAGTTTTTAGTGTAGGAGTTCTGACTGTGTTGTCTTCCTCCCATTCCATGTTTTGATACTTTTTGTCCCCCCAAAAGGAATCTAAAGATGGATAACTGTTCTTACTTTGCTTCCATTCCCTGCTCATGTTGCCATTCAATTACTTGACTTTTGAGTTCTTTGCCAAGGTAGAACTCTGCTTCCAGAGGGGAGAGCTTTGTCCCAAATCACTAGGATTTTCACAGCTGCTGGAGCTATTTGGAGGCCACCATCTCTACAGCCCCCACCAGCTTTGGCTCACTGGTCACACACATCAGGATGAACACCCATGATCATGATCCTAATCCAGGCAGGTTAAGGCAGGAGCACTTAGCCTCTGAATGTTCCTCTTCTCCCCTCCTCCCCCCCCCCAGCAATCAGCAGGCTGGGAGCCCTGAAACAGCCAAGTATACAGCTCAGCTTACACTGCTTCAGGCTCTGGGAGTAGGGGATGTACCCGGTCCTCTGTCCGCCCCCAAATTCAAACAAGTCCCTCTGATCTTTGACTTTGGCATTTATGGATTGATAATTCAGGAAACCACAACAGCTGCTGTTGATCCACTTTCCCCAATGCTCCAGCTGTGGCTGGTCTGGACCTCCCTGGAGCTGAAACTATGTGTTCATGCTAGGCTTTGCTCTGCTCCCAGGGTGCTGCAATAAACTCTTCCTGTCTGCGTGCCAGGCTGCCTTCAGCAGGAAATTTGTTCTTTTGTCACTTTGTAGATTCTGGATCTCTAAAATTTGTTTAGAGTGATATTTTATAAGTGTTTGAATTGGTTATGGGGAGCGTGGGAGTTTTCCTGCTTCTATGCTTCCATCTTGACTCCGCCCCTGTTATCCGTTTCTTATGATGATTTCATTTACTTTGGGGATGGTGGAGTTATACTCATTGCAGAATTATCATCTTCTTTGCTTATCTCCTCATCTTAAACTGTCCAAGAATATATTTGTGTTGTATTAAAAGAATATTGTCTTTTTAAAAATTTGTTTCTTCTTTCTCTCTTCTGGTTTGTCTATGGAAATTATCTTGTTTGTTTCTTTTTTACTCACTTTTAGTTGTTTTTCTTTTATTACAATAATTTATTACTATTTTGAAGTAATGGAGACAACCATTTGCCTAGCCATTTGACTAGAAGATTGTATTTTTAACACAAAAAATTCTTCTCATGATGCCAGTTGTACATAAATCATGACATATCTCAGAAACAAATTATCACTGTACATGGCTCAAAGTGCAGAAGACATGATATGAGTTAAGTGCTGTGAGAATGCAGCCTATTACCAGTGATTTAAAATCAGGATAATAATTACACCTACCCCTCCCCCAGGCTTGTTGTAAGGATCAAATAAGAGAATAATAACAAATGCTAAGCATAATGTCTTGCACAGTAAGAACTACATAAATTATAGTTATTATCATTATTATTTTGTTATTGTTATTGTCTGATTATAAGAAGAAATTATCTGTGATATATATGATTGTAATAAGAACTGAGGAAATCATGTAGCAACACTGAAGGATAGCAGTATGTAGATCAAGTTCTATGATGGTATCCCTGAAATATGAAAATAATTAAATGAAGGCCTCCTCTCCAGCAAGTTGCACAGATCCTTGAAAAGGGTTTAACTAGAATCACAGGAAGATAATCTTTGAAAGAGTGGTCTTCTGTATATATCAACTACTTATATCAAGTAATTCAGTAAAGCAGTCCACTAACTATGATTGAAGTGGGGGAGAGAATAAGCACTATGTGGTATGTTAAGAGCTTTACAAAAATTTCCCCGTTTGATCCTCACAGATCCTGGACTGTGGGTGCTGTTGCTACTATTACTCTCTTTTTTATAGTTCAGGTAACTGAGGCAGGCAGAGACTTATCTAGAATCACATAGTACCTGAGACTGGATTTGAACTCAGTTCTTCCAGATTCAAGGTGAAGACCTCTATCTACTACACTTCTTAATCAAAGAATAAATTTTCATGTGTATGTATGTTTCATGCAATAAAATAGACTTGAATCAAGGGGTGTGTCAGAGATCATGAGAAATGTTTGTTAAAATTTCAGTGTATGTATAACTGAAAAACTCAGAAATGGTACAAATCAGGGTTTGGTTTGTTATTTTTTTTTAATATCAAACTAAGCAAGGAATGGAAAAAAATATTAATAATGGAGTTACAGACTAATTTGGGGGGGGGTGTTGAAAGTCAGTTATGTTATAAACATTTACGAGCATACCCTTACTTCTAGAATCATATGTACTTCAATTATTCCAACATAAACGGGGAGAAAAACCATTTGGATTAAAAAAAAATATTTTCCTGACTTAAATGCCAAATTTTAAAGTAGACATTTTGAAACTTTGTTATGCCATTTCCCATTTAACAATTTTATATATACAAAAAAAATCACACAATAAAATAAAAGCATTACAATAAAACTATCTCTGGGATACTTACTCAAAGGCACTTTGAATTTTCATATGGATGAAATATTCTTTGTGTCAGAAACACAATTTTTTTATACATTGCTGATGTCCCCTCAAAAAGCTGGGGGTGTAAAAGCTAAGAAGCTCCATACAGGGATATTCCACTACTATATCTTGCACAAGGGAGGCATTTCTACAAAGCTGATTGCTAACCTGTGAGGCCCCTTGCATTTCTCATCCCACACACCATTTAATTTCGGTCTAAAATTGTCCCAACAGATCAATAATAACACAATTTGTGACTGATTCATCAAAGCTTAAAAGAAAAATTTTGTCTAGCCTTTCCCCTCCACAAAATTCTGGTATATTTTTTTTCTCCTTTTTCCTTAGTTTAATAAATAGATTTTAAGAGTTGGAAATCTCTTTGTATGTAATGGAGTCCTATTCCTTTATCTTACACTAAGGAAAGTGAAACCAGAGTGGATTAATTACTTTTCTAAAATCATCAAGTTGTTGACAACCCCAGGACAAGAGCTCCAGTCACTTAGGTTAATTGGGACCCTTTCCACTTTATGGTCCCTTTCACATGTGGAATTTTCTACATGACTGTGACCTATTTATTCAATAACACTTTTTACCCAGGTATCATCACTTCTTAAAGAAATGAGGTTATTCTCTTTCCTAGACTATTTCTCCTAGCACACAGTGGTTCTATGTCTTTATGTCCTGAACTGCTAAGAGATGCTGCAGAGTATGCATGTAGCAGAAGAGTCTATAATGAAGAAGTTTCTTTGTTCATTTTTGTCCATTGTATGTCTCGTGGCTCCATTCCAGGGAACCCTACTATAAAATATACGAATGGGGTCAGCCTCAGGAACAATAAGAGAATAAAGCAAAATTTATCTTTTTTTTCCTTTCAACTTTCTATCCTCCATTTTGTCTACTTCTTTCCTTATCTCCTCAATATTCTCTGTTATTCATTATAGCATCCCACTCAGGTCTGTTCTCTCTGGGCAATGCCCAAGATCCAAAAATAACAACTTTCTATTCAAAATTTCCATTCCCTCAGTGACTTGTTTTCAGCTAGCTGTCATACTGAGGAAATCCATTGGACAAACTAATCCAAACCAATACCAAGAGGTCTCTTGGGGAAGGTTAACACAATTAATGTGTCAGTCATTCATATTTTAGTCTGAATTAAATTGCCAGATTGATTTACCTAGTTTGCCTAGGATTTAGTTGGACTCTGCACATGGCAATCCTTAGAATCCAGGCATTGTTTGATGATGCTGGATGGAAAATTGATCATTGACCTTTTATCTTATCCTGATATTACTTTTCTTTCTGACCAGACCTACCCTCCTATTTTCTGTTTCCTTCTTTTAGCCCCTTTCCTTAATGCCTTTAAATATAGAAGAACCAAGTATAATTATTTCTAGAAAATAAAATGACCAGATTGTATTGGGTGGTCAGTAAAATAATAATATTGGACTTTCTTTACTGAATGTGATAAAATTCTAAAATGTCTGAACATATGTTTAATGCAATTTGGTAGGGGGCAAAAAATTTAAGGCAACCAAAGTCATTAATTAGTTTCTAAGCCCTTTCTCACCATTTTATCATAAAGACTAAGATAATGTTTTTGAAGCCAATTGACATCTTCAGCAAAGGATAATTCTAATTCATCAGAAAAACAAAGCAGCCTAAGAAGGTGTAATGGTAATGTAATTTGGAGATGCCCCTGAATTGACTTGGCTTTTGGGTTGAGTGTTAAGACCCAGAGCTTCTGAATCCCACTTGTGGGATGGACTTTTTGATGTGAAGAGAGAGGGCTGACCTGTGAGGAGCCATGAATGAAAAGGAAGGCTCAAGCCCAGAGAAGGCCAGAAGAAGCACTTTTGGGAGAGCAGTGTCCAGCATCATGAAGCCTGAGTTGCTGTTGAGAGCCCATTGGAGCTGCCCAGGACTTTTTGTTTTTTGCTTTTTGGAGGGCAGGTTGGGGTTAAGCGACTTGCCCAAGGTCACACAGCTAGTTCTTCGTGTTAAGTGTCTGAGGCCGGATTTGAACTCAGGTACTCCTGACTCCAGGGCCGGTGCTCTATTCACTGCGTCACCTAGCCGCCCCTGCCCAGGACTTTTAAGGACTGCCACCTGGAGCTGCTGAGAACTGAGGAGGCATGGCTGTGATGCCAGTATTTTGTCTGTCTGCTTTGATGTTGTTTTTCCAGATTCACCTGATGGTGGACAGTGCTGCT
>CM053601.1:98833970-98858432 GCA_028646575.1 Pseudocheirus occidentalis | reverse complement strand
TGGAGTCATGTAGATCTGGATTCAATTCCTGTCTTGTATACCTACCAACTGACTAACTGTGTGTTTAGTCATTTATCTTTTAGTGCCCTGAGAAACTAAGACTCTAAATTTCAGATTACTAATGTGCCTCGAGGGAATAGAATTAGCATAAACAGAATCTCCCACATTGATTAATGTACAGGTATGACTCCGCATCCATAAGGAAAAAAAAATATTTTCTTGGTGCTTTCTCTTCTCTTTGGACACAAAATAAGTGCTTCTCCAAGCAGTAAACTCTAAGATATTTATATATAATAGTTAACATGATATTTACTTTGAAGATGCTCTTTGTTCCTTAAAGCTGGGACTAATTAAAAAAAACCCTAGTGCCAGAGGAAGTCTATAAACTTTGTCTTTCACTTATAAATCGTTGTACCAAAACCCCTCCAGGAAATTTTAAGCAACAGGATTTCAGAATCACAGCTGTAATTTGCTTGTGCCAGCCCCTGTACAAGAGGCCATTCTGATTCTGGATGAAAGAAATCTACACTGAGAAGTTGATTCCTGGGAGTTCACAAGGGAAAACATAAAAAGATAAATTCCAAAGGCCCAGTCCAGTAGATTTTCTATGGTCTTTGGAGGGAAAAAGCTGCCTCCGAATAGGGTCATAGGTCCACCTTAGATATTTGGGAGTTCAGTGGCTATTGCAAAATATTAGGTGGATAAAAAAAACCCACTAGTGTGAAATAAGTATTTCATATACAAGACAATTAAATGTAAAAGGTCAAGAGATTTTATTCATTACATTCTATGTTACTGGTGACTAGTTGGAATAGAGATACCACAAAATAGCTATTCAACATATCTGGAATTGGGGAGACTCATTCCTTTAAAACGAATTACAAAGATTCCCTAAAGCTCCTGGATCTTATAAACCTCTCGTATCAAGGTTTATGACAGGAAATTCTATAGATGTAAATATCCCACAATCAGGTGTGAAAGGTGAAGGGAATCACATATTATGGAAAACACACTTCCGTAATAGGGAACAGAGTTAGTTGTGTGATTGTAGAAGAGCCGGAAGTGGAGTCAAAGGACCTATGATCAAACATTGGCTCTGTTCATAGTGAGATGAATTGGTCAGATACTATTATCTCCCCAAGCTCAGTCACCATTATTCATAGAACGAGTGATTCGGATGAATGTGGTCCAGGGGAAAGAGAATTAGGTCTTTTTGGGGAGTCTGGTGTTAGAAGACCTTGGTACAAATCCTGGCTCTGAATCACACTGATCTTCATAAATTCATTTTATGTCTCTGTACCTCATTTTCTTCATTTAAAAAGAAAGGAAAAAAAAAGTTGGACTAGATAGTGCCAGCCCTGGTGCAGGCCTTCCTGACCTCATGCCTTGACTATTTCTGGTTTGACTTCTGGTCTCATCTCTCCCCATTCTAATCCAGGCTCCCCTCAGCTATCACAGAGATCTTCCTAAAGCACGTTTGACCATACAACTCCACTGACTCAATAAACTCAAGTGGCTTCCTGTTGCCTTCAGGATCAAATATAAAACCCTTTGTTTGCTTTTTAAAGACTTTTGTAACCTAGCCCTTTCCTGCCTTTCTACTCTTCTTACTCCCTACTCCTCTCCAAGGTGACACTGGTCTTCTTCCTGTTCCTCAAATAAGATACTCCATCTTCTGTCTCCTGGCTTTTTCATTGGTTGTCCCCATGTTTGGAATTTTCTTCTTATTCACCTCATGTCTCCTGGTTTCTCTGGCTTCCTTCAAATCTGAGCTACAACCCCACCTTCTATAATAATACTTTCCTGGTCCCCCTAATTCTAGTACCCTGGTTGTATGATTACCTCCTCACTGCAGTATCTTGCATGTATACTTGTTTGTAGGTTGTCTCCCCTATTAGACTGTAAATTCCTTGAGAGCAGGGCGTGTTTTTGCTTTTCTATGTATTCCCGGCACTTAGCATGGTGCCTGGCATTTTGTGTGTGCTTAGTAAGTGACTCTTGATTTGACTACAACACCTTTTGAATTCCCTATCAGACCTAAATCTTAGGAAGCCATGATCTCTAACCTATGATTAATTTAATATTAGGTAGGTCAACCAATGCAATGTATGATTAGAATATCTTAGTTTATAGAAGTTGTGATGGTTCATTTTATTATTAAATTGAACCTTCTCATTGATTGAAAATTGATTTGTTGGAGGTGACTAGGTTGTGCAGTGAATAGAGCACCGGCCCTGGAGTCAGGAAGACCTGAGTTCAAATCTGGCCTCAGACACTTAACACAAAAATGTAGCCATGTGACCTTGGGCAAGTGTAGAGAGCCAAATAGGCCTGATCCAGGACTCAGATAAGAGACCTTAATTATGTACCCTAATTCCTCTGGAGGTGATGTGGCTTGCAAAAGCTGGCTCCCTGGAAGGAACCTGGGGGGGTGGGGTGTGTGTGCACTTAAAAAGACTTCTCTCTGATATCCTGACATCAAAACCTTTACCCCCAAACTTCAGGCATCAAAGAGGATATGTTCCTTATCGCATTATGCTAAAAGACTATTGTAAGTCAAAATGCTCAATGCTAGGGGATCTGGCTTCTATGCAGATGTCTTTGAGGCTGATTTCTTTGAAAATGTCTTTGAGATTGTGGCCTGCTCTCAGGGAGCATCCTTTGTCCTGTAAGATACATTTTGATAAAAGATAACTGACTTTCCCCATGACTTCCTGGGCCCTTGATAACAACCCTTGTCTTATCCAAGCTACTTCCTGGTTTGGCAAAATATTCTATTAGTAATAATATTCCAGGATATGAGTGAGATAAGGATACTTGAATCTTTGTCATATGGATCTTTAAAAACTTTGTTCTAAGTATCAAAAACAGAGTTCATGGTTCTTCCTTGAAGGACCCACATGGCTTGGTCACTTCATTTATTCAAATCTCCCATCATGCTTAGTGCTAGAAATTAAACAGGCTCCTAACTGCCCTACCTACCCCCCTCCAAAAAGCAAAAAAAAAAATTGTCTTTGGAAGAAATGGAAAGAATGAAAAAGAACATTTGTAATCTCTGACTTATTCTCTAAATTTGTTTCTTTTTTTTCCATTTCTATCTATTAGGAGCATGCCACAAAATATAAGTGAATGAAAAAGATCTGAATGTTTCATATGTAAGACCTAATAAGATAGTAGTAAAAGAAAAGTGATGTTAGATGTGACTACACATTACCAAAGAGTATCTGGAACTTTTACATCATAAATGTATCTAGAAGTTCAAAGATTAAAAATATTTCTTGAAATTCAAACTTTTCAGGATGGAGGGTAAGAAAACAACAGCACTGCAATAACATTAAGTGAGTGAAATTCCTCAGGTGAAAAGAAGCTCCCATACTTTTCTTGACTTCTGTTCTATTTGTACCTTTGAACCAATGTAGTGATGGTAAGCAGAAATCAGAGGGGAAATGTTACAGAAGAGAGCCAGAAGAATTAATAACGACTAATATCTAGGTAGTTTTGTTCCCTGTAGATTTAAGGTGAAACTGTCATAAAATGTTTTTTGTTATTGTTGTTCATGGTGTGTTTGGTTGAGGCAAATAGGATATGAATTCACATTTGAGGAATCATTTTCCTTAGAAAGCCCTGCTTCTTTCCACAGCACAACAATTACATAGGAAAGCATAATTATTTTACAGTCAATTGAGTACCCAAAGGGAACATATTTATGAATCCTGATTTATATTCCTTACTCAAAATGCTACATGAAATGTTGGTATACCTCTCCCTAAACCAGCAGCTAGTAAACCTGTCAAAAGAACTCGATACTTCAGCACCAAAGCAAAATACATTTAAGTTGGAAACTATCCTTTGGAAATGCTGGTAACACACTTACCACTTAAAATTTCCTCTTAAGAATATTGCAAAGAGCAAAGGCACAAAAAGCAATGTGGTATCTGTGGAGAGGCCCCATAAAACTTTTATGGCTATAGTTCATGCTCTGATTCTTGCTGTGGTGAGCAGGTCCATTTTTCATTAGCCTATCCCACAAAACAATGGGACCTTCTCCATTTAAGTAATGACCCTTTTCTGTCTCTATCCATACTTGTTTTTCTTCTCCTTCAGGATCCAATAATTATTTATGAAAGTCTGCCTAATTCACTAACATAATACAGCAGCTGGGTTACATTTTGACCTTCACTAGAACATCTCTCACCTTGTTATTTCAGGACTTCTGATGATAAACGTTATGTAGGTGTGCTTTTCTTGATTTAAAATTTGGTGAGATTCAGGAAGTCTGCTCTCAGCCCTGGTTTCATGCTACCCACTCATAGGTTTTATACAAAACCTGTATGGTTTGTGACAAATAATTGGCTGCTATTTTGAGAGTCTATTCAAGAATGAGTTCCTAGAAAAATTTCATGTGTGTTAGTAGTCTTAACTAATTAGTTAATTCCTTCATTACTTTGACATTTAAATGCAAAGAGTGCTCTAGTTTTCTTCTCCTCCTCCTCCTCCTCCTCCTCTTACTTCTTCTTTCTCCTTCCCCTCCTCTTTGTCCTCCTCCTCCTCCTACTTCTTTCTCCTTCTCCTCCTTGTCCTTCTCTTTCTCCTCCTCCTCCTCCTTCTTTTTCCTTCTCCTACTACTTCTCTTTCTCCTTCTCCTTCTTCTTTCTTCTTTCTCTTCCTCCTCCTTTTCTTTTTCAACTCTTAGCTCTTCACTTAAGATTACCCACTGCCCGATGTCATGGAGGAATGAGAAAAACGGAATGCTTACCCAGAATTAATGAGAGTCTTGTGTGGTCCCTGGTCTATAATTCTTTATCTCCCATGTCTGAGTTTGGCCTAACTTGGGGATGATAAAATAAGATTCTTCCATCTACTCCTGTCTTCTTAATGTGAAGGATTATTCAGTGCTTTCAGAATACCTGGGCAAAAGTGTCTCATGTTGATAGCCTCCAAGCACAGTAAACTAACACATTAGGGTAAACAGATGCTTTCTCTATTAAGGATATCAGCCATCTGGCTGCAGGCCAAATTAAGTCTGGGGAGTAATTTCAACTGGCCTGCCTGTTAATGTGAAAATTGACTGAAGTGTCTCTCCTGTGTTAATCTTCTACTGTTGATGATGCTTATTCCACTGTGTGGCATATATAAATCCAGGAAGTTGGAAGATGATTTCAAAATTTAATTTAATTTAGTTAAATATATTTAAATATGTTTTTTCACATAAAAATTTAGCATGTTCAAAATTGCAGCATTTAAGCTAAATCTGATTTGGAAATCATGTAAGAAACTGAAGCAAATTTTCTCATATACTGGACTCAGTGTAAGTATTAATTCAGTCTTTATTTAAAGTGCCAGGCCCTGGGAGATCATGAAACTAGACTGAAGAGCGCCTATTAAGAAATAGAGAAACCAAAGTACCTTCTGCTCAAAACACATTTGATAGTGTATTTCATAGATTCCCTTTTTTCAAACATACCAAATATTGCTCATTAGAACAGTAAGTAAATCAGTTTATTTTAATGGTCCATTAAGGAAAGTTTCTGAATTATGGAATGGAAAAAAATGTACATAACAAATTTGAATCTCTCATTCAGTGTGTAAGACATTTTGATTCCTGGGATATACTGCCTCCTTACCTCTACCTCACTGAATCCTTCTCTTTCTTAGGTCACATCTCACTAGTTTCTGGGTTAAATCTTTCCTGAGCCCCCTCAAGCTAGGGTCCTCCTTCCCAAAATACCTTGTATTGAACTCTTTTGTATACATTTGCATGGATTTACTTTGCGTGCATTTGTATTCATTCTTTTTACATTTATGCCATATAGATGTGTATAGATATAGAAAGATACACACACACATATATATATATGCACACAAGTATACAAATACATAAATTTATGTATAAAAATGTGTGTGTGTGTGTGTATATTCTATATCCCCAATTAGAAAGTAAGCTTATTAGAAAATAAACCTTCAAATAGAGGGTTCCCCCCATTCTTTGTACTTTTATTTCCAGTGTCTAGCACAGTGGTTGTCACATATTAAGTAGCCCTTAATAAATAATATTTATTAGGATCATGTGATCCTTTTCAAAATTCTCTACTTTGCATCTCCCAACATGCTGCTGCCCTTGATATAAGTGACATGAAATTATGTAGGTACCAGTGGAACATATGGACCACTTTACTTCTCTTTCTTTTATTTTGGAGGCAATCAGTGTTAAGTGACTTGCCCTGGGTCTCACAACTAGTAAGTATCTGAGGTCACATTTGAATTCAGGTTCAAATGAATCCAGGTTTGATGCTCTATCGACTGCATCATCTAGCTACCCCTCACTTCTCTTTCCAATCACACATATAATGTGATTACATCCTTTACATATCTTCTCTTGTGAAATCCCTCATTGATAATATGCAACCTGTTTATGTCCATTGTGCCCACTTCTGTCATCCTCAGAGTGCTCCACAACTTCAATTCTTTGGATACTCTGGTAACACATGACTTGAAGTAATATAGTATCACCAAGAAATGATTGTTGGAAAGGTTATAAGTAAAAAGAGATGATTTACAACATGGAATGAAAATCCATTTTCTCATATTTAAAAAACCCCCACAAATAAAAAGTTAACTGTACAGTTCAGTAACAATTAATACACATACACACATATATACACACATATGCACACATTTATATCTATCTACCTATCTACCCATCCATCCATCCATCCATTCCTCTATCCCTCTCTCTGTCTCTGTCTCTGTCTCTGTCTCTCTCTCTTTCTTTCTCTTTGTAGGCATTTAGCCCCTCCTACCTCTGCACCATTTCCTACTATCAGTGATTACTGGTGAATTAATTACCATTCAATCACTTTATTTCATTTACCACTAAGTCATTTCCTCATTAAGGAACATGAAGTCCCAGCATAGGAATCTTCCTAGATGAACCAGATGGTTCTCCTAATCTGGAAAAGATTTGTTACAGCTATATTGTGAAACAATGTGGTTTTTTTTAAATCTTAGTCTGAAGGAATATAGAGAGGGATAAATGTGAGAGTGTGCAATTATATTTCTACTAGGGAGAAGAAATAAACTTAATTCAGTCTGAATTATGACTTTTATAAAACCTATAATACTTTCTCTAACAACCTATTAGCCAAACCCAACCCTTTGACTAGAAAGTGGAAGAATTCTCTACATTGCGTAATTTGAGTGGTGGGTACCCAAAGACTATTTTCAGAAAATCATCATCTTTACCAACTTGTCATAGCATCATCTCCCTTTCCCTGACAGTCCCACAAAAAAAGTTTCTTCCGTTCTGACCATAACCACAGCTAGGTGGGAGGAAAAGAGAACACAAGCTTATTAAGCACCTACTATGTGCCAGGCACATTGTGCCAGGCACTTCTTTACAAATATGATCTCATTTTGTTCCTCACAACAACTTTGTAAGTTAGGTGCTATTATTATTCCCATTTAGAAGTTGCGGGAACTGACTTGTTCAAGACCACAGGGCTAGGAAGTCTTTTGACTTCCTTTTGTAGTTTTTGAGTTCATATTTGAGCTCAGTTCTTTCTGACTCCAGGTCCAGCACTATGTCTGTGCCCTGTGCCAACTAGGTACCATGGTATATAGAATGCTGAAGCAGGAGTCAGGAGAACTGGAGTTGCAGACTTGCCCCACACTAGCTATGTGACTGGGCAAGTCACTTAATTACTCTCAGCCTTAGTTTCCTCACCTGAAAATGGGGAATGATAATAGTAACCCACTCACAAGGTTATTGTGTAGGTCAAATAAGGATGCTGTGTCTAAAACATTTTGCAGACCTTCAAGTGCTATAAAAATATTAGTTATTTTTAATTCTGGCAAATCATTAAAATCAGATGGTAGTCAGCAGCAATGTGAGTTCCTCAATACTAACCCTGTTCCATAAATATATCAGCAAGAAGTAGCTGGTCAAATTAACTAATTACTATTCAAGGGGAAATGGCAGAGTGGATGAAGTGCTGGCCTTGAACTTAGGAAAACTTATGTCCAAATCCTCGCTTAGACACTAACTGACCTAGTCAGCTCATTTAATCTTCCTGTGCCTCAGTTTATCACATATAAAATAAGGGTCCTGAAGATTTCTTTCAGTTCTAAATCTGTGGTCTTGTGACAGAAGCTGCCGAGTCACTGTGTGGAAGACACTTTACCACAGGAAATGTGAGCAACAATACGACATAGTTTGAAAAAAACATGATACTAAGTGGTTCTGCTATTGCTAATTGTGGGTCTCTAGGTAAAGCACTTCATCTCTCTGTGACTCAGTCTTTTCATCTGTCCTATGACAGGATGAACAGATGATCAGTATGCATACCAAGTATCTGGTGGGAGATAGAGTGGTCAGTAAAGGAATGGGGGAGGGTCTCAGAGACAAACCGCACCTGCTACACAGATTTGACTAGGGCCAGGCCTGATGATGTAGCTTGTTCAGTCCTAGAGTTTTTTAACTGGATTAGCAAGTAGGTAGATTGAGTTATTGATTAGGACACAAGTGATTATCCAGTAAATTATGCATGACCGAGTTTAAGTAGACCAAAAGAATACTTTTGGACTGATTCCCACCAGACATACTAACACTGACAACTCATTTTTCAGGTATTACAAAAGACCAATCAGGGCTTTAAAAGGCAGGATTGCAGAGATTTTCTGAGGCAGGTGCTCAAAGAAAGGACTAAAAAATGGTTAGTGAAACAGGATCTGTTATGATAGGAGGCATTCTTTTAAACCATTAAGGTCCTGTAAAATTTTATATGTCTCTCTTCTCTACTTCATGCATTTGTCATGGCTAAAATTTATTAATTGGATCCAAAAATAAATTTTGGATAATGATAAATAAGACATGGTCCCTGACCACAAGGAGGTTGTAACCTTGTCTAGTTGGGGAGATTGTATATGTATGTGTATATACATGCACACAAAAATGAGGAAAAATACTGCAAAACACAATAAGTATGCAGGAAAAGGTTTTATTTTTTAATGTTATGAGAATTCTGAGTAGGGAATGGGGATTTCTGATGGGAATGGGGGTGGGGTACTGATATGAGTTCTAAGCAACATGGTCCGTGAAAGTTGTTGTTTTGGGAGAGCATTGGATGAGGTATTAAAGACAATTTTCCTGGAGACAGGAGCAAAGAAAAGCACAACTTACTATTTTCTCAAGGTTAACAAACACTACTTTGATGTGCTAAGAGCCCTGATGAAGATAGTTCTCCATTAAAAGAAAACCCATGAGGTTGAAAATCAAAGTGCCAACACATGCAGAAAACCCCCTTAAAACAAAACAAAATAAAACAAATTTGTCAATAATTGATAGACATTACCAGTAAATGGAATTCAGTGCCACACAGAGGCAAAGTGATGATTAATGCCTTGTTTCTGCTAATTGACTAGGTGCATAATTGTATTTCTAAGGAACAATTTTGTGAACCTCCTCTTCTAAAACATGTTCACATGCCTTGGAGTGTTTAGTAATCTTGGAAAGCAAGAAAACATTTACTGCTAATTTATATTTATATAAAGAAAAATTCACAAAAATCTAAGCATTTCTCAATATTATGATTCTTTTTTTCTTTTTTTTTTTTTTTGCCTTATTTGCTATCCAGTGAGGAACCACTCACTTAAGGCTTTGGAGCAGAGGCTTGAAGGGTTAATTCAAGGGTAGAAAAAGGCAGGTCAATTAGGAGGCTTTTTACAAAAGGCCAGGCATAAACTTCTTAAAAGGTCTAAAGGCAGAAGTATAAAGGAAAAGATTTCTAGGTACTGAATATTTGAATGATATCATTTAGCCATTGTGAAAAACACTTATTACTGAGTCACATAAAGATGTTATTGGGCAGTAGCATTGTGTTTTTTTTCCCTTTAACCTTACAAATCATCTTCCTCTTTAATATATTAATTTTCCTTTAACAGAGTTGTGTTGAAATATTAGTCTTAGAAGTAACAGCAGTTTTGGTCTTCATTGTCAATGAAGAAAACATCTGGTTAACACCAAGCATAAAGGCTGATATTTTTAAGTCTTAACAAACATTATTAAAAAATCTGAAATGTACTTAGTTCTCACTATCATACTCTTTTCAAAACATAATGAATACATTTAAACATAGTTTTGGACGTAGCTGTGTGCATTTCAGTGGAGTTTAGGTGATGGGAAATGGATTGGGAGACAAAGTTCCTCTTCAGATCTCTTTTAGGTTGACACCTTCACCTACTTCAGCCTGGCAGCAAATTTTGTAATGGGCAGACTGCCACCATGACAGATGGGCTTGAGTACAAGTGGGTTCAAAAGCCAGAATATACATTGTATTTGACAACTGAGGACATATTCCTGTCCATATGTGTTGTGTCAACAACATACACTTTCTTTGCCTGTGGCTAAGGGGACATGATCCATCTAATCTAGCTGAGAAATGAATTAACTAAAATCAAAATGAGTAAATAAAAACTAATTTATAACAAATGTGTTCCTTTTTTTTCTTTTTGGAGGTCAATTAGGGTTAAGTGACTTGCCCAAAGTCACATGGCTAGTAAGTGTGTGAAATGTCTGAGGCTGGATTTGAAATCAGGTTCTCTAGACTCCAGGGCCAGTACTCTATTTACTGAGCCACCTAGCCACCCCTGAAAGTGTTCTTTTTAAAATTGGGACATCAGAATTATTGCTCACAAGCTGTTGAGGTAAAGAAAATATAGATTTATTCTCTAAATTATTCCCTGTGGATAATATTACATGGCATATTTCTTCAAAAATATTTTATCACAATCATCAACTACCAATATTTTTGACCACTCTCTGTACCTATGATGCTTACAAAGCACTACATCTTATAATGGAATTTTTTGGGAAAAGATCCATGATCTTTTGGGACAGAGAAACATAGGTAAATTGTCTGCTCAATGATATTTTAAAATTTAATATTTACACCTTCTCTATATAACCTACGTGTTAAAAGCTCAGTCTAGAATTCTCTACTGTGACCACCTCTTCTTCCTCTCTTAGGTAATGGGCACTTTTCATTTTTGCAGGAACAGTGAGAAAATAAGATATACTCCCCCAAACTTCAAGTTTGAATTCAACCAAAGGGCCACACTTTGAAGAACTAGAGGCCCACATGTGACCTCAAGGCCACAAGTTCCTCATCCCTGGAGTGGTTAAAATAGGGGACTTCTAGTTATAATGTCTTTGTTTCAAGTCACACACATCCCTCTTTATATATTTAATAGCTGTGTGACACTGATAAATTCTCTTAACTTTTCTAGGTCTCAGTTTCCACATCTGCAAAATAGTGAGAATAATAGACCAAAAAAACCCTTTAAAAAGTGCATTAAAAGAATGGAAAAGTAGGGAGAGGCAGGTTTTGAAGGAAAGGCCAAATGCTCACCCCCTGCCTTTTTAGTGCTAGTGTAATATTCACAGTAACTACAAATTTACTGGCATAGTTTTCAATCACAAATTATAACAGCTTCTCCATATAGAAGGCAGAAGCAAAAAATGTATTCAGACATCAGAAAACCAAATCCCAACATCAGAAAATCAATTCCATCACAGTAACAAATGAGTTAATACATCACAGCACAGCAGGGAGCCACACCATCCCACAGACAAACACTCACAAGCCTAACTGTCTCCTTGAGGGTCTTCTCCTCCCTCCAGCTCTAACTACTCTGACTCCCAGCTTCCTGTGGGCTCTGCTCTGTCCTTCAGCAAACTCCTCCTACCACAGACTCCATGTGATTACATTTGGCCTTTTAGGTAACAGAGAAGATCTTCAAATTACCAATAACATTACAGCTTTCCCCTCCTATCCCCCCATGTTAATAGTATAGCCACTTAACAGAGAGAGGAATGATGGGAAGTGCAGTGACCTTTTTCTCCCCTATCAGCTGGAAGAAAGAACTTTTGGGGATGTGAGTCAAAAGGTCAAGAATTTGATGGTAGATGAACAAGACATAAGCAAAGTAAGTGGTTAGCTAATTGCAAAGAAAAAATAATGTTAACCCAATCTGAATATAGTAAATCACTGAAATCTTATCAGGCTCACTATCTTACTTAAGGAGTGATATTTAGGGGGATGGAATTTGCTGCCACACTGGATGCTGATAAATTTATCCCCTCTTTTTTCCCTTCCCTCCTACTTTGCTTCACTATTTTCTGGCAAATCAACATTACTACCCTTGGGAGTTTTCTGCTCTTTTTTTTGCATTTAGAATATTTATATACCAGTAGACCAAACTGTGGGAGAGTTCAAAGGGCAACCCTGGACCCAATAGCCCTTGACTGTGACTCTACATTAATGTTCTCTTTCTGTGTTTCTCTTTCATAGTGTCTAAATAAATATTAGATAGGATTTCCATTAGCTATTAGAGAGTATTTCATTATTTTGGCTCACTATTTCCCACTCTGAAAATATGCTTAAATTGATGGATATGATGTGAACAATAAGAGGTTAAGTAACTTTCTAAAGGACACAAAGTCAATTAATCACAAGACCTACAATAGAATAAAACTAAATTTTAATCTCCCTAGTTCAGAGAATGTTCATTAAATTCAAGTTATGATTGTTGTAAAATTGTCCCATATTGGTATTTGAGTGAGGATGAGAACTGTCAAGAAAACTGTTCAGTTGAACTCATCAAAATGTGCCTTTTGACTTTTGTTTTGGTTATGAAAGACACGTGATAATGTATCTGGAAGTTTCATTCAATTTGGAGTTTAACAAATAAGTAAATGGAATACCTGGGACCAAGCTGAAACAAAAGGATTTAGAAATCCTCAGAGGCTCAGTTAAATTATTCTTCCAATACCTGAAATTCAGAAAAATAAGTTAGGAGCAGTGTTATTTGGCAACTTTTCAGTCTTCTTTTTGCTTGGGTGAGGAAAAGTTAATAGTATAAATAGGCTGAAAGTTGCCATAATTTTTCTGGGTGGCTTTAAGTTTCAGTTTGGAATGGGTGCTGAAAAGAGCAGAAGCAGAGTCTGAAGAATTAACTCCTTTAGCAGGAGAAAACAGACCTTTGAGATAAGTTGGATACCGAGACAGCTGAAAAGCAAGGCTGTGATCATCAACAAAGCTGGTTTCAATATAAACTGTGACACCACGAAGGAAGCAAAGCCAGGAGTAGACATAGATGTGTCAGGCAGGGGAGACACTTACAGGAGACTTCTAACACAAAAAAGCAGTTTTACTGTAAATTATTCTTTATTTTCTGAAAGACTCAGATCTTTTTCATATGGAGTATTTAAGACATTTCATTATTCTTGCTTTTTAGGTATAAACCCTTTATTTGCTTGAAAAGCATTTGAAAATTTTTTGTTGTATATATTGAGAATTAGTCATAGGAGTTATCTTGGTCATAAAGGATTAAATATTAAAAATAATTAAATAATAAGACTTTTTTTTCTTATCTCATTGTTCTCAGTGAATGGACATGGAAATTGTGGTTATCAAAAAGATAGGAGACTGTCAAGCTGAGATAAAGATGTGAGGTGCTAGTGACTAACTCAAACTACAGATATATGATTCCTGGAGAGAGCAATAAAGATGTGTGCTTTAATAAACAGTGATGGTTAAAGTCCTTATTCTTAGCCACCCTTCATAAGTGGCATGAAGTTAAAGTTTGGGCTCTTATTCTCAGACATTTCATAATTTATAGAAGAATTAGTTTTTCTTGGGAAGCCATATTTACTGATTGGGATATGGCTCTCTTGTGGTGAAAGAGTATGTAGTCTTATGGCAAATTACCTATGTGTAACACATCCTCCTTTAGTTCACATATACATTCTACCTGATAACAATTTATATTTATATAATGCTGATCAGTTTACAGAGTACCCAACTCAGAAACCTTTTGGGATAGATTATTGAAGCCTAAGTATTATTGCCTTTATTTTATAGATCAAGAGACTAAAACTCAAAGGATTAAGTCTTCCATTTGAAAGTCCCTCAAAAAGCTCTTTTCTTAAAGCTAAGTGATTTGTTTTTTTGTTTTGTTTTTGTTTTTTTCCCCAATGCTCTCCACCATAGGAAAGACATTTTGTTATCCACTAATAGAAAGCTGGTTTCAAAACCACACAGATTTGGGTTTCAGGCCCATCTGTGACACATGCAGTCTGTGACCTTGGATAAATACACAATGTTTTAGTGCTCTAAAGAAACTCTTAGAGACTACAGCTTTCAAAGAAGGTGTGGTAACCTGCATTGGTGGAGGGGTTTTCTTCATCAGGAAAAGCTGTTTCCCCAATTTCAACTAAATAACAAGTCCAGTCCCTAGTCCTTCACACGGTGAATTAGTCTCTGCATCAAACTAACAAAATAAGTCCTGATATCTGGTAGTCCTCACAGAGATTCAGTTAATTTGGTGTCTCTCTGAGATATCTCTCCATATGTCACTGAAGAATTTAATTTCTAAGACATGGGTTGCCCAATGAAAATCTGTTTATTTAATCAAAATGTCACATATTACTTAAGCCTGAATTTCCTCCCTCTCAGAGCCAAGGCCAAGGTTCTTCTCTATATAGATAATTTAAATATACCATTATTCTTTCATCAACTTAATAAAATTAGAGCCTTACTGAATTACTTTGTATTCTGGCATTTCTCATTGTTTTCTCTGTATAGTTTGGTAGGTGACTCCTGCAACCAAGCTACAAGACCCACCAGTGTGCTCATACAATAGTGTTCATCCAAGGGAAAGGACTTCATGACAAGCCCCCATGGCCCAGAAAACCTCTGTTCCTAATTGCTCTTGATAGCCCCAATTAGGTCACACCAGACATACATATTTGCTATCAGCTCCCCTCCTCCCCCTGGTACTTTCTGCTGAGTTATTGTATCCTTCCATGTAAGATGCGATGTCAGGCCTTGCATTTAATTCTCAGGTCCATGGTATCCCAGTCTTCTGATTCCCCTCAGCTTTAGACAAGCACTGGAAAGGGTGATCAGAAACATGCCATGTGATGAGCTTTAAGACTTGGTTTTGGTTGTTAACAGGGTTTGATGCAAATACAAAACCGACTTCTTTCTTAGAGAAGAGACCCAATGACAGTCAAATCTGGCACAGAGTTTGAAATGCATACTGTGTAATTTTGCTCTTCACCCTCACAAACAGCTGAGGAGAACGCTTTAGGGAGTCTGCCAAGAATCACAGTAATTGCTTATGACTTGACTTAAACACAAAGTAGTGGCAAGGATTTGTATATGAAGGCTGTAGGATTTTATCTGGTCTTCCTTTTTTTTTGTAGCCAACTGAAAAAACTCATATTCTTTATTGTTCAACTTTCTTTAATTCTATGTAAGTCTTTCTCTTCCTCCCCACATCTCTTCATTGAATCCTAGGAGAAGTACTAATTTGTAATCGAATTCCCTCTTTAGGAACATTTCTGTGCCTGCATTTTTAGGGCTGTTAAAAAATTATATTTTCAATTTACACGTCATTTTTGAATGTATTGGTATAGAATTTCCCCCCAAAGCCGATGTGCTTAAAAGTTCTCATTAAATATCCCTTTCTTTTTTTTATTAACAGACTAGGAAAAAAATGTTTGGTTTTATTGGCTGAGATTCAGCTTGATATAATTATGTTTTGGCTCATGGCTCTGGAGACCCTTGAGATTGCTGAGATGGGAATCCCTTATTGAAGACCTGCTCATTACCAAATGAGAGAAAATACAAAATATTGTTGATAACACTAGCTAGATGAACTGGCACACAGACCGTTGTGGAGAAGGGATCTACTTGTATCCTTTGATGAATTCACCTCTGAGTCTTCCCATTACAGAGAAGTTAACATTAGTTTTAGTTAATGGCAGGAAATGTACCAAGTTGGCAATGTGTACGTCTACTGTAGCCATTCTCACCATACCTTTTCTAATCAAATCACTTGAATAAAGGGCATTTTATATTATAGCAAACTACACCATCTTTGGGTATCTTGGCACCTTGAATAGGTGACATGCATACACTGCTTCTTGTAATCTTAAGGCTCGTGTTTCTGTAGTCACAACATAGATCACAATTCAGCTTAGCTCCACTATTTGTATACTTATAATTCCCAGTAGGGAAAACATAATATCTCTCTATCAATGAAACTTCTCATACCTGTTCTCATATCAATTATTATTGGAAAAAGAGGAAGCTTCAAAATGAATCAAATATAGATTTTTTTTTAATTACGTAGGGGTCTAGAGTCCTACTCACATGCTGCAAATAAATAACCCTGGTTTATCCTTTACAAATAACCCGTGTACTTTTGTCCCTTTGAAATCTTTAAGGTTATTCTGAAAATAATGTACATCAAGGGATACATAATTTTCCAGTCTGGGGAAAACATGATTAAAAAATCTAAATCAGGGAAGGTAATCCATAAGTAAGATTCCTTATCTATTAAAATGAAAGGATTGGAATAGATGACCATTAAGAGCTGTAATTTCTAATAGTCTGTGATTCGAAGTGAAAATATGGCATCAACTCAGTGTCACGCTTAATTTTGCTTAGCTGTTTGATGTGCAATTAACTGGGGTGTAGGTTAGAAGAAATTTAGGAAGTTCAGTAGACCCATTAGATTTATTGATGCTTTAAGTCTTTGTATTCATCCATTTCTTGAGGTCTAGAAGTCTGATCTGTAGTTACAACTTCATTATAGTAACAGGTAATTAGCTCTCTTCTGGAACACAGGATCTGAGCCAGGGCAATTGCACAAAGGTGGGAAGATCTTTGCCTTCCCAGTCTGGCACCTCTCTGTGTCTCTATGTAAAGCACGGAATGAAGTGTATGTCAGAAGAATCCTGGCATTGCCCCATTTGAAAGTAATATACACAATATTAACAGTAGTTGATAGTTTTGGACATATTTAGATATATTATGTCACCTGATCTAATGATTTTGTAAAGTATTACAGGTATTGTTAACTCTCTTATTTAAAAGAAGAAACTATGTCTCAAAGTATGTAAGTGACTTGCCCAAGGTCACAAATCTAGGAAATGTCAGAAACAGGATCAGAATTCATGTTTCTCCTACCTCCACGTCTAAAGCACTTTTTATAATTCTAATGCTGATTCTCCCACCTATTGCTATTCTGAACAGGTAGGTTTACATACAAGTATAGATGAGCGTGCATGATTATAACTGTGAGAACAGATATCTGTAGTTGGCCTTTAGATGTATGACTGAGTATGCACTTTTGGAAATGCAAACTTTGGACCCAAAGTTAAAATTCATGATATCAAAATTTCATTAAAGCAAATGACTGACTAGTTTTTTTTAATAAAATATTTACTATGTGTCAATGGTCATGCTAAGAGTTCAAATATAAAGGCAAGATAGTTGCTGCTCTCAAAGAGCTTACGTTCTATTCTAGAAGAGTCTGATATTGCAAATTAGGAAGGAGTTGCCAGGAAGGTGCTTCTGGGATGCCCTTTGTCTCTACTTTTTGCTGTCTCTCTGTGCCTAGGATATGAAGAACAAAGCTGGAGTTGACCACTGAATTTACTTGTGTTGCTCTTCCTCCAGCCAACCAGAAGCTTTTCTTGGGGCCCTGGGGTCAATGCTCTGAATGTTCACAGACGTGACTTCTCTCAAAGGCAGTGTATATTATGGAAAGAACATTGAACTGGTGGTGGGAGAACATGAGTTCAAATAAAGCCTCTGCTACTTTCTACACAATTACTTTCCCTCAGTTTCTTTCACTGTAAAAATAATTAGATGATATCAAGGTCCTTCCAGCCCTAAGCCTATGATCCTTTCAAATCTTTAAAAAAAAAGGACACTCCTTTGCCTTCACCCTTTTGGGTGCCGCTGTGTGTCCTTTCTCATGAGAAAGTAATAAAACTTCCCTTTTGCCTTACTTAAGAAAAGTCTCTAAGTGATTATTTTAAAGGGGTCATGAGCACCCCATGCAGTTTTGGGAGCTTGTCCCAAGATTCCCCCCTTTCAGGAAATATCTCTCCACACCCATCTCAGGGCAGGTGCTTGCCAGTGAATTCCCAGTAGCCCAAGGATTTGGTATCTGAGATATCCCCCTGATTAAGCAATGACTTGAAAAGAGAATGGAGCGCCTGAGTGAGCTAGCAAAGCCAACATGGAAGAGCGGGGCTGAAATGAGTTGGTCATGTAAGTTCTGTGTGCAGGGACCCAGTTCTGGCCAGGTTTGAGCATAGAGGAAAAGAAAGATAAGACAAAGAAAGGCAGGCTGACCAGCGTTTAACCATTTCCTGCCTCATCCAAAGTAAGAAGTTTTTTCCTATTGGAATGTAACTAGAAAGGAGTATGGACATAGGATGAAGAGGTCCTGAGATGTGTTGCTGAAGATGGCTACAGAGGACAAGAACCAGAGGGCATCTCTGGTGTCCCTCCCAGGCAGTTGTGTGAAAAAAGACTTCTGGACCTTGAAGGGACAACTGATTGTTGTTATTTTCTTTTTGGTCTATGTAGCTGTACTCATAAGGGGGACTGCCCCCTTGTAATTTGTCAGTGCGTTTGATCTTACCTGAAGGAGAGGTGGGAATTAGGGTTACAGGGTAAATAGAGGTTATTGTCAACCAAACTGCCAGAGTTTTAGACCTGTTAGCTGATTAGGTCACTTAAACAAAAGAAGCAGCCTTGAGGTACAGGTTAGTGTTAGACTATTTGCAGGCAGAAAAAGATGGTGTATGCGGAAACCTAAATTTAGACACACGTTGTATGAAAATTGATGACAATGGAAAGATTGTTAAGAATATAGCAGATAGCATTAGAAAAATTGCCCATATCCTAGTGTAAACTTGAAACTCCCCTTTTAGCTTCTCTTTGTGGTCCTGGGTTGGAGGCAGTTGATGGAAGTTGGCCCTCTGATTTCTCCTGATAGCCATCAGTGGAGTCATTCTCTTCCCCATATGTCTCCCATGCACGATGCAGCTAATTACTGGAGTGGTACAAAATATGTTATCTAAAATGGTTATACTTGAAGAGAAGGTAGAAGGATCAGTTTGACTGATGGTGCTTAAAAAAAAGAGGAGGAACTAAGTGGAATGCTGAAATACTAAAGTCCCCTCCATATTGGATAAGGACTGACCTCTCCTACAGTTTTGGGCTTTTACCCTTTCTTCTTGGGAAACTCAATTCACACCCTTTTAACCTTTGTTACTAAGGAGTTTAGATTGTGAGCTCTGAAGCCCACACAATGAGAGGAGACAGTGGGTGGGTGAGTAGGGGTTCTGAGCTGGGGGTCTATATAAATTTGCTTTGAGCTATATGCACTTAAACTCCCTTGCCCTCACCTATTTGGGAGCTGTTGGGTGTGTCCTTTCTCATGAGAAAGTAAAAAAAAACACTTTTTGCCTTTCTTAAAAAAGAATGGTGTGGGATATCAAGAATGGCAAATTGAGTGATAAGGGAGTTAGTATAGCTTTTGCAGCAAGCAATTGTAGTAATGATTTAATTATGATTCCCAGAGGGAGCTATAGGAGAAAGGTGTGAGAGTGGGAGGCAAGAAAATGACCTAGGTGAATGACTAATTGGGATGTGAAGTATGGTCTTGTGTGGGGCTATTGGATAAAATGGCCTACATGGTTTGTACTCATACAATGATCAATCAGGGCAGCTTGGATGGATTTTTCTCCAAAGATAAAGGGATAAACAAAACAAACCAAAAAGGATAAATGCCAATGTCCTGAAATGTCCCAAAATATGAATGAAGTCTGTGATTCCTCATATGCTACTGAGGACTATATAGTCTTCTATATAAACTCTATAGTATAGTTCATGACAGCTTTTACCTGGAATATAAACTGATTTTATAGTAGCTTTTATCCAAATTAGATAAGAGATTTTTGTTCAAAAATAATATGTATACCAGACTTTGATAACTAAAATCTTTCACCCTTATAAATTAACATGAAAGAAAAACATTCAAATGATAGAGAAGAAACTTGTTTGAGAACACGATGAATAAAAATGTACATGCATAAATATCCTTTGTTGTTGTTTGTCCTTTCTTCTCAAAGAAGACCAATGGCATCAAGAGGATGATGCCTTGACTTGCAGGTGAATTGGATTTAACTGAAAGGCCTGGGAACCCATCAACTTTGCTCTCTCCTCCAGAGTCATAGGAGTACAGTGTCAAGATATAGCTTAGGATGTCTGGCCATGGTCCAGAATGCCATAGGAGACCTTGGCCTTCTTAAGCTAAAGTTCTTTCCCCAGTCTCAATTTGTGTGAGGCAACACTCAGTGAGTAAAGACTAGATCTGAATTGAAGCAAAGGATGGCCTAGTCTGCCTTTAGAAAAGAATCAGTCTGGGAGGGGAAGCAATGAACACGGTAATAGCAACATTGTGAAAAAACAAGTTTGTAAGATTTAATAACTGTTCCTTAAAATGACCAACCAACCATGATCCCAGAGGACTAATGAAAGAAGTCTACCCACTTCCTGAAAGAGAAGGAATGGAGTCAGATGCAAAATGAACCTTATGTTTTCAGATACGACCAATGTAGGAACTAATTTTGATTGAATCTATATATTTCTTACAAGAGTTATGTTTTTGTTTTTTCAGTGAGGGATAGGGAAGTGGGAGGGAGAGTAAACATTTGCAAATGGGGGGAAAACGTCTTAGATTCTTAATACATTGATATATGTAATGCATGTTATTTTCTTATGACCCGATTACAAGTCTGAACACTTGGTTTGAGTAGCAATGGCACAATAAAAGAAATGAGTCATTGCAGATGTTAAATGACTGCTAGAGGATATTAGGCAAAAAAACCCCAAAACTTTAGACTTCCATTACCAGAATGTTAAATGTTCTAATCCTCAAAGATGGTGGTACCCCGATCATTCTGAGGTTGGTTTATTTTTATTTTATTTTTTGCTTTTACCATTTTTGCATTATAATTTTTATATTACATTTACATTTTTACTTTTTAAATACTTGTGTTACATTTTACTTTCTTCATTTTTACATTTATACAATTTAGATCCCTTTTTCTTCAGTCAGTGTATTCATGAATCTAATCTCCTTTCTGCCTTTTAACTTCTTAATTTCTTGTATCTGACCATCCTACTTTTCTTTCTTTGAATTTTGATATTTTAAGTCACTTTGCTATTCTTCTATAAGCAGAAAAATAATTTAGCTCTCTTCTCCCAAGCATTTGTGGTGTGTGTGTGTGTGCGTGTGTGTGTGTGTGTGTGTGTGTGTGTGTGTATGCACCTGGGTGGGGATGGAATGCTATTCAGTGTTGTGGTTAATATACAAACATGGGCACTAAAGTGTGATCGTTGTGGGGATAATTTGATGAATTAGTAATCAATATTTTCTTTAGAGAATAAATGGAATGTTAATATGCCATTTGTACCTCAGAGGTTTCATGTAGGTACCTGTAGAAGTAAAATAAGTTGTTGAATAACCTATTCATTGATCAACTCTGTTTTCGTGATCATTTAGAATTAAATAACACTTTCAGATAATTGCCTTCAAAATATCTTGATTGCAGTCCCTAGCATATAAATAAATTATATGTTGTATAATTTTAGAGCAAAGGTTACAAGATTCTTTAAAGTGCCTATTATGAACTGAATGCTATATTTGGCTTGTAGCAAAGTCTGATGAAGGAATATTATGATATTTACTTGATGTACATTCTGAGGGCTGTCACGATCTCTTGTCAAGACTTCTACAATAATTTCTTAATTGGTCTCCATGCTTCTTTGATACTTCTATCCTCAACACAGCTGCCAAAATAATTTTCAAAGGAAGAAATCTATGTCTCACACACACACACACACACACACACACACACACAACAAAACTTCAGTACCAATTAAATACCAATTCCCCAGTCTGACATTCAAGGCTCTCTACATTCTGGCTTCCATCTGCATTTCTACTTTATTTTATACTACTCCTCTTCATAATGTAATTGAATTACTGGCTGTCGTTCATATTTACTATTTCTTTTATTCATCATAACAAGAGTTTTCCTGTGTCTGGAATAGATGCCCACTTAATTTATTCTGACTATCATTTTTCTTCCTCTAAGGCTCAACCTAGTTGATACCTTTTCCCTAAAGCCTTTCCTGATCTGCACATCAATACCCTCACCCTGCCATTGGTAGTGTCTTCCTTTTCTGCTGTCCTTTTACTATATTTATATGCTTATATACCTTGCTCTTCTTCCCATCCCCACTAGAATACAAGGTTCTTGAGTCCAAGGAGTCTTTCATTCATGCCATCTCAATATTTAATACAGAATCCTACATATACTAAGCATTGTAAAATCTTAATTAAATTTAGACATTCTTTACATATACATATATGTACATATATATGTATATATATATATATATATATATATTCACATACACAAGTGTGTGTGTTTGTATTCTCCAGTTATGTGTGAGAAAGTAAGACCAATATTCAGGAATTAATTAACTACTCCACATCCCAGGATATTAGGGGGCACATAATGAAAGTCCCATAGGGGTTGTTTAGTGTAGTGGTTCTCACTTATTTTGTTCTTGTGAATTGTTTATTCTCTTAAAAATTATTGAGGAATCTAAAGAACTTCTATTGATTCTATTCACCACTTTAAAAATAAAACAAATAAATATTAAAAATATTAACTTATAATAACAATATTATTATAATAACAATAATATTATATGATAAGATAAATATCATTTTATGGAAAAAAATTTCCAAATGACAATATTTAATGAGAATAGTAGCATTATTTTCCAAATTTTTTCCCCAAATATCTGTAATGGCTAATAGAAGATAGCTGGATTCTCATATCCATTTCTGTAGTAAGATTGTTGTGATACATTGTTTTGGTTAGAGTATATGAAATAAAAAATCTGGGCCTCACTAATATATGTCATTGGAAAAGAGAGGAGTATTTTAATAGACAATGTGTCAGTATTATTTTCAAGATAACTTTGACCTCTAGGACTGAATGGAAGGATTTTGGATGCCAATGGACCACAGACCACATATTGAGAACTGCTCTTCTGGTAAAAATAATAGTAATAATAATAACTACTACATTTAACAAATGAGGAAACTATGGTTTAAAGAATTGAAATTTTTACCTGAAGTCACAATGAAAAAGTTACAGAACTACAGTTTGAATCTTGGGCCTTAGGGCTTCAAGTCCAGTACTCTGACCGTACTTGATCTCCACTTTGAACTTGCTCCTAGGCTTGGAAGATCATTACCTAATTTTGTCCAGTTTGATCTTAGTTTTTCTTTTTCCTCCATTCTCCTCTTACATGTTAAGTTATGATAAGTAAAACTTCTAATTTTCCATAGTATTAATGGATTACTATTAGGCTATATTACTATTTGTAAATGGGAAAAAAATAAAACATATATTAAGTTGTTCAAGTACCTTTTCATCACTCTTTTGATATTTTTTTCAATTATTTTTGGACTATAGTGATCCACACTTCAGGGCTCTACAATGTTACCAGAAGAATATTGGTATTAAAAAGATGATTTTTTTGTTTCAATGAGAACTTTGAAGTCATTAAAAGAACTTTTTAGCATTCCAAAAGTGATGTAACTCCCTTTCCCCTTCCTATTCAAGTCTGTACCCACCTTGCTATCCATTTATAATGCTGTCTAAGGTACAAATATTGATAGAAAAACTATATAGTTTAGTCACTCATAGTCTGGATAACAGGCATTTTTCACTTATTCTTCTTTGGAAAAGACAAATTCTGCCAAAGAGTGTTTTTTGTTTTCCTAGGGAAATGGTATTTTTTTGGCTATAGTATATTCTACATTACATTTATACTAGAAAATACAATTTAGGTTTTCCCTGGGTGGAGCTAAGATGGCGGTGTAGAAGCAGCAGGATCCTGCAGCTCCCACACAGCCATGCTAAACACCCAAAAAATATGACTCTGGACAAATTTTAGGACTCTTAAACTCACAAAAATACAGAAAACATATCTCTCGGGGAAGGCAGCTCAGTAGCAGGGGATCACTGCGGCAGCCTGATATCAAAACATGGCCAGGCCCCAGGGGAGTCAGGAGGAGCCCAGCGGAGCCTAGATGAACTGTAGCCAGTCTACAAGAGAGAAGATCTACAGCCTCCAGCAACTCCACATCTACCAAGGTGTGAAAAATAGGGATTAGAGAAAGGTAGTGAGGCAGGAAGGGCTCATCCTGCAGGCCTGCAGGCCGGGAGCCGAGCCAAGACCACACTGAAACTGCCATGCGGCCAGGCTCCAGGGCAGCCGGGAGGAGCTGAGCCTCCCAAGCCACAGCATGAGTCTACTTCAGAGAAGATCTAAAGCATCTTGAGCAATCTTCACATCTACTGAGCCAGGATTGGACGTCAGTGAAAGTGACTGAAGATTTCAAGCTAAATTTGGGAGAGGAAAAGCAGTTTGGCCAATCTACCCCCAAGGCAAGGAAGCAGTGGGGGAAGGGCAGGAACAGCTTCAGAGCCCCAGGCCTGCAAAT
>CM053601.1:98801298-98833470 GCA_028646575.1 Pseudocheirus occidentalis | reverse complement strand
CACCCTAGGACCACCACCGAAGACCACAATCTGGATCCAGGCTGCTCAACGCAAGAGTACTTGGCCCTGATTAATTGATTCAACCCCCCTTCAGAGTCTGCAGGCCAGGGGCTCTGAAGCAGCCTGGCGGTTGCCACTGCCAGTTTCAGCTGTTCTCTTCCCCCACTGCTTCCTTGCCCCAGGGGCAGATTGGCTGAACTGCTTTTCCTCCCCCAAATTAATTTTCAAAATTTCACTTTCACTAACCATCTCTGACCTTGGTTTGTGTGATTTAAAGATCCCCTCAGGCAGATGCTTTAGATCTTCTCTGAAGTAGACTCAAGCTGTGGCTTGTGAGGCTCAGCTCCTCCTGGCTGCCCTGGGGCCTGGCCTGGCCACGGCTGCAGTTTTGAGCTGTGCTGGTCTCTGCTCCAGTGTGAGCTGCCACTCTCCCATCGAGTTCCTCATGTCTTGGCTGATGTGGTGCTGCTGGAGGCTGCAGATCCTCTCCTCTGAAGACTGGCTGTGGGGCAGCTTGGCTCAGCTCAGTACGACTCCTTCCCTCTGCCTCAGGCCTGGCTGCGGTCTCGGCTTCAGGCTGGGCCAGCCTCCGTTCCTGGCCACTGCGATGAGCCCCTGCTGCCGAGCTTCCCTCAGTGAGAGATGTGCTCTCTGTATTGTTGTGAATCTGAGAGTCCTAGACTTTTTCTGGGCTCTTATTTTATGGGTGTTTAGGGTGGTGGTATGGGAGCTGCAGGACCTTGCTTCTTCTACGCCTCCATCTTGGCTCCCTCCCCTCTTCTCCCTAAAAGTGTACTGTTTGCAGCCTTACATGAAAAGACAATATTTGTAACTCATGAGTCTTTTCTCAGTATTTGAATATTGCAAGGGAATATGTGTGTGTGTATGTGTGTATGTGTGTGTATGTGTGTATCTCTATATGTGTACATAGAAAGATGGCACAGGGTGAGTTGAATATGAAGGGATAACACCTAAAAAATAAAATTAAGATATGAGAGAGGAATATACTGGGAGAAGGAGAAAGGGAGAAATAGAATAGAGTAAATTATCTTACATAAAGGACGCAAGAGAAAGCTGTTACAATGTAAGAGAAGAGCTGGGAAGTGAAAGGACGTGAGTCAACTTTACTCTTGTTTAATTTGGCTCAAGGAGGGAATAACATAAACACTCAATTGGGCATCTTACCCTACAGGAAAGTAAGGGGGAAAGGGGTAAGAGGAGGGATGACAGAGAGGAGGGCAGATTAGGGGAGGGAGTAGTTAGAAGCAAACACTTTTAAAAAGGGACAGCGTCAAAGGAGAAAATAAAATAAGTGGGTGGGTGAGATAGAATGGAGGGAAATATAATCAGTCTCTCACAATTTAACTACTATGGAAATATTTTGCAGAACTACACATGTATAGCCTATATTGAAGTGTTTGTCTTCCCAATGTGGATGATAAGGAGGGAAGAAGGGAGAGAATCTGGAACTCAAAGTTTTAAAACACAAATTTTAAAAAGTTGCTTTAATATGTAACCAGGAAACAAGGTATGCAGGCAATGGGATATAAAAACCCATCTTACCCTACAAGAAAGAGGGAGGAGGATGGGAGGATATAAGATGGCACAGACTCGGGGAAAAGGTATTCAGTATGCTTGCTATCTTGGGGTGGAGGGTAGGGGAGAGATGGTGAGAAAATTTGTTAACTCAAAATCTTGTGGAAATGAATGTTGAAAAGTAAAAATAAATTCTGGGGGAAAAATTTTAAAAATACATATTTCTTTTCTTGTTGAATGTATTAAGAAAGTCAATAGGCACAGAAGATAAGAGCTTACTTCAAAGCAGGTAAGACTTAAGTTTAACTCCCATCCCTGACACATATTGGTTGAAAGACCCTGGGCAAATAATTTACCTTCCCAATGTTCTATGCATCTTTAAGTCTCAAAGTGGCAGAGAAGGTTCTAACCTGAATTGGCAGAGGAAATTTACTTATCTGGGAGTTCCTTACATCATTGAAATCATAAGTCTATTTCCTTTCTTTGAGTACATTAAGGTTCCTACTGTTTTCACCTTTAGGTTGGGTTGAGCAGTGGTAGCTAGTGTGAGAAATCTTCAGTGGTTTTGACTGTTTATCTGTCTGTCTATCTATCTATCTATCTATCTATCTATCTATCTATCTATCTAACTATCTATCTATCTATCTTTCTATCTATCTACCTATGTATCTGTCTGTCTCAGACAAAGCTAGTTCTAACAACCTGACAGTACAGCAACTTCTGTTCCTCTGATTCTATATACTTGTTTGGCAATGAACTCAACATCTTCAAGGAAAGGTCAAAAAACAAAAATCAGAAAGTCAGGTACCTTACATTAAACTGGAAAAGTTTCAAGTACAAGTGTCAAGGATGGGCTGTATCTTGTCTTTTAGCTATGGAGCAACTTGCTTAAGTTAGTGATGCTTAGAACCAGAAACTTGATCTCCCCGCAGCAACTCATAAGCTTTTTCTACTAAAATGCAAAAGTGTTATGATCTGCATTGGTAAATGGGGTAACCATTTAGACAAAATCATGGATCCTTGAAGTATCCTCAATCTGTATTCATTGTACTTAAGGAAAAACTGAAAAATACTCAGGTCATGAATATCCTGTGCCTTAAACATTTTTTAGGTGTATCATTGGCAATATATTTTAAAATAAAGCTTACATTTAATTTGGTCTCTTAATTGAGACTACTTTCAATTTCGTATTGGTCTGAAGTATATGTATTTTATGTGTATGCACACATACATGCACAAAAACTTTCTGTGCTTCAGGTATCTATGCATGTTAAAGTTAAAAAAGTAAATACTATTGTTATCCATCTTAGAATATCCCTTTTTCAGTAGTTGATGCCAAAATGAATAGATCAATCACTTCTGTCACTTTTTATTATAACACAGTAGTGAAATAATCAGGATCATGCCACCTGTCTCCAGCCATCTGCCACCATCAAGGACTAAATTTACTCTTCACCTTCAGACAGGTTGTTGTATGACCCCAAATCCATCTTATATACTATAATCAATAAGAAATTGACAACAACAACAATCATAACTCTGACAAACTTGAATGACACCTCAAGGGCTTACATGTTTTGGTAATGTTTTTGTCTTCAGTAGATAATTATGCTTGCAATTTCTCGTGTATTTAAAACCTGAAAACAGGGAATGGGAACAGTAAAGCATGCCTTTATCACACCATGCTATGCATTTTAAAGTACTGTATAAATAAGGGAATCATGGAGTGATGGAACTGATAGCCCAATGGTTTCATAGAAGTCATCTTTGTTGATACTTTACAGATGAGGAAACTAGAGACCTGAGAGGTTAAGTAGCTTTTCAATGACTACACAGATATTTATTTAGTGGTTTGACAATTAATTTCTGTCAATGGCTAGAAAATTTTACCACTGAATATTAATAATTCATTAGTCTCTAATTGAAATCTCTAACAAACATTGAGATATTGTATACATATATTTTATGTAAATATGCATCTATCTCTCAGAAGCAGCAGGGAAGTCAGACTACTCTCTGCAGTGAAAAATACCTGAATTCAAATTTGACCTCAGATACTTCCTAGCTGTGTAATTCCCAGGCAAGTCATTTAACTTCGTCTGCCTCAGTTTTCTCAGTTGTAAAATGGGGATGATAATACACCTATTTTCTGGAGTTGATGTAAAGATTGAATTAAATAGTATTTGCAAAGCACTTAACAGTTCCTGAGACATAGTCAGTGCTTAATAAATTCTTTTTTTTAACCCTCTCAGTCTCTCTCCATCTATTATCTACTTTATCTATCTATCTATCTATCTATCTATCTATCTATCTATCTATCTATCTATCTATCATCTATCTTCCTTATGCTTTATCATGGCACGACACTAACCCTGATCTCCCAAAAGCCAGCAGAGAACAACCTGTACCTGTAGAAGCTACAGGTTTGGGCTTGGCAAAAAATTATTAGTCTATAGTCAAAGTAAACTCTAGTTTATACCCTCTTTGGCTACAGTGATGAAGTTTTACGACATGGTAATTCTCAGGGACCTAAGGGTGTGTGATCTGTACTGGTAGAAAGAGTAGTCACATTAATTAATGCTACTAAATTTGATTTAACATTAATGATTTCACTTCTAAAGGTCTTACCTCTCTGTGTTCATATTTCATCTACATTTATATTTACATGTGTACCCAAGCATATGAACCATGTTAATCACTGACCCCTAAGGAACTACACTTATCCTTTTCTCTCTTAGCCAACAGTATATTGAGAATGTTTATCTCAACCTATTGTTTTTTTTTCTTTTAAGATAACTTTATAATGTGAGGTACTAACATCCCTGCAAAATTTGTGTAGAGAGTAGAAATGTCATTAAACTTTGATACAACCACATTGGTACATTGGCTTCTGTTCCCTATTCCTTAATTGTTGTCCCTTTTTTTTGTTAGTTTGGTATTTTCCTCCTTTCACTCCTTGTTCATACATTTCCTGCATCATAAGGAAGATATTTACCTGGTCCATTGATGATTATGCAAGGCTGGGGAGGGGACAGGGGCTTCTTGCACTGGATTTGGGAGCCAAAGTTCTCAGTGAGCTATTGCAATATAGAAGAAATAATATGGGATTGGACATGATTAAACCTCAATTCTAGACCAGTTCTGCTACTAAGTAGCTGTAGGACCTAAGTCAATTTAGTTCATCTTTCCCTTTCCTATCCACAAAAGGAAGGTCTATGACTGACTAGGTGATATTAAACATCCCATCCAATTTTGATTTGGCTTGCATTAGAAGTTAAAATATGGTCTGGAATTGACATAGATCTATGCCATGTGTTGACAAGAGAGGAAAAAAAGAAGTGATTTCTAAATCAGATAATTTGACAGTTGGCAGGAAACTCAGTAGCCATCTACAAAGGAATCATTACTATAACTGTAATTTTCTAGCTGCTGAAAACTCCTAAGATGGGAGAAACCCACCACATTTAGAGATCAGACATCTCTCATTTTGGGAAAATTTTAATTATTAAGAAGGCTTTTGGTTTTGTTTTTTCTTCCTGACATCAAGCTTAAATTTGTCTCCTTGAAACATAATCTTTTGCTGCTGGTTCTGCTTTCTGGGGCAAAAAGAAGTGGTCAAATCTTTTCTTCACATGAGCATCTTACAGATAGTTGAACATGGATGTTATCCCCTATCATCTCTTATCATCCCCATCATGCAGTCCCTTGAGACATCCTTTCTCCTTACATGGTTACTTTCTTGTACTGCTCCTCATATTCCATATATCAACTCCATGCCTTTTCGTCGGCTGTCCCTCATATCTGGAATGTTTTGCCTCTTTACCTTCTGGCAATCTCTTGCCTCCTTCAACGAGTCAAAATTCCCCCTTTTGCAAGTGTTCTTTCACAGTCTGACATTTGACCCCACCTCAGGAAACACTATCATAAGGTTCTTCCTTCTGAGATAATCTTCCATCTATAATATATAGAGATATATACTTATGTATCTTTTTGTGTAGAATTATTTGATACTATCTCCATTTCATTTGAATGAGATCTCAAAGGCAGGTACAAGTATGATACAAAATTTAGAATGAGGAGAGCTTTTTCAAGAAGGCTTCACTGGAAAAACAGGATTCATAGAAAATGCCTTCTAGTAAAAAATCCTGTGGAACACTGATTCATTGACTTGGGCTGATATGCCAAAGTAGAAATGTAGAATGGTGGACATATATTTAAGTTCCAGTTCTTTAATGATATACATCATAATTAATGCTTTCCTTTCTCCCTGATTGATTTCCTGATATCATGCTAGTTTCTTTAACTTTCATTTTTCCATTATGGCCTTGGGACCAGAACCTGAAGATTTCTAATGGGCAGGAAACTCCAGAACTCTTAAGGTATACCATTCCTGTTTTGCATGGCTTTAATTGTTAAATAGTTTTTCCTCATGGCAAGTCTAAATTTTTGTTTCTTTGTAAATCTTACCATCTGATTAACATTCTGCCCTCTTTACCCCAACAGCAATTGTAATGCCCCTTAAACATAGCAGCTTTTCTCATACTTAGAGAGGGCAGTCTTATCTATTCTTATCTTTTTTCCCTTAGGATAAACATTCCCAAATCTTCAGGGTGGCCTTCCACTTAGCTTTTACCTTAAAACTAATTAATTTTAAACTTTAGAAGGCTTTTAAAATTATTTACAATGTTGTTAATTTTGTTGTCCACACTTTTTATAGTTCCTGATAATCCACATTAAAAAAAAATAGGTTGAGTTCCTGCCTGGGAGGTTCACATTAGGGAATACAATTTCAAATTCTTTCTTATAAATTAATATCCATTAAAATATAAAAACTTCACTCCAGGCCTTCTACAAAAGCTTCCTCTTGGACACCAACTATAAGGGAAAGTTATTGTACATAAGTATATATGCATACCTTAAGTCTTGATAATTTAAAATTTGAGGTTGTATTTCTTCTTAATAGGGGAAATCATTCTAGTTCCTTCCAATCTGACAGTGATATTGTCAGGATGGATGAAAAAAATAGAAACAAAATTAGTTTAATTTCTCAGAAAAATGGGATTTAAAAGACCCAAGATATTATTCTTTCAATCATAAATCCAAAGGAACCCCTTTCTGTGTCTCATGCATTCTTTCGCCAAATGTTTATTGAGTGCTTATTTTCATTTGCCCATTTTAATCATTTTTAGGTGTATATATGTGTCACATATAGAAGCAGAGAACCTTGGAGATGGAAGGAATCTTGAAGGTCACCTCTTCTAACTTCCCACCTATATAGGCATCCCTTCTACCACCTCCTTGACAGATGGGCATCCCACCCTTGCATTATATTTTAGTAAAATTTCTAATACCTGAACTGTAAATGAAATGGGAGATCCAAGATTCTGTCAACAGAGACTAATGTGTGAGGGGCAAAAGGCTTAAGATAAAACTACTCTTGTGGTGAGGACACTAAGAACTTGTAGACATCCACTCAGTAGGTGAAACAGTTGAACAGAAACACAATCTATATGATGACTAGGCATTTGATCTTTAAAATGAGTGGTTTTCAAAGGTTAATGAAGAGTAGCTCACCTTGATCTTGACTGTTATGCTCGGTGTATTTTGAAAACAATATTATGTCTTAAAGGAAAGGAATAAAATGATAAACGTAATTGCTTAGTGGTCTGAATTTACTAAAAGCACTTAACAATTGTTAAGAATAAATTAAATGACCTGTTGTGTAACCCTATTTCTTTTGCTTTGAAGAAATAAATTTGTTCTCTTCTTAGACTGCTTTTTTGATGCATATAATATCCAGACTGAATTTTGACTTGACTAACTGTAAAGCAGCAGACATATCTATATTTCTTAGAAAACAGAAAAATTAAAATATTTTTTCTCTTAAGACTTTTCTGAAATTCTTCAGTTTATTTTCAAAATCCAACTTACCCAAATGATATTATTGCTGCTATTTTAAAAATCATATTTTGTTTTCAGAAACTATTGTGATTAACATTTGTTAATGCATGCACAATTTTTTTATTATAAACATCTGTAGTATTCTGGCATTCCTAATTAATAATTAATAATTTCTTTATGTACTCAGGGCAAGTGACCATCCTTCATTGCTTTAATCAATTTAACTATTTAAACTTTTTATCTTATATATGTTATTTGTGTTTATACTGGAGTTCTTTTCCTTCACAAAGCTTTGAAAATGACAAAGGGGATATTTTCAACTATTTAAGTAAAAACTCTGAATATGTGCACCTACATTTTTTATATGTAAAATATTTGTTTCACATGGCACTAAACATCTAAATATTTGGAACTGAGACTATTGGAAGAATTGGGGGATGGATTGTTAAAGTTTGGTTATAGTGCACAAAATCATCAAAACTTGTTACTTATGCCTCAATATTTTGATGGATCTATGATTACATTGCTGTATTCTTTTCCTTCCCATTTTACAGATCTTCTCATTCCATATCTTCTCATTTGGTACTGTTCATTGTCTATTTTTTTTCTTTAAGTCTTCTAAAAAGGATATACCCAATGCTAACAGTTCTTCACTGTATAGGTCATTAAAGGTCTATTTCCTTTATATCTTGGTGCCTGGCTATATTGTTTCCTTTATTGTTTCAGAGGAAAACTTTCAACATTTGTTATAGCTAAAAAGGGGAATCAGTAAGTGAATTTTCACTTTCATGGATATTGTTTACAATATTTTGTTTCATCTTTTCATTATACTTATGATCATTTATATATATTGATCAGAGATTCTGCACAAAAGTTTATGATTTTCTTTGCTTACATTCTTAAAGTGTTCAAAAATGTTATTAAATTTATATTGGTCATTGACTCATTTCCAAATGTCGCTTTTCACCATTTATGTCCCAAATTGGAACTTTTAAGGTCCTTTCAAGAAAGATAATATGAACATATTCCAGGGGGAGATTATGAGGGAGAGGAGAACTGAATTTCAAATTCGATTTTTATCATTTTCTTTTTATTCCTAACCTTTAAAGAGGGAATAATAAGTGAATGGACTTTGAGTTACCCTTAGCATGTGAGATCCTGATACTTTTACAATTTTATTGCCTTTGAAAAAAATGTATTCATTCTTTTCCTGTTTATTTTCTTATGTTCCAGTTACATTATTATACTTCGAGTACATTAATCAGTTACCTAAATCTGAAAAGCCATCATTTATTACTACTGCCTCTTTTAGCTAGTGAGTTCTATTTTCCTAATAATATTCAATTCTTTAAATGTGTTTTCCCCATTTGTTGCTTCCACTTGCCTATCTATCAGCCCTTTCCATGACTATTTATGTAACCTAAATTTTCTCCTCACCACTCTGCTGAAAATTGGACTTAATCAGACTTAAGAATCTTGTTTGTTCCCTCTTTGCACTTCCATAAGTACTTTTCTTTTATCTCCTACCTGTTGTCTTTATATTATTATTATTACTCCTTCTCCTGTTATAATTTCTAGTTACTACTACTATTACTACTACTACTACTACTACTACTACTACTACTACTACTACTACTACTACTTCTGCTACCTCTGCTACTAGTACTAGTACTAGTACTAGTACTAGTACTAGTACTACTACTACTACTACTACTACTACTACTATTACTACTACCACTAGCACTAATACTGTCTAGCATTTATAAAGTCATGTAAGGATTGATAAACACTTTACACATCTCTCATTTTATCCTCACAATGAGAGGTATGTGCTGTTATAATCTCTATTTTACAATGAGGGAATGAAAGCACAGAGAAGTTAAGTGACTTGCCCAGAGTCAAACAGCTAGAAAGTATTTCAGGCTGAATTTGAACTCAGGTATCCCTCACTTCAGGTCAAGTACTCTATTCATCATCCTATCTAGCTCCCTATACTATTAAAATTTTGAAATATGTGCAAACTCCTTATGTTTTCTTTCTCAAGTTTGAAACTTTTCTCTACCAGAAACTCCACCCTGCAGAAGATGGAGAAAGGAACAGAAATGGAACTCAGATTGAGTAATTTATTTAGTTAGTAATACCTTTACTATAAGATTTGGAGACAAAGATGGAGACAAAGGACCTTTAGTCTTGAAAAAAGTTAGTGATAATAATTTTATTTCATTGGCTCTTTAAGCTATAGCTGTACCCTTCCCAATGCTGTGTACAACCTCAAATCACTATTTTAAGTGACATTGAATAGAATACCTTTATTCATGTTGTGCATGGTTTACATTGAATGATGCATACCCTCTTGTTTGCTTCTCTTTTGCCTGCAACACAAAGTAACTAGCAGTCTGAAAGTGAGCTCTTATAGATATCAGTGATAGAATCTCCAATATAGATTCCATTTTTATTCCTTGTTACCCCACTGCTAAGTTCATAATAGGTTAAATATTCTGGCTAAAATAAAGCCATGGATTTCCAAATTAGCATAGACAGGGGAATGGAAAAGAAAGCCTTTGAAAATCTAACAAAAATGGTCTAATATATCCTATAATCTTGACTTTTTTCTCCTGACTTACAAGATTTGAATTCAGCCAAAAACTACAAAAGAAGGCATTAGCATTTATGGAGGAAAAACTAATAAACTTAAATGTGGGTAGCTTTTACTTGTCTTTTAAAAGAAGCAAAGCAACTTGTGTTTTGTTCTCTATAAATATTTCTGCTTTATTTCCTAAAGTATATTTCCTTCTTAAAAACTATATAATTGAGCATTAATTTAAATCTAGACAGCAACAATTCTTGCTTAACTTGCTTTTATACACCCTACTCTATTATTTTAATGCAGCTTGGCTTTCTACAAGGGAACTACTTAATTGTGAAATCAGAATGAGCATCATTACATTATAATGCTATTTGGTGCCTTGAGTACAGGTAAATTTAAACTTAAATACTTTGGAGGAGAATTCTAAAGTTGAGTATCTTCTCTTTTCAATCTATTCATTTTCTTCCATGCTTTATCAATTGATCTGCAAAAGGTAATGGAATATTCACTATCCAAGTGTTTCCTTTAGAGGTTGTTTATATCTGAGTGAGGAACACTTGAAACATGAAGATCAGTAGAAGTTGCTAACTCTCAAATTCTGTTTGTAGTTCATAAATTTAGGACTAGAAGAGATCTTAGAAGCCAACCTTCCCATTTGAAAGCAGAACAAACAGGCCTAAGGTGGTTAAAAGACCATGTCACACAGGTGAGAACTGGGATTTGAATGTAGGTCCTCTGCTTTCCAAAGGCCATATTTTTTTTCTGTTATGCCATGCTTCCTTCTCATTTAATCATATGACTGAAATATTTTAGAATTTGAAAGGAATTAAAAAGTCATCTACTCTAATCTCTGCATTGTGTAGATGAAGAAACAGTGGCACTAAGGGATAGAATTTTCCAAATTTCCTCTTTCCTGAGCTCTAAATCCCTTAAAAAGCCTAACACTATCAACATAGGGTAATTAGGCTCATCACTGCTCATCATACTGCTAACTCGGGCTTTGACTGACACCACCTCTCTCTGTCTCTCCCCTCTAACTGGAGGGTTGGGGTACCAAACTTCTAATGATGCCTTCCTTTATAAAGGGAAGAAATTGAACTTGTCAGCCCACTCTGCTTCGCAACTGTTACTCTATCTGATTTCAGTTCTACAGAAATAGATGTTGCTGCTCTGGTCTTAGTCTCCCCCAACCTTCCTTGCTTCCCTTTTGAGTGGTGTCTTCCCCCATTGAATTGGAAGCTCCCTGAGAGAAAGAACTGTCTTTCTTTTTATTAATAGTATGCCCAGTACTTAACACAGTAATCTGAAACAGAATAGGCACTAATAAATGTTTATTGGATTAAATTAGAAATTAATTTTTCTTAAAGACACATAACGTAGAGAGGAAAATTTTTTTTCCAATATAAAAAGGGATTTTCCACATTCCTTTCTTGAACCTTTCCTTTTTGGTGTATCATCGAGCCTTAAACTATTTTAAATCTGTGCTGTCAGTCCAAAGATGTGAAGAGTAAAAAATGACCTATGCCAGAAGGAAAGATAAAGGCCAGGAAAATGAATTTAATTAGTTAGTAGATTTTGAATTTCATTTTTCAAAAGCATCTTTAAAAAAGAAATTGCCAAAAAAAAAATCCAAGGGGGAGAGGTGTCAAAGGTTTTATATGTATATGAATTGATACATGTATCTTAAAGATATGCTAATTTTCTTAGAACAGCAAAGAAAAGGAATCAAATTTTATTTCACTTTAACTTCAAAGACATTTTTCAGACTCATTTTAAATTCACACACAAGAATATATGGACATATATATTATATATAGTACAAATTATACATACATACATACACATGCATGCGCACGCACACACACACACACACACACACACATATATATATATATATAATTTGAACTGCCATAGAGAATATATCTAACAAATATAATTTAAAAAACTCAAACTCTGTGTGTGTGTGTGTGTGTGTATAATTTGAGCTGACATTTTGCCAGGTTAAATGAAATTATTTTATATTGCATTAACAATGTATTCTAATTTTTTTCTTAAAACAAGGTAATAAATTCTATAAACTAAACATGAAGTCATTATGGGGCATGCATTACTCTGTTTATAGGTGAGTTAACTAACATTTATACATTAGCTTTAATATAAGACAAGAAATGGCAATGACTTGACAGAAAAAAATAGTAATTTCTTCTACAGCCAGAATTATATGAGGTTCTAGAAACCAAACTCAGGTTTTATTCATCTGAGCACAAAACTTTAAGATTTCACTTCTGAATTCTTTTCTTTTCTTTTTTAAACCAACATAGCCAAAACTATAATTTTATTAGACCTGAAGTCACAAACTTTATTTATTTATTCTAAATAAATAAAATTATTTATAAAAATAAAGGACTTTATTTATTTAACTCAATATTCAGCTTCATCTTATCATATTATCATCCATCATATTTGGATTGATGTTGGGACACAATGCAGATACTTTTCTGTAGACAAGACTTCTATAGTACAACACATATGGGAGATAATATTGGAATAGCCCTAATTTCAAGTACTTTCTTAGTCCTCAAAATATTATTGGCACCTATCCATAATCCTAGGATAAGACAGCTACTAAGTAAATTCAAATTTAGCTCCATAGATTAATGTAACAACACCACTCCACTTGTTAATTATCTCAGAAAAAAATAGTATCGTCTCCAGCATATTCCTCATCCAAAAGAACAACATGAATCTGCACCCCTATGTAATGGTAATGGGAATTTAAAGACCTTCCCTGTCCTTAACAGGCAAATTATAATCATATGGGGCCCAGGAGGGTTTGGGGGGGGGGCTTGCTGAAAGGGTAGATCAGGAAGGAGGAGAGAGAGCCAGAACTTCTGGGAGCAAGCAGCTAGCTTGGAGTAGCTAGCCTGAGTGAGAGATAGGCATTATTGCTTAAGAGAGCCTGTTTTGTTTTGAAAGCCTGACAGAGAGAAGTCTTGGGAATGTTGGTGTTCAGTGCATTGGTTATGTATACCAACTTCTTAGTTGCTATGATGAATTTGACTTTCTGGGTTCGGGATTTGGCTTTCTGGTATTTGACTAAATATTTTGGTTCTGTCCTCCATGTGAGAGTCTGTTACAGTTTGTGATTCATAACTATACCAGCATAGTCATAGCTCCCATGGGTACTATGAATATTGCATTGGTGTTATATCCTCCCCAAAAGAGGTTCATTCAATTGATTTTGTCTAGTTATTTTGTGTGTATGTGTGTGTATATGTATATGTGTATATATATATATATATATATATATATATATATATATGCACACACACATATGTGTATATGTATATAGATGTACTTAGAAACCTCTCTTCATATATGTTTCTGGTTCTTAAGGAAACATTTCCAAATATTTTTAATACATTCATCTTCCAAAGTTTTTCAGAACATCATCTCAGAACATTCTTATACTTCTGAATAAATTCTTAAAAATGTGCATTTAAAATGACTAAAATCAGTGTACTCCTGGGGATTGAAGAAGATTAAGGCCATATACTAACCTATATCAGGAAATTTCTATTTCTAGCCCAAAATCTTCATTTATTCAATTGTCAACTGAATTTTGCTTTCCTGGGCAACATATTTTCTCACTCTAAGCTATAAAATGAAGGTATTAGACTGTAGAATGTGAATCCCTTCCAGCTTGAAAATTCTGATTCCAAAATTATATGATAATTGAGAAGAGAGCATAACCTTTTTAAAAAAATAGTATTATGCTAGAGCACAGGTCAGCAAACTTCAGACTTCCTTCTGTTTGTGGAAGACCTGTAAGCTAGAATATATTTTGGGTAACATTTTAGGTTATTTAAAAATACAAAACCAATTCTTAGCTTGGGTGTACAAAAGGAGGTAAGAGATTGGATTTGGTTCTTGAGACCTTGTTTTTCTGACTTCTGTTCTAGAGGGCTAATATGAAAGTATTGAGCTAATGTAGACTCAAAGGTTAGACCAATCCAGTATTTCCCAGTCTGGAGGCTACAGACCTCTGAAATTATTGAGTTATTACAGGAGATTAAAAAAAATCAATCAGTAAAATTAGTTACTACTTCTGTCTTTATGGAATAAAAAAAACTGCACATAGGTAATAACATAGTAAAATGAAAATTTATTTCAAAGTGCAAATAAATTCATAGATTTTTTGTGTGTGGTTATTAATCTTAATCTATAGATGTCCATGGCATACAACTATAGCAAGAAGAAGCAAGGCATCTGACATTTTTTGACATTAAAGAATGGTTCTTAGACTGGAAAGGTTGTGTGTAGGTCAATTAACTGAACTAACTATAGTGGGCAGTAAAAATTTCCTTATTAGCTTATGAGATACAGACTTGCCAGTGGGGTTTATATCTGCTTACTTGACTTTTGACATAAAAATGTTGTATGAATGAAATTTAGCAAAGGAGAATATGCCATGCTAAGAAACAGTTTGATTTTCCTTATATACAAAAGAAGTGTGTGTGTTCTACAATAAAACATCACTTTCCTAGAATTGCATGGAGCATGGAAGACAAAAAGATATTTAGAACAACATAAACAACAATAAGGAAAAGAATAATACCTCATGTTGAGATCACATTTAAGACATTATTATAAATTTCACAAATTCAAGAAATACAAGCAAAGAAAATGTTGAATAAATCTTAAATGTAACCTTAAATTCAAACCACTTACATTTTTATTTTAAAATGATGTCATTGTATTAAATAAAGCAATAAATGTTTATTGTGTCCCTTCCTAATTTGTTTCTGTTTTTATAAAATAGAAATGTCTTGATGTAATTTTCCATTGTTATAATGTTTATTTAATTTTTCTTATTGCCTCATGGAATGCATGTGTTTGTATTTATGTTTCCTCCCCTAAAGTCCTATCGTGATGCCTCCAGATATGCAAATGATCATGATTTCTTCCCAAATATACCAGTAAGAATATAAGCTCTGTAAGGTTTTACTAAGCTACAAAGAAACATAATGTTGTATTACATATCAGTCACCTGAAGATTTCAGTTTGAGAAGATTATCATTAGGTGGACCAAATATATTATTGTCATTGTCATCATCAGCATCATCAGCATCAGCATCAGCATTAGCATCATCATCATCACCATCATCATCATCATCATTATCATCATCATTATTTTTTGCTGGAGAGTCTCTTGGAAACTGTTTATCAAATTGGAGAGTTGTTACCAGCACTGGAGGGCCTTTTCATACAGAAAAAAGAAAACAAAATCCCAGATCTTTGGAGTACTGAGGTACATGTAAGTATCTATAACTTACTTTTCAGAGTACTTTCACATATGTTTTCATATTTGAGAAACAAGGAGAAATAAAGCATACTTCTAAGTACTGTCACATACAGACTATTAGGAGAAGATCATAAAAGACGGATGAACCTAGGGATTAGTCAGAGGCATAACTAAGGTGGACTAACTGAGGCCTTGCCCAAGGCAACACATGTAGAGAGATGACAGCCCGAACAGTCCCTCCTTGGCATAGAAATAGCAGAGTTTAGCACTGAGTTAGCAAGAAAATTTACTTAAAATAAAAATCTACCAGGGGACAGGCAGTGGTAAATTTCTTTTCAGCCCAATCCTGTTTCCCCAACATAGCAGATTCCCTAGCAGAGACCTTGTTTGTTTTGGACTTTCTGTCTCTGCCTCTTGGGGTGTCATCTCCCTCCAGCTCAACTGTATGTGTATTTTTGCCACTTGCCTCAGGCATGGTCCTCAGTATCTGCCTCAGGCCCAAACATCCCTAGCAACTGGATTAGCAATTAGAAATTCTGTTATTCACTTCAACCAAAAATTGGGTGTACCTTTTATTTTTTTTTTCTGGATGAAGACCAAAGTGATACTAGAAAGAAGCCCTATGAACAAATGAATAAACAATAACAACAAACAGCTGACTCACCTCCAAATGAAAGGAAAATATTTTATCTGTGAAGAGAAAATCTGTCATAAATGCAGTACATAGTTTAATATATCAGTTACTAGCTGTCTTTGGTAATGCCATTACTTCTTGTTACACAGTTATGATAGAGCCAAGAATTTCTCACTGATGGGAAAATTCTTCCAAAGTTAAAATTAGCAGCAGCATTTAAGAAAGCTGTCCTGGTTTATCCTGGCACCAGAAAACAAGTAATAGGCTAAATTCATTCGCCCAGAGTATTAACATCATTTTGTATTGCCCTCTTTATTTCAATCATTCAAACAACAAGCTCTTACTATGATCAGGTACTGTGCTAAGCACAGAGAATACAAAAAGGAAAGTGATTTTTACATTAAGGCTTTGACATACCTAAATAAATAGGCAGGTAGAGGATTCGTACAGACTGAATGGAACATAGCCTCAAAGGGGAGGGCATTAACCTCTGGAATACACCAATAAAAACCTCCTTTAAGATAGTGAGATTTGAATTAAATTTTGAAGGAAGGTAGGGACATTGAGTTGTGGATTTGAGGTGAAAGAGCATTCTGGATACGGGAAGAGAGGCAATGAAAGCCAATGAAGTTGGAATTGGCATGTTGGTCGTAAAGAATATCCAGTACTTTAGTATTGATGGATAATAAGAATATGTAGAAGGGAATCACATGTAAGAAGATTAGGAAGGTAGAAAGGGGCCAGGTTATGAAAAACATTAAATTCCAGAGTACTTTATTTTTTATTCTTTCCTTAAGTGGAAGGCAGTATAACTTATTAGGTGAATCTGCAGTTCTACATTTTAGGAAAATCACTTTGGCACCTATGTAGAAGATGGACTTGAATGTGGAGGGACTTAAGGAAGGTAAACCAATTTGAAAGCTCTTGAAAGAATTCAGCCAATAGATGATGAATTGGAGCAGTAACTGTGTGATTGAAGAGAAAAACATATATATGAGAGATGTTTTCAGTCAGAAACATCAGGAAGCTATTTTAACAGAATAGGAAAAGGAGGGAAAGAAGGAGGAGCAGGAGAGGGAGAGAGAGAAGCAGACAGAGAGACAGATTTGAACTAGATTTGTATCAGTGTGAGTGGAAAAAGAAAAGGGGTCCAAAGCAAGGTATATTGTGGTAGTAAAATTGTAAGATTTGATCATGGATTAAATATGTGAGATGAGTGAGAGTGAGAAGTTGAGGATAAGATCAAATTTGCAAACCTAAAAGACTAGGAAACAGGAAAATTCAGTAGATGGGAGGATTTTTCATCAGAAAGATAATGAATTCTGTTTTGGTCATGTCCAACTTTTAATGACCATGGATAAGTGTCCATGTTGTTTTCTTAGCAAAGATACTAGAGGGGTTTCCATTTCGTTTTCCAATGTGTCTCCATTTTACAAGTGAGGAACGGAGGCAAGTAGGGGTGAAACGATTCGCCCAAGGTCACATAGCTAATAAGTGTCTGAGTCCTGATTTGGGCTCAGATCTTCCTGACTGCAGGCCCTGTGCTCTAATCACTTTACCACCTAGCTGACTCTTATGAGTACTTAATACTTGCTAAAAAGATTCAAAGGACACCCTTGACCTTACCGACCTTACAATCCAATGGGCAAGACAACATCCAAACAAATGTGTACAAACAAGGTATACACAAGGATAGATAGGAAAGTAATTACCAGAGGGAAGGCAGTAGAATTAAGAAAAGTTGAGAAAAGCTTCCTATAGAAGATGCAGTCTCATTGAGACTTAAGGGAATCCTGGGAGGAGAATAGGTGGAGTTTAGGAGAGAAAGCATTCCAGGCATAGTGCTGGGTGGGGTGGGAGATGGTGGGCAGTAAAAGAAATCAAAATGGAAGATGGGATGCTGTATGTGAGAAGCATCCTATAGGACAATTTAGCTAAAGTTTATGATGTTTGGCAGGGAGGAAAGTATAAGAATACTGGAAAGCTATAAAGGGGCTACATTAAGAAGAGCTTTAAATTCAAAATTTCATATTTTGTTAGAGAGGTAAATTTGACCTCAGTGGACTGGAGTGACATGGACACACCTATATTTCAGAAAATTCACATTGGCAGCTGAGTAGAGAATAGATTAGTGGGGATATACTTGAAGCAGTGAGAGTAATCAGAAGGCTGTTGTTATACTCAAAGCAAGAAGTGAAGTTCTGAAAGAGCTGTAGCTAAAATAATAGCTGTATAAGTAGAAAGGACATATATGCCATTGAGGTTGTGAAACAAGAAACAATAAGATTTGTCATGGAGTTGCCAGTGAGGAGTCCAAGATGATTTATCTTATATAAAGCCTGTCATCTTGTGGTTGGGTACCAGCTTCACTGGAATGACAGTGGTACCTTCTACAGAAGTAGGATATTATTTTCTTCATGAATACTGCTTTCCTGATTTTCTCTAGTTCAAAGAATTCTTCCTATATGTTCCTGATTTTTTTTCGGTATTTGACATCTTTGCTATTCAAATTATACTACTCCATTCATAATATATTTTGCAAAAATTCTAATGTAATACTGTATACTCTAGTTTACAGAACTACAGTTTGTTTGGTCTTCCCTGATCAATGTGTTTCTGGTTCCTTTCTAATTCTTGTTACTACCAAAAGTTCTTCTATGAATATGTACATTTATATGAAATCTCACTTTTTATCTTTAACCTCCCTGAGGTATACATCTTGTAATAGGTTCTCTGGGTCAAGAGGAATAGTCATTTCAATATTTTAAAACAACAATAAGAACAACATAATTCTAAGTTATTTCTCAAAGTTCTTTTTTTATTGTGTGTGTGTGTGTGTGTGTGTGTGTGTGTGTCCAGTTCTATCAATACTGTATTAATGTGCCTGCCTCTTGGCAGCCCCTCCAGCATTGACTATTTCCATCTTTTTCCAACTTGCTATTTCTGCTTTATTTTCAAATCACCTACTCTCTAATTGAAACCTTAAGTACAATTCCTTTTTTGAATGATTCCTTCCAAAGCTATAAAATCATAATGGTTTAAACATGTGCAAGAACATTTGTAACCTTCTACTGTTTGTGATTAGAGCACAGTGTTAATGATGAAAATTTTATTGACTTGATCCATATCTAGGCCAGTTAACAATTCCATTCCATCTTAGAGATAAAAATTCTAACCAGTTTTCTAGACCAGTTATGTTAGGTATATCCTGATGGCATTGTATTTGAGAGACTGTGTGTTAATCAGTGCGAATCCATGATAGCTATCATTGGAGAAACAATTTGAATTGAATATTACTGACTATATTTTCATGTTATTTATCTGACTCTGCTTCCTACATTTTCTTGGCCTGTACCTTCCTACTTCTCTTCCCATTTGGCTGACAAATTCTTTTTAGTCTTCCTTATTAGGTTATCCTTCATGTCTTAGCCATTATGTGTGGATATACACCAGTGCTCTGTTCTAGATTTCTCTTTTCTCTATATACTCTCTGTGCCATCAACATTCACAGGTTAAACTAGAATCTCTCTAGAAATGACTCTCATATCTATATTTTCAAGTTTAGTCTTCTTCCTGAGCTGCCTCAGTGATTACCGATTGGAAATTTCAAAATTGTATATCCTCAAACTATTTCAGATTCATCTGATGCCAAACAGAGCTTGTTATTTCCTCTCATGAACCCTCTGTTCTTGTGAACTTCCCTGTTTCTTTGGACTATCCAACCATTCTTCCAGTGTCCTAGATCCATCATCTCAGAACCATATGTGACGCTTCTGCTTAACTACCCACATCCAATTTTTACAACTCTTTTCAATTATGGTTTCCCAACATCTATTGCATCTTGTTCCGTTTCTCCCCTTGTATGACCACAGTCTTAGTTCAGGTCACCATCTCTTCTTGCTGGATATAAAAGACAATAGATTTCTAATTCATTTTCTTGCGTCTAGTTCTTTCTTATCCATCTTCTATATAGCTGCCAAATTGGTATTCTTAAAATTTAGGCCTCATCACACAAATATTCTGCTCAAGAAATTCAATAGATCCTTATGATCTGTGGGATAAATACAAATTCCCTTCTTTGCTTTTTAAACTTCATAATCTGTTTTCCTGATACAAAAGCTCATCTTTTCATATTTATTACAAATTAGACTTTTTAAAAAACCCGTTCTACCTCATAGCCCAACTTGCTGACTTACTTTCTTGTATATGTCACAATCTATCTCACATACCATGAATTGAACCTGCTCTTCATATTTGCCTCACAAAATGCCTAACTTCCTTCCAAGCTCAGATCAAGAGTTGCATTCTATAGGAGACCTCTTCTGATCCACTAGTAGATTATGTCCTCCCCTCCCAAATTATTTTGCATTTCTCATTTTTTCCCATTTATTCGTTTCTTCTCCCTGAACAGAAATGCAAGTTGTTTGATGACAGGGGCTATTACATTTTTATTTTCATATATATAATTCCTTGCCTTAATAAATGTTTATTGAATGAATCAATGAATGAATGTTGAAGAACAACACTTTTGTGGCTCTCCATAGTCTTTTCAAAATATTTTCACAGCAAAGGGACTTCACAGCAAATTTATTATATCAGCATTTATAGGATCTCCTAGCATGTAAGGCTAACAACTATGGGAAATAGGACAACAGTTAAGTGCTCCCCATTTTCAAGGTATTTATTATTTCCTCAGGGAGATAATGTATGAATAACTTTAAACATTTTGAAAGGTATGAGAAGGGGACAAGCATTTGCTAAGGACCTATAATGTATCAGGTTCTCTATGAAGCATTCTGGATTTATGTGACCATCACATCATTCTGTTTGATATTCAAACAACTCTGGGATGTAGGTGTTATCATTATATCTATTTTATGGATGAAGAAACTGAGATAAACAGAGGTTAAGTGACTTGTTCAAAGTTACACACACAGTAAGTATCTGAAACTGGATTTGAACTCAGGTCTTCTTGACTCCAAGTCATATGTGTGTGTGTGTGTGTGTGTGTGTGTATGAATGATATATGCATATATGTTTAGATTCTTACTGGGCTGCCTTCCCTTTTTTAGAAACAATCAGTTTTAGGAATTGGGTGAGATTAAGATGAAACTGGACTAACAATCTATAATGATTTAGGAAGAGAATGAGATAACTTGTGTTAAATTGCTAGGATAACTCCCTTCCTATCTTGTATGTAGTCAACATGGTCCTTGGCAAACTTGTGGAATGCTGCTGCTTTTTCTTCCTTAAAGAGCTTCATCTCCTTTAACCCTTCCAGCTTATTGGGAGCTGTCAATCTTTACTCTTCTAGAATGCTAATTTCCCATTAACCTTCTCTTAAAAGGTTAGCATTCGCTTTCTTCCAAAAAGACAAATAAAAATGCAGGCACTAGTCTGATAATTCTGCTTCTTTTTACAAGAATAAAGAAACTAAAAGTACTCCAGATGCTTTAAGTGTAATTTTCATTTGACAGTAAATTTTCTTCAGAGTGCTTGCTTCAAATAAGGTCAGGGCATTAGTGCTCATTAAGGACTATATACATGCAGAGCTTGAAAATTCATCTGAAAACCAATCAGTTGTCTAAACTCAAAGAAAGCTTGGGAAAAATGCTAACTGATTTTTTCCCCTCTAACTCAGTAACCTACTGTCACCTTTCCTTCATACAACATAAGAGAAAGGAAGGGGGCTGGGTTGCAGTGCCGGAGAAAGACTGCTAAATTTGGAATCCAAGGACCCGACTTTGAATGCTGGCTCTATGTTTTCTTGGGAAAGTCCTAAGCTCGCTAGGCTTCTGCTTCTTCATATGTAAAATAAGAGAATGGATCAAATCACCTATAAAGTATTTTACTGCTCTAGGTTTCTGATCCTTTAAGGAAGAAGAAGAGACTATTCAGGCTGCCAAAGTATTACCTCTGAGCCAAGTCTCAACTGTGGGATGATTTTGGTGCATGCTCAAAAACAATTTTAAGATGTGGGGTGTGTGTGTATGTGTGTGTGTGTGTGTGTGTGTGTGTGTGTGTGTGTGTGAAAAATAGTTTATTTCTTATTTAGGTTGTCTGGCTTAACAATGAAGATGAATTATAGTTAAGTAGCATTAAAATAATTGAATGACCCCATATTTCATTACAAATGACCCTATATAGTATAGAAATACGTTCCATACTGTACTTACGTGTAATTTCTTTTTGAAAACTGAGTGTGCCTAGATATTTTCCCTTTTTTTTTTTTAATGGATAACTAAGACTCCTTTAAGCTGGGAAATAAGAAATTTTACACAGGAGAATTAGTTCTCTCTGCCTGAACCTATGTAATAGAGTAGAAAATTACAAACATGCGTACTGAGTTAATAACATTCTTTCAATCTTTTAACTATGACTGGACACATGATTTTGTAAAGCTGAGCTTGTTTTTTTTTAAATATGCTTGGTTCCACATGTAAGTGGCACTTTTGGTGGATGGAAGATTATGTGATGGGTAGGGTATAATAATTGACTGAACTTTTTAACTACACTAAATGAAGAATTTTAGTATACTCTTACGTACCTAGTCCTCATCTCCAAATCATTAATTTCTTCATTCTTTCTCTTATTTTCCTCTTTGTCCACTTTTTCCCTCCTTTCTCTTCATCCTTAGCATTTGCTAGAAAATGTTTATCTTTTATAAAAAGTGATCCAGAAACACTTTTTAAGATTAATTTGTATTATTAACATTTTCTCGATACTGTCTTAAGTTTAAACAATCAATAAAACAATGATTGCTGATTTCCAAAGTATAAATACTTCCAATGAAAATTAATCTCTGATTGTTTAGAGTTGGCTCCAGGACATCCCTGTCTTAAAATAATCTCTTCTCTATGTTTAGTCTTTGGTACTAGGTTTCCTGTCAGTGTTTCTTTTTAGCTCTACAAAGTTGTTGAGAAATAGGTTCTATTTTTCTGGGAACAATAGGTTAGATAGGTAAATTATTCCCTTATACTTTCATACACTTCCTTCTGAATCTCTTTTCTACCTTTACTCCCATGAAGCTTTCTCCACTCAGACTCCCAAAGTCCTCAGCTCTCTCCAAGACACTTATGAATATTTTTCCTTTCAAACCACTGTACAAAATATTTATAATTTGGAGTATTACATCCCCTATTGTTATTCACATTTTCTATTTATTCATTTTTTTCATTTATGGAATAAAACAAACATTTCTATAACAATAAAATTTGTAAAAAGATGATTGCACATGAAATGGCAAATAAAGTATTTCCTCTTCCATTGGTATTTGCACTTAAGCAATATCATGGTTTGGGTTAAAGGGAGGAAGGAAAGTTTTAGATATTAGCTATTGGGCTAAAGACTTTGGGGGACATTTTTAAAGCCCCTGGAACAATATGTGTAGCAAGGTAAAGCACCAACGCAATATTTATAGTGCCCATGATCATGATAAAGACCATGACTGTAAGTATTACATGATGTTTGATTGCAAAATATACCAAACTCTCCAGACAGAGGATAGAACTGAAGCATTTATTTAGGCACCAGAAAGCCGAATCCCCAAACCAGTAAGCCAATTCCTTCATAGTACTAAAGGTATTCAGAAGTAATAATAACACTGAGAGCCCCAGCATACTTCAACCTTCCTACAAACCAATACAAGATCAATATCTACTCAATAACCTCTCTGTCTCCTTAATAGGTGTATTCTCTCTTCCCCCACCCCCAAGAGTCTGGCTAGCTTTGAACCAGCTTCCTGTGGGCTCTGCTTCCCTTTAGCAAACTCCTCCAAACACTGGCTCCATGGGACTACACTCAGCCTATTGGGGACAGAGTTAATCTTCACAGTAGGGAAGCTTCCTGTAGACTCTGTAGCACCCTTCTGCAAATTCCCTCCATCACAGGCTCCATGTGATTACCTTCAGCCCATTAGGGAGCAGAGTTTACTTTCAAAGCAGGGGAGGTCTTCAAACTTTCCCCTAGGTCCAGTAAGGGGCAGGGAAGATCTTCAAATTCCCATTCTCATTACACAGAGATTGGTCTGACTTCTTGTAAAAATTTCTCCTATAATGTGACTGTTACATGTGGTTAAAAAAAATGGATGGGCAGGAATTCTAAGTTGTTTATCAACCAACAACTTCAGTCAGGACAATTGGATTTTTGAATGTATTCTTTCACATCAACTCAATAAGCATTTGCCATTTTTACTATTATGTTTATTGTTTTATTGAGTGTAGACAATAACTAAAGTAGTTTTATCCTCTTTTCATATTCTTCAAGGAACAAACATTTACTTTTCTCTCTCTTAAGCCCTCCCCCATTTTTTAAAGTGGAAAAACAAAATTATTTTAACTTATAAAATTGCCTCATTTTCATTTTAGAGAAGAATGTATCAATGGAAAAGATAAGATTATGACTGAAATTATATTTAAATTACTTTAAAAAACCTGTCTGATTGTAAATATAATAATCAACTGACATAAGCCTTTCAATATATACAAAGCAGCAATAAACTGTACTTCTTTTTTATAGTTTTAAAATATATATGTATATTCAAAATATAACAAAAGGGTTCTACTTACATCCCCCTCTGTGCTTCTTTTTGTGTTCTTTTCCACACTTTTAATGTTATCCTGATATTTTTTTCATTTCTTACTACACATTAACTGCTCCCATGCCAACCCCCAACCCAACAGATATTTATAGTCACGCAACAACAAATAAACACACTATTACTGTCTTAAAATACATACATTTATGCTATACCTTTTTGCCAGGCAATGAAAGATATATTTCATCAAGAGCATTCTGTAATTATAAATTGTCACTGCTTGGATGAGAATTCTGAAATCTTCTGAAGTTGATTTCATTTATATTATTCTGTTCCCCCCTTTTTTATATAACAGTTGTATTGTAAGCTTTTACAACAGTAGTACAGTAAACTATATCCTGGGATTGGCTAAAGGAAGTCATCTTACCTCTTTGAGTCTCATGTGTAAAATAAAGCAAATGGATTAACAGACCTCTGAGGTTCCATCAATCTCTAAATCATCTTCACTCATCCTGATCTACATCTTGCCACTAGACACAGATGGCTCTGAAGAAGAAAGTGAAGCTGGTAACTTTGCACAGCCCTCAGTCAGTTAAATCCAATTCACTTGCATGACATGGCATCACTTCCTTGATGTCATGGTCCTCTTCAAGACTGAGGAACAAAGACAGCAACAACAAATCATATGAACTGATGGTCCAGTAAAAGGATGGGTTAGGTTTTTCCCAGGACTAAGCCATCTTTCAATGACTTTAAATTGGATAGTTCTGTAGTGCATTTACCTTTTGTATACTGACAAGCTACTCTAGTTTTCATTATATAGTGCTAATTAAAGAAATAAGGATCTATTGGGTAATTTTAAAAATCTTACCAAATTCTAGGAAGAGAAAGAAAACTCAGTGGTATGTATGATACAAATCACTTTTTGTTTTGATGTTTTAGTGCAGTCACTGTTTCCCAGTTGTGGACACTATTTCCTTAGGCAGACGGAGATCATAGCTCACTCCTCTCTTTGAGAGCCTCATCTTCTCACAGAATTAGAATTAGACAAGAATTTGTTGAATGCTACCCTTACTGACAATCTTGCCAACACTGATGCCATCAGCTGACTAAACTCTCCCTGGAATGTTACTAAAAAATGACCCCATGGCCTTGAATGCTCCTTGTTACCATAGAGACTAGGCTTTCTCATGCTAATAAGTATCCCCAGGGTCAACCTTTTGTAACAATGATGTCACTTGGTAGCAAAACTGTTCCTGACAGTGGAAGAGAGCCATAAAACAAAACTACAGTTATGTGAACAAAGAATAACTCCCACCCTCTTCTCTCCTAATAAGGTTTGCTATTGTCCCAACCTCCTTGCATTGATGACTAGTATTCTTTTACAGAACAAAAAAAAAAAGAGGGAAGGTGGGGAGGTGGGGTGGATGTGCTAATATTAGCGGTGTACAAATGGTAAATCAGTTAGGTCTTCATGTATTCAAAATGCAGGGGAATTAAGGCTTAGCAGTCCTATGGAAATGCATGGGAATTTGTTGAAATTTGGTCATTGTCAAATACTTTCATGTTCTTAACTCTGACTCAAAATAAATGAGGTGTCCTCTTTCAAGTTTTGGTGGGCAGCTTGTCAGGATCAGTTAGAGTCACAGATACAGAAGAGAGAGGGGAGAGCAAGGGAACTGGGGATTTTCTTTTCTCTCCTGGCATCAAGCTTTACTTTTTGATTTATAGTAGCAGGCTTGGTTGCCAGTTACTGTGATGGATAAAAACATGTCCAAAAACATGACAGACTCCTGGGAAATAGAAACCTATAGGTTTTAATTAAACATTTAAAAAATGGTATTGAGTGAATGTGTGTGTTTGTAATTGAAAGTGCATAATTCAATTGTGATTCCAGATTGTTTAGTTATTAACCACTGAAACACTTAAGCACATAGTAGGCAGTGTCTCGCATACCTTATTAGGGCAATGTAATGAATTCATAAGAACTGTGTTCAAATGCTTCCTCCACCAATTATTGACCTTTGGACAAGGAATCGATTCTCTCTGAATTCCACTATCTCAAATGTAATGGAAAGATGAAACTTCCATTAGAAGTTAGAGAGTTGTGAAGAGGAGAGTCACAGAAATGAGAGCTAAGTTAAGTTCTGGATGTACATTTGTTGAATTGAATTAAGACAGAAACCAAAAGTGAATGTCTTTTACAACTTGTCAGTTTTAGCCTGAGAAAGAAAAAAAGATGTGTGAAAACTGATGGAATGTGATTTTATTTTTCTAAAACTGACATATTTTAGCCAAATTTGCTTTATAGAGCTTTGTTCTGCATTAAAGTCTGTAATAGGCTTAAGAATCATGTATTCTCAGTTGGAAAGGAACTCAATCTCTACCTAAACAGCTCTCTCTCAATATTACTAACAAGTTGCCTTTTATAGAAAGACCTCTAGCTTGTTACTTCCTGAGGTGGCCCACTCCACTTTGGAATAGCTATGATTTTGAGGAATTAAAAAAAACCTGATATTGAGTAGGAATCAGTATTTCTCAGCTTCTACTGATTGCTCCAATATCTGACCTTTGAGGCCAAGTAGAATGACTATCATTCCTCTACCACCTGATAATCTTTTGTACACTTGAACACTGTTATCATGTTCTCCATCTTCCAAGTATTCTTTTATTCAGACTAACCCCTTCAATTTCTTCAACTGATCCTTATATGACATGATTTCCAGTTACTTCACCATCCTTGTTTTTCTCCAGAAAGACTAGGAGATCCATGCCCTCCACAAATATGGCAGACAGAAATGAATTCAATGTGAAGAATTTGACCTGATAAGAACAGTATATGGTGGGATTAATCAACTCCATTTTTTTCTGGTAAGTATACTTTAATTAATGAAGTCCAAAATATTGTTGGTGATGGTTGTTCTTGGCCTATGGGAAAGACGGCATGCTGCTACGAAGAACTGTCACCCAGTTGAACCAGCAAGTCCACTAAAACACCCAAAGTGATATTAAAAATCAATGGCAGGGGAAAAATAAACTCTTTTGGGGATAGATTTAGCTAAAGATAAACTAGATAATTTGCTTAGTTAGTATGATTTCTTATGGCTTTCTCTATTGCTTTCAATCCAAAATACCTTCTCCTTTTACATCTTGACATGCCTTTCCTGTCCTGTACATTTCCAGATGATTTTTTTAATCAACATATTAGACTTTAACTTTCTATAATATCTCAAGCTTTCTGCTACCCTGTAAATTCCATGTGCATTAATGAAGATGATTTCAGAACAGGACAGAGCAAATCCACTGCCCCATGGATGCCATAGAAAGTATTTAAAGCAATGGGGGCTGAGAAGTTCTCTAAGAGACAGGAGATTGAATCAGATAGGAGGATAGTACTACCTGGCAGACAGCTATACTTAAAACCCACAGATAACTGCATATTCTTTGATTATAACAAATTTAATTCATGCTCTTTATCTAGCTTGACACTTCCTTTATCTTCCTCAGTCATAGTTGTGAAAGGTATCTCTTTTAATTCTTTTTTTGTTTAATGATAACTTATATTTAGGCTAACTGGAGCTTATATATGTGTATATATATGATATCATATATGGTGTGGGACGTAGGCCTAAATCTAACTTTTACCAGTTTGCTTTCCTGATTTCCCCATAGTTCTTGCTGAATGGTAGTAGTTTGTGTTGGGTGTAGCAAGCACTATCTTCTATCATATGTTAAGTGGTTTGGAGCCTTACTTACCTCCACTTTCCCACTGGTCAGCTTTTTGATGTTTTAAATAAACACTAAATAATTTTGATGATTTCTGTTTTGTAGTATAGTTTGAGACTCAAAAGTTCTTCTATCCTATTTTTTTCATTATTTCCTTTGATATCTCTAAACTTTCATTACTCTACTTGAATTTTGCTATCATTTTCTCAAGATATGTAAATAAACTTTGGATAGTTTGATATGTATGGCCCTAAATGTGTAAATTAATTTAGGTACTACTGTCATTTTTATTATATTGATAGGAACTGAACAAAAAATGATAAATTTCTTTCCATTTATTTCTGACTTCCCTCATTCTTATAAAGAGTAAAAGACACAATTTACTCTCTGTAAAATCAAGCAAGCCACAAAGTTTTCAGAAGACTTACAGATGACAGAAATCTTTCAAATCAAAGATGTTGAGCTGGAAGGGGTCTTAGAGACAGACTATCAAGTACAACCCCGTTATTTTATAGATGAAAAACTAGAACATAGAGACAATAACTGATTCGCCCAATCACACAACCAGTAAATGTCTGATATAGCGTTTAACTTAAATCATTCTCAGTCCAGTGCTTTATCCATTATACTATGCTGCCTCATCATGCCTTTTCCCATCCCCCAATCTTCCTCTCTTCCCAATTTCTCTATTACGATCACTGTTACTACTATTTTTCTAGTCACCTAAACTCATAAACTAGGTGTTGTCACTGCCACTTAGTCCATATGTTGCAAACTCTTGTCCTTCCTATCTTTACAAACTCTTTGGAATATGTCTTTTCTACTTTCACATGGGTGATATCCTGCTTTAGGCCATCTTCACCTCATTGGATTAACCATCAAACTGGTCTCCCTCCCTTAGGTTTTTTTCCATTCCATTCCTTCCTTCACTCTGCTGCCAAAGTAATCTTCCTAAAGCACAGATCTAACCATCTCACTCACGTCAATGAATGCTAGGGATTTCCTGTTGCTTCCAACGTAAAATAAAAAATCTTCAGGCTTTCCATGCCCTTTACATATGGGCCCTTTCCTACCTTGCCAGTTTTCCTATATTTTATTTCCCTTGACGTATTATTATCATCCAGAGAAATCAGTCTTCCTGGCTCTTTTTTTTCCCCTTGCATATAACATTAGCACCTATTTCCACCCCATCCCCACCTTGTTTTTATCTGTCCTGTATTGCCAGACAGATCTGCCACCTGACCTTTTCTTTTGCTTTTTTGGCTTCCTTCAAGGCTGCTCAAATCCTGTCTTCTGCAAAAGGCCTTTTCTGCTGTGTTTAGACAACCTCTCTCCCTTCAACTACTAGGGTCTTCCTTATTAAGTTACTTCCTATGTACCATGTATATGTGTCATATGTACAGAGGTTTTCTCCTACATTAATAGAAAGTGCCCTGAAGGCAAGAACTGTATTTTTGCCTTTCTTTGTATCCCCGGTGCTTAGCACAGTGCCTGGTATATAGAAAAGATTTAATAGGTGCTTGCTTTTCCAAAGTCTACCAGGGAGTATTAGTGAAGGGAGAATTTGAAGTGAAATTCTGAGAAGCCACATGGTACACTTAATGAAAAGGATAATGGATTTGAATTCAGAAGACCTGGGCAAATCCCGACTCTGTCAGTGATTATCTGTTTAGCATTGGCTAAATAAATTCGCCTTTCTTTTCCTCAGTTTTCTCTTCTATACAACGTGCATGTATAGATGACCTTCCATAATGACTCTGAATCTGTGATCTTGTGTTCTTTTCACTGAAAAGTCATTGCTTTTTCAAAACACTGTACTGAACACTCATCTGTTTGCTGAACTTCTTGTCAGAGTCTATTAATTTGATTATCTTGACCTTGTTCTGATAGCTTGACATTTGTTTACCTCAATTCCCCTTGATGATAACCTTTCACAACTTTCTTCACAATCTGTTTCTTCTTCAGGTTTTCTGACTCTCTGGAAGTCTAGCCTTCTCTATGTCCATTATACCATGCTCTCTTTCATGGTAGAATAATAATCAGAAACCTTTAATTATGTTTTTGTGTTATTCCAGTTATGATTCTACACAGGAATGTCTTGTTGATCAGTCAGACCAGAAATCTGAAAGAGTTAACATCACAGTGAATTCATTTCCTTTTGAAAGGTATGATTAGATCTGTTGAGGTTTAAGTACATCATAAATCCAATATGAACCATAAAAACAAAGGCAAAAAATGTCTGTTCAATAATGCATACTGTACAAAAATGTCTATATTAAATTTTGGTGTCATCATAGAGAGAAATAGTGAAATCTTGTGATCTAATCGTGCTTCTCAAAGTGTCCCAAGGAGTCTATATATTACTGGCATCTTCCAGACTAGATTGAACATTTTTATCTCTGTCCACATTAACCACCATTCATTTCTCCTGTAGCAGGAAATAAGGTTTTATTTCCTATAAGCTAAACTACGTGGAGATAGGTAAGGCTTAACTATTTTAAGTAGATTTTAAACTTGTTTCCTCTTCCCAGTAAGAAGGCAATTTCCAGTCTTGGGAGGAGTGGTGAGGATATTGAGCTGAGGACATTACCATTTCAAAGGCTTCTATAAATTGCACAATGACAAGCGCAATGTAAATAAAAGTCATTAAAACTCATATTGAACAAGTGAAAAGCCAATAATGGGGGGGGGATATTTGGGGGTGGGTAAAGGGAGGAGAGAGGAGGGGGGTATATTAATGAAACCTGAGTCCTTGTCAGTAGAGAGGTGGGAGATTACTAGGGCAAAAGATTATATTCACTATCAGGTATAATCACTAGTATGGTTATTTTTGCTTAACTGTCTTTCTTTGTCACAAGAAAGTTCATTGCGGGTATGCAGGAAACAGAAAGTTGAAAGAATAAGGATAAGGAATGGACTAGAGAATATTCTGAAATGACTGTGAAGTAAAAGCAAGAAACAAATAAAACTATTTTCTTTAAAAAAAAGATTACTTTCGTCACCTTAATTTTGAAATGTGTCTTTCCCTCTTCCTCTCTTGAAAGAACATCACATGTAAGAAAGTATAAACTAAAAAAGGAAAAGAAAAATTTTTCTACCAATCTAACCACCATCAACATCAATAAAGTCTGACAATGTATACCATGTTCCACACATATCAAAATCAAAGATCACCACCCCTTCCCCAACCACCCCTGTTAAAAAAAGGATGAAATGATCTATCTATTCTTCAAGGACAAGTTTGATCATTATAACAAGGGAGCTATAGAGCATAGTGGATAGAGTACTGGTCCCGGAGTCAGGAAGTTCTGAATTCAAATTCAGACTGGGACAGTGACTAACTGTGTGACCCTGGAAAAGTAATTTAACTTCTATGTACCTCAGTTTCATCATCATCATCATCATCAATCTACCTCACAATATTTTTTCTTTTTGAATTATTTTATTTTCTTGTTTACATCATTCATTTCCACGAGATTTTGAGCTACAAATTTTCTCCCCATCTTTCCCCTACCACCTACTGCAAAACAGCCATCCCATTATAAAGCATCTCCCCCAATCTGCTCTCTCCTTTGTCCTCCTCCATCACCCCTCTAACTTTCTGGTAAGACAGGATGGGTCTCCCTACCCCATTCCGTGTATATCTTAATTCCCAGTTGCATGTAGTTAATAATAATAATAATTATATATATGCATATATATAATAATAATTATTATGTATATATTATGTATATGTATACACATATACATTTAACATTTGATTGTAGAATTTTAAGTTCTAGGTTTTTTTGGTTCCTCCCTTGTCACCCACCACCACTGGAAGGACAAGCAATTCAATAAAGGCTGTACATGTGTAATTATGCAGGACATCTCCACCGTGGAGAGACTGATTATATGTCCCCCCTTCCCATCCCGCACCCCCCCTTGTTCCCTGTACCCTGTCCCTT
>CM053601.1:98724256-98800798 GCA_028646575.1 Pseudocheirus occidentalis | reverse complement strand
AAGAAGGGGAGAAAAATCTGAAACTCAAGTGACTCTGGAACTGAATCTTGTAAACTAAAAGTAAACAAACAAGTCAATAAAATAAATTTTAAAAAAAGAAATAAAGAATGGAAGTGACAGAGATAAAAAAAAGATAACATAGGGGCCATCTATCTCTCCAAGGGTATGTCTCTGAAAAAGCACAAGGATTGTTATTTAAACAAATGCAGAGAACCTAAAAAAAGGATACAGTCTAGATCTCTGTAAGTCTGCATGCAAGATCACAATTAACTGTTAATATATCAGTTAGTAAACGTCTATTATTTCTGTGTGTTTGCTTTTTTGGAGGGGGAAGGCAGGGGAATTGCGGGTTAAGTGACTTGCACAAGTTCACACAGCTAGTAAGTATTAAGTATCTGGGGCCATATTTGAACTCAGGTCCTCCTAACTCCAAGGCTGGTGCTCTATTCACTGAGCCACCTAGCTGCCCCTACATCTATTGTTTATTAAATACCAATAGCATAGCAGATACTTTCTTCGTTCTAGAGACGTGAAAACAAACAAACTGTTCATGACTACAAGGAGTCTGAATTCTGTTATCTCTATTGGGGAAGTGGAAGTGTGTAATGGTAATGGTAATTTGAAGATTTTCCCTACTCCTTAATGGACCTAAGGCCTGAAGACCTTCCCTGATTTGAAGATCTTCCCTGTCCCCTAATATGCTGAATATAATCCCACAGAGCCTGTAGTGTGAGGAGTTTGCTGAAGGATGGATCAGAGCCCACAGAAACTGGGAGGCAGAACAGTTAGAGACAATGGGAGAAAGAGGACTCTCAGGCAAGGAGACAGCTAGGGTCATGAGTAAATGTTGGCATGTGGGAAGGCTAAAGGATGGTGTGGCTCTCTGCTGCATTGTGGTATATTAACTTCTATGTAGCTGTTATGGATTCGACTTTCTGGTTTGGGAATTTGGTTTTCTGGTATCTGAATAAATATTTTGCTTCTGTCTTCTATAGGGAAAATCTTTTATACTTTGCACTTGAACACTATGCCAGCATATTTAGAGTCTCCATTGACACTGTGAATATTGTGTTGGTTCTACAAAGTGAAAAGGGACTATATGAATGTGTGCCCTTAGTGCTTTGTATAAAGGTCTTAAAAGCATTTTAAATGAGAGTTGCATTGTTTTGTTTTATTTGAGGAAACAGAAGTGAAGAAAAAGACACATTAGAATGTAAACTCCTTGAGGAAAGGAGTTTTTATCTTTGCATCAGTGGCCTAACACATAGTAGGTGGCAAATAATTACTCATTGAATTGAACTGTTTCCACATGGTAACCTGGATGTTGACATAATAATAATGCAGAAATCATGGAGGATGCCAGTGAGCCAAGACCTCATCTTTGCTAGTAGAAGGAAAGATTAAGTAGAAGAGGGTGATAAGTTCTTGGCATTGCAGGAAATAACTCAGTAAAAAAAAATCACATAATATTCCATTTTGCATGAGGGAATTCAGGGTTTTAAGTGATTGTCTACAAGAGACAGAGCAAAGATGTAAAATGCAAATTTCAAAATAATGACTGATACTGACTACAGCACAGAGGAATGAATCTCGTTACTTGTTTTAAATATTTATAGAGGATGATAGGCAATATGTAGCCAGATTTAGAAAAAAACAGGAAATGCACTTTAAGTATATTTATAGTTATATAAATTACCTCAGTCAATCAAATGTAAGTTCCTTGAAGACAGGGACTGTTTTATTGTAATTATCTTTCTATCCTAAGAGCCTACTATGGTGCTTGACATGTAACAGGTGCTTAATAAACACTTGTTGATAGATTAAACCAGCAAAATATGGTGTCAGGAAATGGTTCTATTACCAACTATCCCATTCTCTTTAAGGAACTTTGACCTCCACAGAGCTGACAAAGGGATGTTTCTAAAGCACAGGTCTGACCATTTCATTCTCTTTTTTAATACACTCCACGCATTCCCTAGTATTTCTGGGATCAAACACAAAGATCACTGTTCAACATCTAAACTGCTTCATAACCTGGATCCACCTTATCTTTTCAATGCTTTCCTGCATTGTTCTCCTTCACACACTCTACAATTCAACCAACCTTACTTTCTTGCTTTAAGTTATAGACAATATTCCACTTTTTTCTTTGTACTTCTGCATAAATTGTCTTCTGTGTCTTGAAAGTACTCCCTCCTACCCCTCCTGCCCTACCAGAAAATAGGAGAGCAGAGCAGGGGAGGGACCTTACAGTGGGATTGCTGTTATGGGGTTGGGGCAGGAGCAAGACGGGGAGAAAATGTGTAATTCAAAAAATGTAATGAAAATGAATAATGTAAACAAGAAAACAAATAAAAACTAATTTTAAAAAAAAACACCAAAAAAAGAAACTATTAAGTAAAATAAATAAAGATTAAAAAAGTACTATCCTAAAAAAAAAAAAGAAAGTACTCCCTCCTTACCCCAGCAGTTTCCTTCTGAGCTCAATTCAAATGATCCCTCCTATGCAAGGTCATTCCTAAGCCCTCAGCTATTTATAAACCTCTCATCAAATTTCATTTATTTTGTGTTTACATATACAAGTATATATATATTGTCCCTCTTGAAAGAATGTAAGTTCCCTGAAGACCAGAGCTGTTTCACATTTGTCTTCCAGAGTTACAGCTAATGGTAGATGCTAAATAAATGTTTGCTAAATGTTGGTTCATCATTAACATTTTATCATTAATAATATTATTATTTAAAACATTAATGTTATCAGCACTACTGATTATTAAGGGTTGACCACCAGGGGGTGAAATTTCTTGGCCTCAGAATTTATGAAAACCTATACTGAGATATAGAATGCTTGTTATCTGAATCAATGGAGAATGTACCTGCTGTAATGAAATCACAGATCTTTTGAAGCATTGAAACATAGTATAGTGTATAGGCAAAAGAATACTGAATTTGAAGTCACTGGATGTGATTTCTAATCCTTGCTATGCCAAACTGTATGTCCTTGACAAAGCCTCTTAAACTTTCTAGAACTCAGTTTTCTAATTAATAAAATGAGGGAGTTGTATTAGATGACATCCAAGTTTTCTTTTGGGGTAGCTAGTTGGCACAGTGGATAGAATACTTGGCCTGGAGTCAGAGAGACCAGAGTTGAAATCTGACCTCGTACACTTGTATGACCCTGGGCAAGTCACTTAACCCCTGCTTGCATAAAACTGGAAAGGGAAATGGCAAACCACTACAATATCTTTGACAAGAAAACCCCACAGTTTGTCCACAAGGTCATGAAGAGTCAGATACAACTGAAAAAATGAACAATAAAAATTCCCTTTTATCCCCAGATAAATGGTCCCAAGAAAAAGAATTTTACCCCCACCCCGCACATGCTCATTAAATGCTGACTGACCAAATGTCTTCCTCAAAATCTTGACACAAAGGCCCTCTATGTCATGCTGACTGTCCCCATGCCCAGAATGCTCTCCCTCCTCAACTCTTCCCACTAACTTTCCTATTTTATTTTTAAGTGCCAATTAAAATTCCATCTTTTACAGGAAGTCTTTTCCAAACCCTTTTAATTCAAAGGCCTTTTCTCTCAATTATTTCCTATTAATCTTGTGTGTAGCTTATTTATATGTATTTGTTTGCACATCACCTCCCCCATTAGATTGTAATAAGCTCCTTGTGGGTAGGACCTGCCTCTTCCCTCTTTTTGCATCCCCAGCACTTAACACAGTACCTGACAGATAGTTGACGTTTAATAAATGTTTATTGATTAATTGATTCTATCTAAGGCTGTCTTAATTTCTGCTTTCATGTTCCATAATTGGTTTCAATGTGTTAACAGCAGAGGGTAATGACCTACACAGGAACAGAATGGGTGAATTAAGTAATAAAACAAGCTCCAGTTGTTATTGTTATTAATACTACTTCACTTCTATTTTTCACAAATCAGGCTTACTATGTGCTTCAGTTCTAATCTTGTGGTTTCTACTCACTTTAGTGCCTCTTAATTGGTTTATAACCTGTAATCTATTTAGCCTTTCATTATCCAATGTGAGTGTATTTATTCACAAATGGTCATAATTTGTAGTCACACAGTACACTACACTTGCCTGCTCTGTGTTCACACAATCCTCTGCCCTTATTGGAGTTAATTGGAGTAAATATCAAATTTAGACAGGCATAAACACAATAAAATAAGTGTTTTTTTTTAAATAGCAGCTAATTAAGCAATAAAATGAGGTGGTATGTTCTATTCAAAGGATGGTGCTCCTGGCACCAGAACACATGAATTGATAAACTGAATTTTTTTTCACTTGATTAGATATAATAGTCAATGTTAGGCATTCATTATCAACAAAAGGCTTTAAAAAAAAAGGTGAGAGGTCTGTTTGCAAGCTGTTAGAAACATTCATATAAAAAGCAAGATCTTTATTAAATTCATATTTCTATTTAGTGAGAGTCATTCAGTTCTCATGAGATAGATCCTTGGTGGAGGCCATGACTTGTGTCCATGGTCACATAGTCAGTATATGAAGTCAGAATTTGAACCCAGACCTTCAAACTTCTCTACTCAATACTCCCAGCTTCACTTCTTGGTTAAACATAGTCGAAGAAAAAAGATTTATTTTAAAGAGAGCTATTGAAGGGCGGCTAGGTGGTGCAGCGAATAGAGCACCGGCCCTGGAGTCAGGGGTACCTGAGTTCAAATCCAGCCTCAGACACTTAACACAAAAAACTAGCCGTGTGACCTTGGGCAAGTCACTTAACCCCAACTGCCCTCCAAAAAAAAAAACAAAAACAAAAAAAAGAGAGCTATTGAATTGATTTACTAATAAATTCATTGATTTACTAATAAAATCTTATACAAGCATATCAGACCTAGCATATCAGTATGTATCACCACACTTCTTGACCTTGGCATTGGCAAGATCAAGGTCTTGGCACTGGACTTGGATGAATCTGGAAGAGAGAGTGAGGCTTACAACTTTGTAGAATCTTGCCTCATTTAAATTCTATGCACAGACTAAACAAGACATCATCCTGTAATGTCATCGGTCTTCTTCGAAAAGAAAGGATGAACAATAACATTGGTGTATAGCAGTGGACTTCTACAATTAGACTAAAACAGAGGCAAAATTGAAAGCATTGAGACCTCCTACAAGAATAAAGAATGGACCCAAGTATACTGTCCCAATTCCATGCATCACAGTCTGTTGATACAACTTCTATCTAAAATAACAATGGGGACTCTTCTGACTAAGCACTCTGAAAGTTGCTGTTTTGTATCATTCAGGTAACTATAGCTAAGGTAATACTGTGAAGTGAGTGGCCTCACAATCAATCTTGTATTGAGATATTTGTAATTTATGATGTATTTGGGGATATGTAATCTAAGAATATGACAAATATCGATCTATTCATCAGCTATTCAAAAATGGAATGACCTGGGGTGTATGAAAAGAAATTTTGGAAACTATATATTGAGCTTCCCAATACACTGCAGGCCCAAATGAGATGAAAATCTAAACAATCTCCATATGGATATGTAGGTAACTCTCAATATAATATGATTGTCACATCAGCTTCTGGTTTTAAAAAGACAAACAAGAAACAAAAATATTCTTTGCTTTAGTTTCGCATTGCTTTTCCTTTAGGCCATCAGGATTCTATCCCTTATTCTGAGGCAGCAGCTTACTGAAAAATCTCTTAGCTATCTGATAGTACTCATTTAGCTTCCCATGGTGTCTAATGAATTCAGGAAGTAGATAACATTTAAGGCCTTCCACAGTCTGGCTCCCACTATCCTCTGATGCTCTTTTTCAAGTTATTTCCCCTTCATACCATCTATACTACAACAAAACTGAAATATTAGTTGCTCCCCAAAGAAGACATTCAGTCCCCTGCATCCATGCAGACAAATCTACCATACCTGGAATGACTCCTCACTTGTCTAGTCTTCTCAAAATTCTTGCATTGTTTAAGCTAAACCCAAATGCCACCTCCTATATGAAATTCCCTGAGTCCCCTGCTCCCCTCAACATTTGTTAATTCTCTCTACATTTTCAAATCACTTCATATTGTTCTCTGCATATGTATTTTATCCTTTAACAGAATGTAAATTCCTTGAGGACGACTGATATGATTCCTCAGCTTGTCTTTGAATCCTTGTGCCTGACCCTATGTTTTGCAAAAACAGTACATATTTAATATTTCTTGATTCACAATGGCATAAAAAATAATTTGATTATTAAGGATGACTCAAAATTCTATCTTTTACTTTTATTTTAATGCAACAGTTAATCAATTCTTTGGATGGTATTTGATATCCCAATTGAAGGACTTTAATTTTGATCTTCCCCTATCCAGGAAACAAAACTTATACCATATTTCAGCCTTAACTATGCTTCACTTTGAGTAGATTAAATCAATATCAAAGGAGATTACTCTCTCTTCCTTTGGGGATTATGTCCCTTAGTTAGATTCCTGACCCTTTATTGCTTTTCATTTCAGTATTTTCTTTCTTTCTCATACTTAAGCTTTAAAATCCCATTTTTTTAAAGTTGCCTGATCTTTGGTCATTCAGATCTGCTATAAAATTAGGAGATGTGTTTTGGATTGATCAAATAGTTTCCTTCGAACTTCATAAAGAAATCAAGTGACTTAATACATTGAACTCTAAAGAATGTCATGATACTACTTTACCCTAATCTTGCCTTTATAAATTTCAATTTTCCTTTGTTGTGATGCTTTCCTAAATAAATCTTTCAAAGAAGTTAAAAGTATGAAATATGGACAGCTAGCACCAGCCTTCACACATCCCCCATCACTCATACTAGACACTCTTTTACTATACCTTTTTTTTAAGATATCATTATAACTTTCCATATTGTTGGATGAACCTACCTATGTGGTAAAAGTCAAATAGTACTTTTCTAGTATACTTAATGTGTGCTCTTCATATTCTTTAGGAACACCAATCTTTTATATATTAAACCATGTTATAATAGTGAAAATATGCAAACTCAAATTAGCAGAGAAAAACAAATATGGAGTATAATGACTACAAGACTTCAATAGATTCATGAACTAATCAAGGTCAATACTAATTCCAGTGCTAGAGATCTCAATCCATCCACACCCTCCATTCTCCCATAAATCTTTCTTAAGAATCCACCCAAAGCTCTGGAGACCTTCATCTGAGTGTTGTGTAGATGCAAGTGCAGCAGTAAAGCTTTCTATTTTTATTTCTCACTATTTAGTAATGCTTGGCCAGCCCTGCTTCTTTTCCAATTATATTTTATGATTTACATCTTTTATTTTCCTTCTTCCATTAAAAAGTCACTGCTGACAATAAGCCATGGTCTATTTATAACTACCATATGTCTTTCCATATGTCTTTCTTTCCCACTGACTCATCTGACACTTTGCTTCTTCAGAGATTGGGGTATTCCATAATTCACATCAGTGGGAGAATACTTGTAAGGTCCTATTTCCTGAGAGCAATTTGGGATCATTGAAAGCTCTGCATTATTTCTGAAGACAATTCATCCTGTTCTCATCTTCCTAATCAATTCCAAGTCCAAGTCCTTATGCATCAGTCGAATGTATATATGCTATAATGTGTGATACCTGAACCAATTTCTAAAGATAACCGGAAAATAGAATGGTGAAATTGCATTATCTTGAACTTCCATGTTTAATACTCATTACTGATAGTCTCAAATATGACTGAAAAAAGTGGTACGGGAATGAATAGATGCATTTTCTAACCACCCAGAGGTTTTAATTTTTCCCATCAATCTATATATTAATGTTTAGTTATGTATATATGCATGTATGCATATAGATGTATCTCTTTAGCTAAAAAGGATAAAATAAATATTCTAAATGTTATTTCATTCTCAAGGCTGAAATTTTCATAAAGTTTGTTTTTCTTTGTATTATATTTAACTTTCAGAATATGGTGCTATCTAGACATTTTTTTAAAATTCTTGTAATAATTAACCACAATACTTAAACCTTGAATATAACTACTAAAAGAGTTAAATCTCTCATTTCGTATAGATGAGATTGAGGTAAAAAATATCAGTTAATGAACTTTAACCTTCCCTCCTTTCAATGATATATGTGCACTTCTATCACAAACACATTTCCAATATTTTAACAATGCCAAATATTCAGAATGAGGAGCCAGAGGATAGAAAAATATATTGTTAAAATACTAACAAAACACTTTTGAGTTAGGAAGTAGTGTTTGTCAGGATAAAAAGCAGATAAGGTATGCATTTTAGGCCTTGCTTTCATTTATTTTTTATTAAATAAACACCATAGCTGGTGCAATATCCAGTACTCAATAATTAAGTACTTTTTTACTGAATAAATAAAATTCATTTACAAATAAAGCAGAATTTTATTCCAAGAGTCATTATTCTTTTTTCAGATTACTGGCTGCTACTCATTGTCAGCAAATCCATTATATTGTTGACTTAAGTGACAAATTGACATTTCTACATCTTATCTATTTTGAAGATAAAACAAATTTCCAAATAAATGTATCAAGAAATTATTTCTCTAGGTAAAGGATAATAAACTATTCACTGTGATGACTCATTGTGGAACAGAGGTGGCTCTGATGCCTCATTGTGTTGGAGAGGTTGCTGTTTCCTCAAAGAATAAGACAATGAAACATAGGCTCTGACAAGTACAACGAGGCTGAAAATTCAAAACAATGCTATCAACAGGTTGTCAGATATCCAAAGGCCGACCTAGCTGACTATAGAGAGCTTCATTAGAAATAAGTGGGCCTCTTCATTATGAATTATTTGGCCACAGAACCATAAAGAAAAAAAAAGGAAGGAATGAAAAGATAGAAGGAAGGAGGGAAGGAATGGAGAAAAAGGAGGAAGGATGGGGGAGGGAGAAAGCATAAGCTAAAAGGTGAGCATGAAAATAATTGCCTCTTACCTCCCAAAAAAGATTATAAATGAAGAGGTAGAGAAATTCTATGAATAATCTATAGTTTGATATCTAGTAATACAACTTAAAAGTGGGGGGGAAAAGAGTATGGGGGATAAAGTTAGAGATTAAGGCTCAGGTTTGCAAAGTTAAAGAGGCTTAAAGAATACTCAAAAGCTTTCTTCCAAATACCTGAATGATTCTTTCCAGATTGTATCTGGAAGTTTCAACACATAGCAAGTTTCCACACAAAACATCTCTCACACTGAAATCTATTGTATATTAAGAGTCAAGAACTGACTGATTACTGATGGGTGAATCATATTAGTATCAGTCTCCTGGGTGTAACCCTATTATCAGCTAGCAAATCTGAGCCCATAACAACACAATCTCAAAAGCAACGAAAGATGGACTTATTATTAAATTTTTTTAAAGATGCAGAAGGGGAAGGGGACAGGTTGGGGAAGAAACCAAAAAAAGAGGGGAAAAATAGGAGATATAAATACCCCAAAAAGGAAATTGAGAAAATATCAGCATCTATTGACCCATATGCCACTTTATGGTTTTTATTAAACCTTTACGTGAAAAATCCATAAACATATCAAGAATATCCATGAAAATGTGAGAAGGGAGTAGGTAGGCTCAAAATTTCTTTGCTAAAGGCAAATTAAAGTAAACCATGTCCTTATCATGCTCTCCTCCAATAAATGTTTAAAATGTTTAAAATAATATCTCTCATGTTTAAAATAATATCATTCAAGATACTTTGATAAAAGGGATGAAAGAGATATGTTCAACAAACCTGTTATGTCCCTTGCAATTCTTAGATTCTATAAATACTATGTTAGGACATCCATGTCCCCGGTGAATACAGACTTGGACACATTCCTAGAGCATTCTATGTTTTACTTTTGATCAGTTCCATTAATTTTATTTAATGTTCTGCTTAACAAAAAAAATCTTTAAGCTCTTATCATGGGGCTTATGGATAGATTTCAATGGATCTCTTACTCTGGAGGGGAAAAAGAAAATGCATATTTTCACTAATTTTTGGTTTCCCTTACAATCCTATGCATTTACAATTATGAATATTTTTATTATTTATACATTATTCTGAGAAGGAGTCTATAGGCTTCACCAGATTACAAAAGATGTCCATGGCATGCAAAAAAACCCAAAAAACATTAAGAAGTTATACTTTTCTTTGTGGTGGCAAAGGACTAGAAATTGTGGGTTTGCCTGTAAATTGAGCAATCACTGAACAAGATATGGAATGTAATTGTGATGGAATACTACTGTGCTATAATAAATGATGAGCTCCACTTCTCCCAAAAGAAGTCATATTAGAACTTTAAAAATACTTTAAATTTCAAATGAGAGGGAATGAGGAAAAATTAAAAAAAAATAAGAACAAGTAAAACAAGAAGAATATGAAAAGGAAGTCAGCCAATTAGAAAAAAAAATCCATAACCTTAAGGATGAAAATGACTCCTTGAAAATCAGAACTGGGCAAAGTGAAGCCAGTGAAGTTATAAGAGATGAATAAATAATACAATCAAATATAAAGAATGGAAAAAATAGAAGAGAATGTGAAACATCTCACAAGAAAAACAACTGATTGAGAGAACAGATTAAGAAAAGAAAACATAAGAATAATTGGACTACCTGAAAGCTCTGATCAAAAAAATAAAAAGACTATTGATACAATAGTACAACAAATAATTAAAGAAATTGTCCTGAAGCATTAGAACAAGAGGCAAAAATAAAAAGGAGAAAAAATCCACCTATCACCATCTGAAAGAGATCCTATGAAGAAAATGCACAAGAATATTATAGTCAAATTCTGAAACCACCAGCTCAAGGATAAAATATTATGAGTGACAAGAAAAAAAAACAACAATATATATATATATATATGTATACATATATATATGGCAATGTCACAATTACAATAACACAAGACCTAGCAGCAACAAAACTAAAAGACCAAAGGTCTTGGAACACTATATAAGAAATAGCAAAAGAACTGGGCTTTTGACTAAAAGTATACCCAACAAAACTAAGCATAATTCTGAATGGGAAAAAAGGACATTTGATAAATTGTAGGACTTTCAGGATGTTGTTAAAAAACATACAAACAAACTTAACAGAAGATTTAACATACAAGACAAAGATGAAGCACATACTAAAGACCAATTACAAGGTACTCAATAAGGACAGACTATTTAGCTTTTTATGTATGTGTCAAGGCAATATTTACAATGCTCACAGTCACTATACATATACTGACCACAACTATAAATATTTCTGCAGGGTGCTCTATCACAAAATATAACAAACTCTTCATATAGAGGACAGAAGCAAAACATTTATTCAGATCCCAGAAAATTAAATCACAGCACCAGGAAAGCAAATCCATCATAGCAACCTAGGAGTTAATCTACCACAATGCAGCAGAGAGCCACACCATCTTTTGCCTTCCCACAAAACTGTATAAGATAAAAATCTACTCACAGACCTGACTAAGTCCTTGCCTGAGCATCCTTGCTCTTCCATCATCTCTCTGGCTCTGACTCCCAGCTTCTTGTGGCCTCTGCTCCATTCTTCAGCAAACTCCTCCCACCACAGGCTCCATGTGATTATATTTGGTCTATTAGTGGGCAGGGAAGATCTTCCAATTTCCATTACCATTATAGTATACACACATAGGTGTCTAATGATGGCCGTCTCTAGGTTAAGGGAGAGAAAAGAATGGGGAGGGAAAGAAAGTTACATGATAACTTTATTACATATTTAAAAGTAAATTCACAGTTTCATGTATAATTATCTATTCTATTTTTTTCTGTTTTATGTTATGAAAATACTTGTTTTGTTTCTTAAGTTCAAAATAAAATAAATAAAATTTTAAAAAACCGAAAAATCCTTCTATCTACAGGAAACTTTCCAAAAAAAAACCTTATAAGACTTACATGAAGTAATACAAAATGAAGAGAGCAGAACCAGAAGTGTGTACATAGTACTGGCGTTATTGTACAATGATCAACTGTGATTGACTTAGTTACTCTAAATAATACAATGATTCAAGACGATTCCAAAGGACTTGTGATAAAAAATGCTATCTAGCTCCAAAGAAAGAGCTGATGGAGAATGAATGCAGATCAAAGCAATTGTTTTTTTGTTTTAGTGTTGCTGTTTTGGGTCTGTGTTTTCTTTTACATGACTAAAATGGAATTATGTTTTGCATGACTCCTTTGTACTTATAACCTATATCAAACTGCTTGCATATTCAACGAGAAAGGAAGTGAGGAAGGGAATAAAGGAGAAAATCTGGAACTCAAAATTTAAAATAAAAAAAGAATGCTAAAATTTTTTCTTACATGCTATTGGGAATTTTTTTTAAAAGAACTGATACTGTAGAAGTCTGCAGTCATGCCATACTGCCCTCCAATGCCTGCAAGTACCAAAAGAGGATAGAATTTTTGACAGTAGAAACTCTGTCATGAAACCATATAATATTTCCATAATAATAGTTTAGATTTCTATAACTTGTTTTTCATAACTCTTTCAAATACTATATTTCACTTTATCTTATATCCATATTGTGAATCAATCAAGGAAAGGCATTATCCCACTTTTATAGATAAGGAAACTGATTTTCACAAAAATAGAGTCAGATAAGCACCTAACGTTCATCTAGTCAAGTCCTCTCATCTCACATATGAGGAAATTGAGGCCTAGGGAGATCAAGTGACAGAAGCATTAGTTGATTAGTATTTGAATCTTATTCAAGTGAGTGGAGACACTGCAATCTTTCACTATACTGAGCTGCCTCTCTGAAGGAGGGGTTAAATGTCTTTCCAGAAATTACACAGTTAGTAAGTGGTGGACCTATGAACAGAACCAAGGTCTTCTGACTCCTTGTGTGAAACTCCTTCTACTGTATTGTGTACCGCCTGGCACTTTAAGCACTATTTGCTGTCTCCAGTAGACACTTTTTTGGTGTCATGGACCCCTTTGGTAGTCTGGTAAAGCCTGTAGTTTCCTCAAAATAATGATTTGTTTTAAGTACAAAGTAAAACATAAAGTATTTTAAAGAAATTAATTATATTGAAATAGTTATTCAAGTTTTTTTTTTAATTCACAGACATCAGATTAAGCATTGTGTCCTATAGTCACATTCCCTGTGGACCACTGAAACAGTGAAGGCTCTGTGGGCCCATTGCTCCAAAATTCAAGAGCACTATGATTTCAGTAGAGTGGGTACTCTATCCACTGAAAAAATTTCAGTCTTACAATTTAATATTGATTAAGTATTTGATTAAATATTAAATAATTGATTAAAGCTTGATCTTGTAAAAAATAATAATAACAAAAATGATAAAATAGCCTTCTGCCTAGCTCTCTGGCTTCTGAAGTTCTTTTTCTTAGATAACACACACCTGCACTTCCTTAGCTCCACGAATGAAGCTTTTCTAGCTTGGTAGATTACTAATAGTATAACCAGGTGACAAAATGGGTAGAGTGTCAGACCTGAAGTCAGAAAAATTCATCTTCCTGAGTTCAAATCTAGCCTCATACACTTCCCAGCTGTGTGACCCTGGGCAAATCACTTAACCCTGCTTGCCTCAGTTTCCTCATCTGTAAAATAAACTGGAGAAGGAAATGCCAAACTACTCCAGTATCTTTGCCATGAAAACACACAAAGAGTCAGACACAACTGAAAAAGATTAAATAACAAAGTATTATTAGCAAAGTCTGTGTTGTGCTGGCCCTCACATCCCAATAAAGCATCGGGACTGCTTCTAGTGCTCCTCACCACCACATAGCACACTGGGCTTCATAGCTACAATTGTTAAAGGAAGACACCTGCAGGAAAACTTATGGAGAAATCTTGGGCCTTGGTGACCTGACAGCTCTAAGTATTTGCCTGAGTGGTTGCCACCAGGTGGGGGTTGCTTCCCTGGGGGTTCAGGGACATTTGCCTGCTGTTGTATTCTCCTCCCTGCAGACCTCTCACTGTTATATTACCATTTCATTAAGTGTAATAGGGCATGGAATGCCCATCTTTTATTTTCACTGATAAATACCCTCTCTTTCCTTATTCTTTTTTCCCACCAACACAGAAACAGCTAATAGCACAACTCTTTAACAAGCATAACCCCATTTATCATTGTCTGTGCTCTCATTTGGTTTCTTTAATTATCCTCCATTTTACTAATTGTGATTATCCAGAGTAGCACAATTTATCATATTTCTCTACTTCTTAAAAGACTCATTTACAGATCTTGTTCTTTCATGGGTTCTTATTAACATTTTTAATTGTAAATGCTTCAAAGGTCCTTCCGTACTTCTATTTCCTTCTCAAAATCTAGTCAGTCTTTTCCTTTAATGCCTTCAATTATTTTCCTTATTTATGCTGCTCCATTTGGCTTTTTAAATGTAATTCATGAACCTAAGCCTTTCTATATGTGAAACTCAAAACAGTTTTTAATACAAAAATTGCATTGTAAGTATAATAGAGTAAGTTTCATTTTGAAGAAAGAACAAAGAAGATAACTAGAATATTTTATTTAATTTCTAATAAACAGTACTAGGCTCAACTCAATGAGCTACATTGCAAAATACAACCTAAGTAAATAGATACACAGAAACTCAATTGAAGGTATAATTGAAGGGGTAGGTAGAAAAAAGTCTATTGTTAAAAATCTCCCATTTAGGAAGAGTTCTTTGTCTACTCCCCACTTACTGCTTCTGAGATGAGAGCCAAGACAAGAACAAAAGTGGCCTCAAAAGCTCTTTAGAACATTGAAAAATGGGCTCGGTTTGAAACAAAGCAAAATCCAACAGCTTTAGCTATTGTTAAGTTGGATATAGATTCCATTTGAAAAGAAAACAGGAAAACCAACATAAAATTCTTTTTTCATGGTTATACATCATTTATAGTATCTTGAGCAAAAAGAAAACAAAAATCTCACGAACATTCACTCACAGAAATTGTTATATCAAACTCATATTCGTGTTCTAAAAAGTGAGTATCAGTTCTTTAAGGCCCCTCAAAATCATTACTGGCAATGGCCTGCTATGATTATGTGACTCTCCCATATTGAAAAAAGTTAATGCAGCATCCCAAACTGGGGAGTAGAGGGAGGAAGGGATGAATCAGTCCTTTCTGATCTAGTGAAGAATGGTTTGGGAGCAAAACTTGTGATGGGTAGTCAGAATTACCAATGGCTCAAGTTGTCCATATTAGCTATAAGCAGGTCTAAGAGAAGAGAAGCGATAGTCAAAGACTACATTATAATGTACATAGAGATAAAATTACTTCCACTACTTCACTTTTCACTTTCCATTTTCACATTTATGGTGTCCCAACAAACACCAGTGAGAGTGGTGGAGGGTAGTAAGTGAAGAATTGTGGTATTAAATATTTCACTTGCTTTGCCTCTCTTGATGAGATGAAATTAGCATGAAATACATTGGCTACCTCAAAAACAGACTGTCCTCTACAGAACATGACAGTGTTAGAGGAACACTGGAAGCATGCTCTCTCTCTCTCTCTCTCTCTCTCTCTCTCTCTCTCTCTCTCTCTCTCTCTCTCTCTCTATCTCTTTCTTTCCACCCTGTGCAGCACCTAGATGAGTTCCTCCATATTCTTTCCCTGCTTTCTCCCCAGATGGCAGTTTTCCTAGCAATAGCCTCATATTATCCCAGGGTTTCATCCCAGGGCAACCAAATCCTTATCCTTCAATTAAATCTGTTTTTTTTTAATTTGAAGACTTTGTGCCAGTTATACAAGGTGAAAAAAACTGCTACGTAGGACTCTACCAACATCTAGCCCCTAAATGTCAAACCTGGGATTCTCCCGTAGCCATACTAAAGCATCCCTTCCCGGCCATTGGTGCAACTAGGATAAATCAGAGTAAGAGTACACTCAGGTACAATGGAATTCTTCCTGTTCCTCATAATCTCAGGAAGTTCCATTGTAGTAGGGTGATGGGCGATAATCTCTTAAACCTTTGGGAATCAAAATCCCCAACAATCTTTCAAATACAGACAAATATAACTCATTTCTCTGATACTTGAAATACTTTTTTTTAAACCACAGGGAAAAGGGAGAGCAAGCAAAAACTGCAGCTGTTTGTAGAATCAGGAAAAGTATGTTAAGTGGGTGTCATTACAAGGGGTGAGATAGAAATCCAAACTGTAGGCACAACGGGAGGTTCCTTTGAATTCACTGCAATGCTTAGTGACTATTGCTATTATTCACTGCAATGCTTAGTGACTATTGCTATTTTCGGGCTCCCGGGTGTGTATGTATATATATATATATATATATAGGTGCTGCATCCAGGAGCAGCACTGATCAAAGAGGGCCTGAGATTTTATGGAGAGCACAAGCTAGGATCATAATAGTATAAACAGTGCTCAGGAGAGCCCAAATCTTCATGACTGTCAGCAGCCACATTGTCACTGTAGGAAAACCCAGAGGCAAGCTGTTCATCTTTGTTAATGATTTCCTATCTATTGTTCAATGTTTGCTTCTCCTGGGGGAAGGGAGAGGAGATGCCTCTGTTGAGTAGCATTCAAGTTGAGTTGTTAATTCTCTGTAGTTATTCAGATCTGCATTTGTGTTTGTATATGTGTTTATGTGCCCGTAGTAATATTTCCTTTATGTTCTGAGACTCTCTGATCATCCAATTGACCTAAATCATAGATGACTACCAATTTTAGTATTGAAAGCAGTTTAGATGCAGCATGGTATGCAGAGAATGCTTAAGGTTGGAATCAGGATGACTGAGGTCCCAATTCCACTTGTGACATTTAACTAACTCTTTGGAACCAACCCAACTTCCTCAACTTCTATGTCCCAGAGACAATTTCCTAGGACTTAGGTAACTAAAGAGAATTCTCACATCAGCCAAAATTCACAGATCCTTCTTTTGGTCACATATTTAAGTAAAAAAATGCAATGCGGCCCAGGGAAAGCTCTCTGAAATCGGAGGATCTGGGCTCAAGTCTAGGCTGTCCCACTTGACCTCATTTGGGGCCTTTCATGTCTCTGACACTACTCTTCATCCATATAATTAAAATAGTAACAATTGTCTTACCTATCTCCTAGGCTGTTGTGAGAAGCAAATGAGATAATGGGAGCAAAGTGTTTTATATACTTCAAAAGGTCCCACAACTGCAGATTGTTCTTCTTTAGGATACATGTTAATATAGGTTATCATTTCACATATATCATCTTCTACTCTCATGATTATTATCACTTCAGTCAAGGCACTCATCATCTCTGGCCTGTACTACTATCATGAACATGCCTACACTGAACAACTGCCCAGTACAATCCATTTTCCACACCAATCAATTTGATTTCCTTAAGACATTGGTCTAACCATAAAGCCCCTTTCCTCATAAAAAGAAAAAAAAATATCAGTTTGTTATTAACTGCAGGACAAAATACAAATCCCTTAATTTTGTTGTTTAAAGTTCCCCCCACTCTGATTTCAGACTAATTCCTTCATGCATCAGTTCATGCATTCTACCTCCAGTCATACTCACCTCCTTGCTGATCCCTATATACAACAACCCAGATTCAGCCCCCATCCCTTTCTATAGGTTGTCACAATATCTCTTCTTCACATTATTTACATCATAGAACCCCTGGTTCATTTCCAAGCTCAGCTTGCCGACCACCTACTTCAAAAGGACTTTTGAGATTTTTCCTATCCTTAACCCCTACAAATATTTATATCTATTTTGCATTATACATGCGTACACACATATGTATATATTATATGTGTGTGTATAAAATTTATAAACACATTATGTCCCCCCCAGAAGAATGAAAATTCCTGAAGGATGAGAAGACTCCTCTCTTCTCCTCCCCCTCCTCCTTTCTCCTCTCTTCTCCTCCCCTCCTTTTCTCTTCCCTCGTCTCCTCTCTTCTCCCCTCTCCTCTTTTCTTGTCCCTTCTCCTCTCTTCCCCTCCCATTCCCTCTCCTTTCCTCTCCTCTGCTTCTTTTCCCCTCACAGCCTCTCTCTCTCCCCCCATTTCCCTCCCTCCCACTGAGTGAAATATATATACTCCACTATATTGCTACCTGAGGAAATGCTCTTATCTAAGCCCAGTTCATATGGTGTCTCCTCCATTTTGTCTTCCCTGATTCCGCATAGTGAAAGGGTTCTGTTTCTGCTCAACTTCGCTTAAAACGTTTTGACTAGACATCTTCCTTTGTCCCTTTTACGTTCTATTATATGTTTACTTATTTGTCTATGTGTCATATGCAGTTCACAGTTAGAGTGTGAGCTCCTTGTGGATGAGGAATTGTGATGATTTTTATCTTTTTAACACTTCAGTCCCAAGCCTGACTGCTAGGAAATGCTTAATAGATGTTTACTGAATTTAATTGAAATCTTCATGATACTGCATAGCCCTCTTGGGCATTCAGAGGTTACATAACATCTATAGTCACAGACTATTCTGCTTTATATCTCCACTCCCTCCCCTTCCCCACAGTACATTATAATTTAAATCACACATCCTGCACACAATATATCTTGAGTAGTCTAAAAATTAATTTCTTTCAAAAGTTGGTGCAGGGGCAGCTCCAACAAAAGAACTCTAGGACAGATAGAGCTAAAGGGCAAAAGTATGTCAGGTGTGAGAAGGTGCAGAGCAGGGTCTTCTGATGGCTACAATCTGGTACTCCACTGGAAAAAGACTGTGAATCTACTGCCATCATCTCCTCAATTAGCTACTTGCTGCTGTGCTCAGCAGTGGCCTGCTGTGTGTTGGTGTGAGAAGGAGAAACTGTGTCTGGTCTTGGCCTGGGTAGATCCCATTACAGGGGATTAGACAGACACTAATGGAGTTGATGCTGCTGTCTGGTGGTCTTTTTCCTGCCAGCAGTCAGTGCCAATAGCCAGAGAGCAGAGGGTTTAGGTGGTAGTGCCAAGACATGGGTATAACTGAGGTTTGTTACTACTGCTTCCTTGTAATAGAGGCTGAGGGTAACAGGCAATCAGAAGAACCATAGCAGCAGGGCTTTCATATTCACCTGGAGTGAAAGTGTTAAGAATGGCAGGTGTCAGGCTCACTTGCCAATGCCTTTTGTGTTCCAAGGATATCACTGAAATATGTTTCTCATGCTATAAAGTTTGCTCCCAGGGAAAAGCAGGGAATGATCCTTGTTTTCCCTGCCACTGTCTTTCTATAGCTCTGCAAGTCATAGATGAGGTTTGCATTCTGTTTTCTTGCCTAGCTAGAACATTAGAAAGAGAGTAGGAGGAGAAACCAAAGTGGAAAATTTGTATATGAATATTTTCATATGAAGACTTCATCGGTACCAGCTGCTGCACCACAGCTGACAACCATCACAGACACCAAAAGCCAACTCTCAGTAACAGTAAGCAGGCACAGATATGGCCAAAAGTGGCTTCTAAAAGTACATGCCCAAAATGTTGAGAACTGTGCAGATACATGTGCTAGCCAATATTCTTTGCCTCGAAAGCTAGGGGCTCAAAACAAAGGATTTACCTCAAAAATGGAAAGTCCAGGCAGAAAAAAAATAATGCTAGGCAGAGAGAGAGAGAGCGAAAGAAGAGAGAGACAGAGAGAATTCTATTCTCCAGAAAATGATATGGGAGTGAGGGATAAGATTGCTAGAAAGATAAGTAAATACTAGGCAATTTAAGAAATTAGATACGGACATTAAATAGTGGGATTTAGGAAAAGGTTTCATGCAGAAGACTTCTGGAATAGTCTCGAAGGAAAATAAAGATTCAAACGATGGAGATGAGGAGAGTGTGCAGTATAGGCATGTGTGTGTGGTACCCATTGTGTGCGTGGTACCCATGTATTTATAAAATTAAAAAAATATATTTCCTGGAACAGCTAGGTAGTGCAATAGATAGAGTATGGCCCTGGAGTAAGGAGGACCTGAGTTCAAATGCACCCTCAGACACTTACTAGTCATTTGATCCTGGGCAAGTTACTTAATTGCTATTGCCTCCAAATCTGTGTGTGTGTGTGTGTGTGTGTGTGTGTGTGTTTCCTAACTCTCAAGTTACTTCCCCAACTCAGTACCCGCGGTTTTGCAAGTGGGATTTCCATTATAAACTTCAGTTACATTCCCCCATAACACACATGACAAAAATGAGCACAGAGTGGCCCATCAGAGAGACACACAAAGACAGAATATTTGTGGTAAGGTAATTTGGTCCTCCAGTACTGCAGGGCTCTGTGTCCTATATCTTCCAATGGAGTCCTCACAATTTTTCATCTTGTGGGCTGTTTCTCTGTTGTTGAGGTTGCTCAGGTGGACTCCTTAAACCAGCTTCTCTTGCCAAGTTAGTGCTCAATTTTTTTTTTCTCTTTAGATGATATTTTATTTTGCATTGCATCTATTATCCAATTGTCCTTTACAGAATCCAAAGTCAGCTCTTTTCTTTGTGGCCAGAGGTATCTGTCCTTAAAGCTGCTTCCTGCTTTGAATGGCACTCTTATATGTTCCTTGTACCCATGAAAAGTGTGTCTCTACTCTGTGCTGTATTTTTTCTCCTCTAAATTGTGCTGCAGACTTTCTTGATCTGATTAACTCTAAGAGTATTTGAACGTCTTTTAAGGTTTTAGTGGGAATTGGTCAAACTTTTTGTCCAACCTCTGCTCCTGAAATCAAGGAATATTTTTCACGTTTTGTAAAGGAAATATATGCAAGACATGTACATCTTTACACTAAGCTTAATATTTGATTATTTGCCTTCACTTTCTGTGATTGCATTTGGTCTTGGGTATTGGTTAGAGACCAACTATCCTCATCCTCCTCAAATATACACATAAATAAATGAAGGTAGAAAATGGAGTGTCATTATCTAATTTATCTGGACTATGGAGTTCATTAACTCTGGCACAAGATAATGACCAGATATAGAGACCTTGAGGTCATTTTTATGGCAATAATAACTGAACTCAGTGTCTGATAAGATTACCAATAGAGAAAAAGTCCAGAAATAAGAGAAAAAGGCTTAGAAGACAAATGTTTAAGGGACATCCATGCTTAAGAGGCAAGAGGTATGTGATGAAATTGTATCTTATTCTGGTCCCCCTCTGGCCAGTACAGTCAGTAATTTCATATGTAGCCAATACAAAGTAGCAACAGTAGAAAGTAATATTGCCAAGGGTAATCTAGAAGCCATGTAAAAGCCATGCCAAAGATCAAAGCATAATTTGAAAATTATACCATATTTTAACCAAAAAATATGTGCTGGATCAGGGGAAGCCATCTAGGATTTGTTATAAAGGTCTTATATCTCAGATAAGTTCCAGACATCCATTGTAAGATCAGCATAATGCCAAATGGTGCTGATAACTTAAAGATGACAAGGATATATTAACTCTAAAGTTTACTGACAATTTTTTGATGATTTGAATATGTTTATGAACTAACACCAAAAATGTTAGTCCCCCTTTCACCTAAAACACCATAAAAATGAGAACTCAAACTCCTACCCCCCAAAGACTCTTCAGTCTCCAGTTGGGTCCAGACTGCCAAATGCTCCCTCCTATAATCTACAGTTATGTGAATGATTTTTTGCATCTCTCTCCCTTCCTATCCTCTTTCCATCTTGCCTCTCTTCTTTCACCACTTCATCATTGTCCCCATGCCATCTGCCTCTGTGCCCTCTCCCTGTTGCTTTTTGTCTGTTTTCTGTACCTTTTGCCCCATAACCTCTGTGCCTTATTAAAGTGTGATTATATAGTCACTTTCCACTATCATCATGGTCTTTTCCAACAAGTTCTGAAAGAATAAGCCATGATTTCCCCCATTTCGTAATTTCACAAATTAATCAGCAATTCAAGATGAATGTTGACAGTAAAGGAGATTGAAAAAGAATGAACAGACAGATAAGAGGAAAAACTGGAAAAGATAATAACAGAAGCCAAGAGGTAAAGAAAATAAAGTAGTGGTAGAAAAGGGAAGAGGGACTGACAGTTTCAAAAGCTACAAAAAAGATAAAGGAGAATGAGAACTGAGAAAATTACATTGGATTTGTCAGCTAAGATGAATGTCTATTTTTCTGGAATTAATTTAAATTATTCAATGAAGAACCTTTACTAGTTCTTTTCTTCTTTATGCCCTCAGTCTTCAGTCAGTGTTAATAAGGCAAAAATCCACTTCATCATTATGTGTATGTTCTTCTCCAAATAGAATTACTATACCTAGTGGTGAGTCCTATGTGTTTTTACAGAGGAATGTGTAAAGCCAAACACAGGCAGCTTTCCAGAGGACTGCTGTTACTGTGAACATCCTCAAGGTTCTGATTACATAGTATAGTGAACTCTCTATTTATTCAGTAATATATTAAGGCAAAATATTCACAGAAATCAAAGTACATCATTAACAATATTATAACTTAACAATTTATCACCAAAATGGGCACATAGTTTTCACCAAAGTGGGCACATAGTTTTAAGCAAAAGATAATATTCATTTAGTAACACAGTCATTTAGTAAGTCCTTAATTCAGTCATCCTTAAGGAGGCAAGCCTCTTTAATTGACACAGAGTAAAAAGGTCAAAGTACACTAAGCTGAAGTCAAATTGTCTTAAACTCTTCAATCAAAAATTCTTAACTGGAGAAGTCCTTAACTCAATCATCTAAATATAAAGGTCAGAGTTCCCCACCCCAAGGCCACAGTGGGTCATGATTTTCTCAGTTTCCATTAAATACCCAAGGAGAGGTCTTTTCATCTTGACTCCAGGCAGGGTCTCAGCTTCCATGGTTCATCTTCCATGGTGCCAGTTCCTGCCCAAATCTATCCAACTGCCACTTGGGTTCAAAGACAGACAGCCTTCAGTTCTTTGTCCAGTTTCTTGTGCAATTCCTGCTCCATATTGGAGCTCACAATGTCTGGTCTACCTCAAGTCCTTCACAGTTTCTCTTCCTGGGAAGACAAAGCTTAACAAAACCACAATAACCTTCATCTACATTGCCGGCATCCTCATCAATTCACTTTCTGCCTGAGAAATCACCATAGACCCAACAACAAGGTTTGAGGAATCAACACAAATCATTAGTATAGTCCCAGAACCTCTGAAATAGTCAGCAAGACCCTCCTCCATGATTTCTGTAAACATACATCAAGAAAATCCTCTTTCAGGGCTTCTGAACCAACAGCAAGATCCCAGGGCTTCTGTAACAACAGCACCATCTTCTATCAGCAGATTAGTCTGACAAAATAACATCAAAACAGACAGAAAAGTATGCACACCACAGCCATTCCTCTTCCCAGTTATTCTCTCTTCTCATTTCTCAGTTCTTCTCAATGCTCAGTTCAGTCCTGAGTTCTCATTTCTCTTCTCAGTTCTCAGTTCAGTTCTCATTTCTCTTCTCTGTCTCCAGCAGTAGCTGCTTTGCCTGTACAATGCTCATTCCCAGAAGCTATGGCCTCTTTCAGCTTGGGCTTTTCAATATATATAGTATTAGTTCCTCCATGTTCTGCCCCTTCCTATTAAATTAACGAGTCCATCACACTGGGATTTCCAAATTCTGGGTCTTAATACTTGATACAGTCATGAACTTGGAACATGTTTGATTGCAAATACAAGGGGCAGAGAAGATCTTGAAATTACCATTACCATTCCAGCATGGTATAGTGGATAGATAGATAGAATTGGAGTAGGAAGACCTGGGTTAAAATCCTGTCTATTTTACATGCTGGATATCTGCTCCTTGGCAAATGACTTTAGTTCATGGTGCTTCCCAGGCAACTCTCTGATAGTACAGGTTACAAGTTAGTTGCCAATGTATGTCAGTAGAAAGATTTTCCATACTGAGAGTTCCCATCATTAACAAAATCATAATTACAGACCATAATAGCAACACAGTGTAGAGATGATAGCAATAGCATTATCTGTTCTAAAGATTACTATAGTATACTATGGTCCATAGTTTTAATTTGCTGGCCATAGCTAGGGAAAATGCTTTGAAAAGCTCTATAAAATTACAAGTTATTATTTTTTTCCTGCATGAGAAGAACCAAATAAATGAGCATATCTTCAAATGACATTTTATAATTTTAACACACTTTTATATCAATTATTTCCTTATATCAACAAACAATGTGAAAACCTGAAAGTGAAAACATAGATTTTATTCTGTTGGAAGTAAGGAATGGGTTATTATCCCCATGTTAGAGTTTAAAAGAAAAAAAAGTATTAGAGTAGAGTTGCCCAAGGGCAACAACTACTTAGTGTCATAATCAGGTTTGGTTTTTTCTCCATGACCACACTGCTACCTTCTATAGCATGCCATAATGATTCTATGAATACCATTTTTATTACCAGACTATCTTGTAATTATGAATGTAACAGGGAAATACTATGTGTGCCCTTCAATGGCATGAGTTCACTGTGAAGGAAAATAAAAACCTCTTTGGGGATTTGAGGTTTCTACTTCCTTGTGACAAGGCTAATCTAGCCTGGCACCCAAGCCTTTGGGCTGATGACAAAGGTGGAAACTCTACAGAGCTAATTGTCCTCTTGAATTATATGAGTGAGCTTCTTGTTAACCTTTTCTTCTCTTAACTCCAGGAGCTAGCCAAGTGGCTGAAAATTGATTCCATAGCTGAAAGGATTCAGCATAGCAATAGTGGAAAAAATATTGGAAGAAGTGGTGATTAACTTCTGGCAGGTTATTCCTCTAGTGTAATTTCTCTCTCTGTATCTCTCTGTCTCTGTCTCTGTCTCTATCTGTCTCTGTCTCTCTGTCTCTCTCTCTGTCTCTCTGTCTCTGTCTCTGTCTCTCTCTCTCTCTGTGTCTCTCTCTTTCTTTCTTTCTCTGTCTCTGTCTCTCATAGAATTACAGGATCACAGATTTAGAAAAGTAATTAAAATTCATCTAGTTCAAACTAATCCTTTTACAATGGAGGAAACTGAGGCTCAAAGAGCTCTTTTACCCAAGGTCACGCAAGTAGGAAATGGAAGAGCTGGAACCCAGGTTCTTTGGCTCCGCATCTAGGGCTCTTCCCTGGACCACACTGCCTTCTGGATGAAGATATGATAAATGTGAAATTCAGTTGTTTGTCTAAACCACAAAGAAATCAATAGCAAGACTAGGAAGAGAATTGGGGTCCCTGACTCCTTTATTCTTACTGAAATCACATTCTCTCAAATTAGATAACATTAGAGTCAGGATAGTGGTACTCACAATTATGTGACCCTAGAGCTACATTTGAAATTACTAACAAAAGGATGCACATGATTACTGCATGCTCTGTAGAGTATAACATAATATAATATTTTAGCACAGAAAGTAGAGGTCTTGCAGAGCTACAAGTTGCACATAAAAGAGTCACATGGGTTCAAGAGCCACAGTGCATTCAGATTAAGAAGGGATATTTTGTTAATGGAATTTCATTCCTCAGTCACTCCTTGGAAACTCTAGTTCAGAGTCCTGACTTCTCATCTGAACTTTTGCAATAGACTCCTAATTGGTCTCCTTACCTCTGGTCTCTCCTTCCTCTCATGCACAGAATACAACTTCACCCTTGTCTCTGAATTCCTTATTTCCTTCAAAACTCAGATAACTGGCAACTTCAATATAAAGATCCTCCATCTCCTCCCATATCAGTGTCCACCCTCCAAAAAAAATTACCTTAGATTTATACACACACACACACACACACACACACACACACATATGTTGCTTTTCCCTAGAACATAACTTCCTTGAGAGCAGGGGCTATTTCATTTTGATCTTTGCATTTCAAGCATCTAGTGCAGTGCCTGACACGCAATAAGTATGTAATAAATGTTTATTAATCAATTGATTAATGTCAACATTTATAAAGTAAAGTTAATAATTTCAGATTTTACCATATACTCTGTGTACCTCTATGCTCATTAATAAATTTAAAATGGTGGACATTTATATCATGATTTAATATATACAAAATACTTTATACATGAAATCTCATTTGGTTTCAAATTTAAGGTCCTCTGTCTAACTAAAGCCATTTCTAGGAGCAAAAATTGGCATTCCTGTCCATCACCAAAACTAGTATTTATCTGTGACAAGATTTAAATCCAAGTTTACCTGACTCAAAAGTCCTACTTGCTTATGCCCTTCAACCTCTCATTTTTCTCATGCATGTTTTGATCAATTGATTTTATTCTTCTGTTTCTCTATATGCTAACTATATGCATTTGAATATAGTGCTTGGAGCAAGTGGTGAGTTTCTAGAAGAGACTTGACTCTGTATCTTACTTTGTAGAGAAGTTAATAAATGTCATTTCTTAATGAAGGTGAATAATGTCTATCTGACTTTCATACTATAAAAACCAAATTTATCCATATACTTAAGTTTAAAGCATTCTTCTCATTTCTACTTTTTCCTTAAGAAAAATTACTTACCGTAAATTTTTAAACACAGATTGCTTCCAGTAGGTCCAGTGAATTCTCTCTACTGACCTTTGGAATATTTTTTTTCTTTCAAATGCTCTTCTTAATACTCTTTGCATTATTTTATTTTTCCATTCAAGTCTTCATTTGAAAGTATCACTATTAGAACATTTCCAGTGGACCAGTTGTGCGTGATGTGACTAAATTCAGAAATTCCAATTAAAATTATTTATCTACACAAATTTTTGTTCATCCCAATCATCTATAATGACCTCACTTTGGACACCAATAGGGTTCATTCTAACAAGTTAAAAGAAAGGATTATTTATATATCCTACCAATATCCACAAAGTCAGACTTTTTCAAATGTAGTTCTTTTAAATGCTCTAGTCGAGTCTTTACTACCTACTTCTCTTTCACTATATTTAGCTAGAAGATTGGACCTGGAGGAAAACCTGATTTCAAATTTGGCCTCAGATATTTATTCATTGTATGTCCCTGGGCAAGTCACGTAGCTTCTCTCTCATTTTCCTCATCTGTAAAATGAAGACAATAAAACCATCTACCTCCTAGGGTTTTCATTAGAATAAAAGTGCAATATTTGTAAAGCATTTTGCAAACCTTAACATACTATACAAATGCTATTATTATTATTATTATCATTATTATTAATCTTATGAGGCAAGTACATTCAAGTTGGCACAATGGGTAGGGTGCCAGACCTGAAGTCAAGAAGACTCATATTCCCAAATTCAAATCTGGCCTCGCCTCAGATACTTCCTAGCATTGTGACCCTGGTCTAGTCACTTAACCCTGTTTACCTCAATTCTTCAACTGTAAAATGAACTGGAGAAGGAAATGGCAAACTCCTCCCGTATTTTTTGCTCAGAAAACCCCAAAAGGGGTCACAAAAAGTCAGACAGGTAAAAGTAACTGAAAAGTAACTGAACTGAAGAAGGAAAATCAGTTTTCATTTTCCTCAAAAATCAAACATTCAAGCACACAAAACTGCAACGCTTTAGAGATTATAGTTTTTATAGCAATAAAAGCCTTTAGATGCTTAGCTCTGTATAGTGTTATTCAAAGGAAAAATCTGGACCAACTAAAAACCTGAAGTAATTGTTTTTATTCTGTAACCTTTAAAAGACACACTGTAATATGGGACTAAAGAATATGGACTTTTTTTTAAGTTAGGCCATTTCTAAATGGGTCCAGAATTCCTGGAAGTTATAGTTACTTGAACATTCTTCTGCTCCACAAAGGATTCTCATTTTCACCACTCAAACAATGAGTATTCTTTCTTCATGGGGCTTTGCTCTGAGACCATAACTGTCATTTTTACTTCTCTCTGGTGTTCTTCAGTATACCACATTTAGTCATCCATTTCGAGTTCAGAAAGTATTTTATGGCAGTGTGCATACAGGGATGTAATCTTGTTAATTCAATTAAACCTGATTTCTCTTTAGGTACATCACCAACTAGTAAGCTAGTGCTTTACTTTTCAATTACAGATGTGACCATCTAACTCTGTTGACTCTAACTCATCTAACTCACCCTCCCGACCTTAAATAGATTAGTTCTTCCTTTCTGTCTCCCTATCCCAGCCCTTAGTTCTCTATCAGACTGTATTCATATGACCACCTGAACTCTTTATAGTCCATTGTCCCCTTGATTTTCACCTAGAATTTGTTTAATATACATATATTCCCCAGAATAGAAAGATTTACGTATGGCAATATTATAAAACTTTAAATCATTGTTATGGTCTTTTAGGTTTATTCAGTTCACAAAAGCAGCAAAGCTTTTCTTTTATTCTTCATTCTCTCCTTCTCCCTGACCTTGAGATGCTTATCCATCCAATGCTGGTCCCAGTATTACTTTTTCCAATAGAACACTAACATTTTCAAATCCCACATTTATATTTTGAATATTCTTGACTCATAGACAAAGACAGATAAATTCACAGACATTTGGGAGAGGTGAGTTTGCCAAATGTTTTCAACATAAAATCTCTTATTCAACCCAAATTCTTTAGATGGTAAATTACTATAAATGACAAGTACATGTCATGATTTCAAAGATAAGATTTCTGTTCTCAAGTAACATTCAGAAACTTACACTGTTTTAGCAACATCACAGCCTTGTGAAAAGCTGTATGATTGTGGAAGAACAAAATACACATATGGTTTGATTGGATATACTCACGGCCTGAGCTAAGTAGTTTTGTCTTCTATTTTTCTGCCCCCATTCTCTAGACCAATTCTGTTTAGTCTTAAGTCAGAGAAGAGACTTAAGTGAACAACAACAACAAAAAAATGTGTGAACATAAAAAAGGAAAGAATTGTTGGGGTCAGAAGAGGGGCAGGATCAGTTATGTTTAGCATTTTGAAGAGATTTTAAACCATTTTTTATGTGGAATGGAATTATAACATTCCAAAAAGTAACTGGAAAGCCTTATTTCCAAAAACTCCTCCAGTCCCCCCCCTTACTTGGTAACAGTCTCTCTCTCTCTCTATTCAAATTATTCTAATAATCCTACCCTATTCATAAGTTTATAGGTTATAACCCCTACTAGAATGTAAGCTCACTGATGACAAAGGCTAATTTTCCTTTTTATCTATTTTTATTCCTAATGCCTTGTGCAGAGACATGCAAATAAAAGGTCATAAATAAGTACTTGTATAATTGAATTTCATAAACTGCTGGAGATCCCTATGCAGTATAGATGAAAATATGAAAGTACTAGAGAATTCCAATACTTTTTCTCTAAATTTATAAGAGAAGGAGGGGAAGGCGATAAATATTATATATTCCTAAACTGTGTACTTTGGGAAATAAAAGAAATATTTATTGTTAACATCTCTAATAACTTGGGTGTCATAATAAGCTAGATGTTACATGCAATATACACATAGTTAACTTTTTGTTTGATAGCCACTTATATTCTAAAGAGAAACCCATAAATTTAGCATACTTCAGTAATGTACACTTTTAAGACAGAATAAATGTCCTGACTACATTTATTTAGAGCCAGGATTAAGGTTTGAATAGAGGAGAGAAAAGAGTTCTTCTCCCTTGATCTACCAGAATAAAACTCCCACTATCCTGAGACATTTACCATTTTAATATATTTTACAATAACCATTTCATTTGTTCATTCATTTGTTAGCTCCTGCCTTCATTTGTCTGTTGGTTGATTTGCTGGTCTTAGAGACAGAGTCTCCCTATCTTACCCATGTTGGATGTGCACTGGCCACCTGTGGGCCCCATTCTGTTGATAATGTGCACAGAAGCTTTGACCTACTCTCTCTCAGAACTCTTGAGTTTAAATGATCCATCATCCTCAGCCTCCCAGAATCCCAGAGGGGAATACAAATGTGTGATGTAGTTACCACTCTTCCTTCTTGCCTGGAATTGAAGCCTCCCTTGTGTGATAAAGAAAAAACGTGTTGTTGATTTTTAATATGCTCTATCCAACATAACAACCTCATCTCTCCATGTTAAGTTTTGGCTTTATCAAGGATGATAAGAAGAAGACAGATAGGAAAGGCAATGTGATAAGCCTCATTTTGTGGAAGTTTGCATCTGTGCAGAAGTTTTAAAGGGTCATCAAAGCTACCAAAAGAAGAATACAACTACTTCCTTGCTCGTTTTCTTACTTCAAATGTTGATTTATTTGGATTCTTATAATATGCCTATTTTTGGCATTTTTCTATTGGGGCCTTTCAACATAAGTGTTTGGCATTTAGAACTTGAGGAGAATTATAGTGATCAAATTGTCTATCCTTCTCATTTTATAATCTTATTTTATAGTGGAAACTGAGATGCAGAGAGTTTACCTGATTTTCCCACGGTCATACAAGTAGTAAATAGAAGAGCTAAATTTCAAAACTCAGGTCTATTGATTGGAAATCTAGGACTCTTATCTTCACATAATCTTGTAATGATGCTTTCTTTGCTAATGGCAAGTGAAGGAAATCAGAAAAAAAATAGGAGAGGAAAAGGAAGGACCACTTTGCAAGTGTTTATTCTTAACTATTTTCTTGTTCCCATATTCAAATGTCCATAAGCTTGTTATGTTCTGATTTGCCTGACAGAAGAGTAAAAGATTGTATTAAAGGTCTTATGATGGTTTTTGACTTTACTTTTCTGGATACATAGGGTGGCAGCTAGCACAGGTTCTCAGATCTTCTTTTCTAAAGGAAAGCAACTCAAAATGGGTTAACAATCTTTCTTTAATCAAACAAACGTATCATTTACCTAGTTCAGGGGGAAAAAAGTCAGCACCCTGAACTCCAGAGAGCACAAACACAAGTTACAAGCACAAGTTACAAACACAAGTTACAAGTAGACCAAGAAATAGATCAGCAGATGGGCTTCCAACCATCTGACCTTGACATCCATTACCTATCCCAGTTACCAGAGAGGCAAGCATCAACATCTAACTTGTGTTTGTATTCTGTTTGCATTCTCTGAAGTTCAGGGTGCTGACTTTTTCCGCTGAACTAGGTGAATGATATATGTTTGATTTATTAAAGTAAGATTGTTATCCTGTTTTGAGTTGCTTTCCTTTAGAAAAGCAGATCTAAGAACCTGTGTTAGCAGCCATCCTGGGTATGCTAGCATGCTTGCTGATACAAGCTGAGGTGGGGAACTTGAGGCACACTTGAAGATGGAGAGGCCATGTGACCTGAAGGTCAAAGGTTCCCCACCCCTGCTCTAGATGTTTTCTTATTGCAAAGAGATTTCAGCAGAGAAGCACATAAAAAAAAAAAACAACAAAACACCTACCAACCACTTCCCCTGTAGCTCTTATGCTCTGGATAATACATTATTTAGAAGCTACTACTGTTATGCACCAAAGTTATCTTTTGTTATTTATGAATTGGCTTTGTTGGGGGAGAGACAACCAGATAGAAAAAAACCTCAGAATTTCCTAACAATAGGGATGATTATGAAATAATAGAAAGTAATATGGAAAAATGAAGTAATAGGACTGAGCTGCTTAGACAGCCCCCAGAAAAGGGTGTGGGGAAATGGAACAAAAGAGAGGGAGATAAAAACAAAACAAAACTCAAACTCCTTTTCTCCAAATCTTTGAAGTTCACACCTGGTTTACTACCCTCCAGAGACAGTGGTCACATACTGATCTGGTGGCCACATTAACTTTTAACAGAGCTGGAAGTTAAAAGCTTAGAATTATTGCTATATTGAGATTAGAAAAAAGGAAATGAACGACTCCAGATATAGTGGTCACTCTGTTAAGACTTGTCATTGCAATAGTCCATAAGTGATAAATAGGTTTCTCCTAAACAATGTCAAATTCATAATTTGTCAAGGAAAACAACTGTAATTTTGGACAGAAAATGAGGATAGTTCAAATGTCACACATGGAATCATTCCAAATGTCATAGGAACATTTTTGTTAAAGGATATCCAGAAAGAAGTGAGAGGAGAGATCCTTTGCAAATTCCATCATGAACTTTTTAAACATCATCTCTCCCAAGAAGGGAATGAAATTGCTCTCTGTGACAATCTAATCAAAGAATTCATACTGCAGCAAAACTGGGCATAAAATATTGCCAATATTAGGGATGGGTTTGGTCAGTTTGGTGATATCACACTCACAGCTTAAGTACCAAGGTAAGATTCCACAATAGACATTTTGCACTGTAAATTTTATGTAATGTCCCTCAAGCTAATGGCAGTTACATCATCTTTGCACAAGAAAAAGAATGATAAGCAAAATTTGGCCCTGACTACGAGTTAGGAAGCATAAAATCTCTTCCTATTTTCTAAACTGCAGTAAAAATACTACATTAAAAAAATAGTTTAGGGGCTATAGAAATACAAATCAACTCTGTCTTTTTATGGTTTTTGTTCTCTATAGGTTTAAGTAACTTTACTATTAAAAAAATTCACATATACCATTATGACATAAGAAGTAGTGTTAAAAGTAACTAATTATGATCTATGGTCATCTAAGTCAGGAACTACTTCACAGACAGATAGGCAACAATCCTCAGGGAATTCTTTGAGGAGCACTTTAAGACACCCCTTCCATCCCCACCCACAGTTTCTTCCCCATTAGTCTAGTTACTATGATTTTCTTACTACAGAATTAGCCCTTTGAATTTTTCTACATAAGGTCCTGTTGAAGTGAAACTATATTATCTCAGCCACATATTAACCATTAACACAGTGATGAAAATTAGTTAATCAGGTTAGCTAGCAGAGACCTTTTTTGGCAAGGACCACATTGGAGATAAGTTTTGATGAGTGTGTAAAGAAAGTAGGCCCAGGATATGACTAGGCAGGGTGTGGTGTCTCAGAGGAAAAATCACCATTTAGCCAATATAAATAGTCTACGGTAAAATAGTACGTTAGTGGGTGCTTAAGATATGAACATGAGATCACCAGGTGGAGTAATGCCATCTTTAATGTTGATCAAAGTTCTTTGTACAGCCATAGAACCACATGAGGAGATTAGAACATGGAAGAGGCTCTGAAAAAAAGGAAAGAGGTAGGAGACTCCCCAAGATAACTTGTACTGCTTAGGGAATACCATGACTTTCATAGTTCATGCTTAGCAATATAGGCAATCCCCTACTTTTAAACAAGCCATGTTCTGAAAGTTCATTTGCCGGAAACTTGGAACACATTTTCCCAAAGAAACTATGTTATAAATGGTATTTAGGTTTCCTGGCCAACCCACAAAAGCTTATTTTACCTATAATGTAGCTAAACTTAAAATGACTGTTGTTCTAGGGGAGAACCAAATCACATTTTAAAGTGGTGTTTGTGTGTGTGTGTGTGTGTGTGTGTGTGTGTGTGTGTGTGTGTGTCCTTCCCCTTCCTCCAACCCAGCATGGGAAAATAGATTCTTCAGTAAGAAGGGAATAGAACAGCTTGGGAATATCATTGCCTCTCTGGGACTCTGGGGTGGGTCTGCATACACTGGGCCAGCCATTCATTTATACAAGATGTTCATGAGTTGGATAATTGTCAGTTGAAATCTGTACAGCTTTTGAGCTCCTTATTTAGAGACAATACTTTTGATCCAAGTTGGGCCTGGATTTCCTCTTCACCAACATCACTGACAGGAGAAATCATGTAATTTGGAAATGATTTCCCTTCTTGCTCTCTACTCACACTAATAATGAAACCACAACACTCACTTTTGCACCTCTCTAACGTTCCTTGTCTGTCCCATAGCATTCAGCATTTAATTATATGCTATCACACATTGTTCTCCAATTGTTTCAATATGTGTATTTCTCCTGAGACTATATGCTTCTTTGTGGCAAGGACTTTGCCTTATGCTTTGGTTCCCTTCAATAGCTATTTCTTGAGTGCCTACTGTGTACAAAGCACTGCATTAGGCACTGGCTCTAAAAAAAACAAAGGTAAGATATTCTACCACCACTCCCAAACCCCCAAGAGCCTTAGATTCTATTCTATCTATTTTATGATGCTTCTGAGTGAATTGACAAATGTCCATGAAAAATGATTGCTGGAGTAAGAAGTTGAATTTTCAGAGCATAGGATACCACCTTCTGTGCTGGAAAAGTAATTAGCTCAAGCATGGATCAAAGAATCAATCTTCATCTGACCTATACTGTTGATGACATTACAGTTTCTCCACTTTTTCTTTTTTTCAGAAACTTAAGTGAGTTCAACTAAAAGTTGGACTAGATTAGACATATTTGGAGAAATACAATTGTAACAAAATATTTCAAACCTTCCAAAAACGCTTCCCTTTCTAAAGGTATAAAATCAGCTATGATGTTCTATAGACATTTCTACACAAAATAAACGCAGCATTGCTGTCATTCTGTGAAACAGCTAAGGGGTTAAGTGGATAGAGCTTTGAACCTAGAGTCAGTAAGATTTGAGTTCAAGTCATGCCTAAGATACTCATTAGTTGTGTGACCCAAGGGAAGTCACTTAAACCTCTTCCTTATCTGTAAAATGGGGGTGATAGTACTATCTCTCAGGGCTGTTGTAAGGATCAAATGGAAATAATATTCTTAAAACATTTTGAAAATCTTAAAGCACTATATAAATTTTCTAGTATTCTATTATCTATTATTATACTCCTTGACTATCCATCTACTAAGAATATTTGGGATTTAGCACAGGGTATGAAAAGAAATATAGAAGAGAGACAATTCCAACAGCAGGGAGCCAAGAAAAAAAACAGTCACAAACAGTGAAAGATAGTAGGAAAATGTCTCCAGGCTTTTGGCCAGGGTTGATGCAATTATACCAAGGTGATTTGTCTAGCACTCAAGCCGTGAAATGCACAAAGTGTCAAAAAGCAAACAAGGTAAGCCAATGAATGGAGGAGGGTTCAAAGATAATTTTGAATGGGTAGATGCACAAATTCTCTTACACCTGCATAGCAAATGGGCACCACTTTGTAAAGACAGGTGGAGTTAAGGGATAAAACACTACTGACTCTTTGGAAGCTATAAAGAATATGATATCTACTTGGCACTTTCATTCCATTAGGGCATATGTAAATAGGCCATCCTGGAATTTCCCAGTGAATAGCTATCAATTCCACTTGGTGGTTAAACCAATATATCTTGTTCTAAGAAACACAAAAACATGAAAAAAATAGTAAATGAAATACATCCAGCATATTTAACATGTCTGCCCTTGAAACCAAAGATTTCACATTTTGAAAGGTATGACCAGAACAGATGAGACAAGTCTTAAATCTTCTTAAACATATTAAAACACATACACATTAAATGAACATGATCTAAGCTAATCTAAACTAAACTAAAATATTCCAAATTGGGGGAGGGGGATAAGGTGACAAACTTATATTTCTAAATGAGAAGTATATTGTCACATTCAATTTACTCAGATTCATGGGGGTAAATTGAACACCCAGGAACATATGAAGAATTATTATAATTAGAAGTGTTAAATATCTGACACAGTTAATGGATTATACTCATTAATGAATGTACAGATACTATGACAAATATGATTACTTTTATTTCTCAAGCTAAGGTGGTGTCATTGAATACAAGTTGTCAATATAGTACAGATTAGCAACACACTGAAATTTTATTGTGTTAATTAACTAGAAGAAAAACCTTTCTATATTGTCATAAATCTGAATTAGAAAGCACATTGAAAAATTCACTCTCACTTTTCACATTTGTGTTTCCCATGCTAAATACAAAAAAAATGTAATTAGTGTAAAAAAAAAAGTCCACTGTTAATGGTCATATTCTAAAAAGTATTAGCATATCAAATACTATCCAACTTCTACAGTGGACTTCTAATTATGATGCAGTGTCTTGAAACAGATATTTCTGAAATACTTAAAAAACAGTTTATTCCCTGCAATAGGTAAATACCATCCTTGAAATTTTTCTCACGACTCAATATGCTTAAGAGGTGACTGTTTTGTCAAAGCCTATGCTATCCAAACACATACTCTAAAGAATACTACCTTGCTAAAACAAAACAAAACTTCTAGTATAGATATATCCAATGGTGAACTGCCAATGTGTTCCATCCATGAACCATTCTATTTGAATTCTTACAGTCATCACCAGACAGTTGCCAGCAATCAACTGAGGACATTTTTTTTTCAGCCATATCAACTAATGAAAATCACAAACTCAGGAATAGAGGAGCTGTGACTTGTACTGGTACAGGAATCACCCACATAAATGAAATCAGTGATCCTTGATAAAGTGTTTACTTTTAAATTTCCCTGCATCTACAATTGATGAGGCAGCTTATCTTGTTATTTATCCCAGCTACCACCTTTTTTTTTAATCACAAATTGAGATACAATGTGGAAAGAACATCAAACAGAGAGCCTAATGACCTTGATTCTATACCTTGTTCTGTCCTTAAGTACATACTGTTTGCAGAAATTACATACTGTGGATATTATATTTTAAATAATTTAGGATTTTGTAAAATAATAAGATAAGATACTAGGAGGGAATAACTTTCCTGAAGACACTGCATTTCATGAGTCATCTGAATGAGAGCATAGGGAAGTAGGTGGAGTTGATAAGCCTAGTCAGTAATTGAATGGTTGTTAATTGCACCCAGATTCATTGAACTTGGCAAATGGTCTGAAAACTACAACAGTTAGAAATTCAGTTTAATGGGAAGCCACCTTCCTTCAAGGCTGAGAGGGAAAAAAAGGATGATTGACCCTAAAAGCTGAAGTAATTAGAAAGAGAGGCCTCTAGGTCTTCAGAAGACAAAACCATTTAGGATCACATCAACAGGGTCATGGATAGGCCTAGAATTTAGTTAGGATGAGGCAGAAGCGGATTCTCATCCAGGGAAAGGGTCAACCTTCACCTTTCCTAATAAAGGCAATGTAACTATTAGCACACACATAGATATTGGGCAAATGAAACTAGAAAGTGACTGAGAAAAGAATAGAAGAAGTGACATCATTTTGCCCTAGTAAACTAAACTTTGTTTTTTCCTGCTGTTTTATTTTAGCTTTTGCTTTGACTCAGTATTGGATCTCTTTAACACTGATCAAGTGTCAATTGAAGGGAAGGGCTTTTGTTTCCCATCCAGGTGACAAGAATCAGAAACATAATTCTAGGTGTTTCTCCCTAGGTGGCTAGATAGGACTAGATGGCTATTGGTGGAATCAAATCCTTTGTTTCATGTTATAAGTATCAGTAATATTATTTTTAGAGGTGAGGAAAGGAAGGCATTGGGAAGTTAAATGATTTATCTGGAATTATACAGTGACTAATCATCAGTCAGGATTTTAGCCCAGATCACCTAGCTCAAGTTTAGCTTTTCTTTCTTCCTTTCTTTCTCTTCCTCCCTCCCTCCCTCCCTCTTTCCCTGTCTATCTCTCTCCCTCCCAACCTCCCACATCTTTCCTTCCTTCCTTCCTCCCTTCCTCCTTTCCTTCCTCCCTTCCTCCTTTCCTTCCTTCCTTCCTTCCTTCCTTCCTTCCTTCCTCCTTCCTTCCTCCCTTCCTCCCTTCCTCCCTCCCTTCCTCCCTTCCTCCCTTCCTCCCTTCCTCCCTTCCTCCCTTCCTTCCTTCCTTCCTTCCTTCCTTCCTTCCTTCCTTCCTTCCTTCCTTTCTTCCTTCCTTTCTTCCTTCCTGGAGAATAGCTTCATATTTGTTAGTTTATTTCTCTGAGCCAAGATTTGTTGTTCATGCCCTCTCTGTTCTCCTTTTTTGTATTATACTTAAGTGCATACTATTTTGTCTGTCAAATAGAATGTAAGTGCCTTCAAGCCATTGATTTGTCTCTTTTTGTTCCCAGGGCCTAGCAGAGTACCTTGCATGATTAGGCACTTAGTAAATAATTGATTAATTTAATTGCAACATAACTAGTTGCTCTCCAAGCTTCCTTCAATTTCTGAAGTACTATGAAACTTTCAACTAGTAATGTTCTAATTAATTCAATGTTGTGGGATTAGATTTGTGGAAAATCCATTTAAAGTTACAGGATACCTGCTAATTGTAAAGAATCTTATTAAGATAATGGAGTCAGTTCCTAGTCCAGTGGAAAAATGAAGTAAAATTCACACCCAATTCAGATAAATCCTTGGCTGTCACTTAAGAATCAAAAAGCGGAAGATAAACTGGTTACTCATAAAGGGAATTGCAATACTCCACTAGACTGTAGGATCTGCTTTGTCTGAAGGTTCTAGACCAGTAAGCAGAAAAAGAAGACCAGGAAAGAGATTGAGAAAATGGACCAAGTAATAAGGGAGCATACCTGGTAAAACTTAAAGAATTGCCTGGTTTTTCAGTCATGATGAACCTAGGGAATGGGACAAAGGTGAAGTCATAGAATTCCGTGACTGAGAAGTTCAAGACAGAGTCCAGGGAATACACAGAGCAATGTCAGGAACTCAATTACAAACGTTAAAATATCAGAAGTTTCACAATCCAAAGGTCACCATAATAAGGAAAGGTCTGTGGGAATAGTTGCTGACTATGGCCAAGGGCTTTGAAGTTTTTTGTTTTGTTTTGTTTTGTTTCATTTTTATATTGAGCCCTCACTACATGACTATGAAACTAATTTTCGAGTCTTTCCTTGCATTTAACTCAAGACTTTAACTCAAAGGCATGCTATAATATCCTTGTTCTTGGGACCAAATAGGAGCACGTAAAGAATTCCAGAAATCTTTGGTTCATCTGGGTCAAGGAAAAGAATCAGATCAAGTTTGGAAGCTGGAGCATAGGTGTCTTAGTCAGAACTATCTCTTCTGAGTTTAAATAGGGGCCCTAGCTAAAATGACTATGACAATCATTTCACTTTCTTTTTAACAAGGAAAAGACGTAAGAGTTAGAATCTGCTTTCGAAATATCTGTCTTCAACATGCACAAGGAGACAAGCAATGCAATGCTTAGTGCTTAGTCATAATATATATTAGATGGGTATTATATGTAGTATCTGAGCTATATGTAATTTTGGTTGTAAGAAGTTAAAAAAAAACTGTGTGAACAGGAACCAAGACACTGTATTTCCTGTTCATATGTTGTCTCAGCTGTTTAGAGCTTACAGCATCAGCTGAAGAATGTCCATTTATCACGTAATGCTAATCAGTTATCATTCTACTCTATATTTTGTACAAAACATAGCTGGGAAGCCTGTTCTGGTTTTGATGGATAGCTAAGCAAGACAGCACATAACCAAAAAAGGCATAAATACTCACAGATGTCTGGTCATTGCGATGTGTTAAAATCAAAGGAAATTAGAGCTGGATAAGACCTACGTGAGAGAAGAACCCATCAGAAGGAATGAGCAAATTTGCTTTTTTTTGCCTTTCTCCCATAAGCTAGTCATCCTTTCTGGTGGTAAATATTAACATTTGAATTCTTCAGTCCATTTGTTTGCTTAATCCAAAGGCCGTGTGTGCTTTTTAAGAAATTTTTTTTAGATAAGACAGAAAACAGAAATCTTTTTTTTTTAATCACTAAAGTACACACAAATCACCCTTGGAAAACATAGGAATAAATTCCTTTGCTCTTGTGGCTTTGAAAAGAAAAACTTTTACATTGCTTGTGCAATGTAAGGTTTGTGAATTTGTTTATTTGTGAAGCATGGAAAATGATTAGAAAACTGCCTGTGACTTTGCCTTTCTCCCTTTCTGCTTAAACATGAAGGTCACATAATTTTGTTTTTTACTAGATGATAGCAGAAAACATAAATGCTTGTAAACATACACACAAAGCAATATGTTGTTCTTTCATTGTTGCATATATGCATACATTCTTATATGTCAATCTCTTTCAAGGTACCTTATTTCAATTTATGAGCCACTCATTTTGTATAGATTTGTGTAGCCTCTGAAAACAATATTTTGTTAAAAACTGTGTGCTACAGTCCTTGACTTTGTCAGGTTGAACAACAACATGTCTCTATCTTTATATTTACTCCTTTAATTTTGCTCACTCAAGAACTGTAAAATAAGTTGTTGAATTGGTGATCTCTCCCCCTTCCCAAGGAATACCTCCTCACAGTGTGATATTTTAAAAATTGGTATGAAAATTTTCTGTTCCAGAATTCATTTTTTTTTTCACCAAATGTGCAACAATTCTAAATTAATTAATTATTTTTAACAGAAGGAAGGAAATATATAACCTGTTGAGTGCTACACTCTGGGTAAGAGCTTCTCCTAGAAATTAACCCACAACTGAGGTTGTTGCTCTTCTACACAAGCAGAAACACACACAGAATTCTACCATTGAGCTGAAACTCAAGAGAGAGTTTTCTGCTGACAATCCAGCTCAATAAAAAAAAAGATAAAATATTCCTTTGGACAAGGCACTATTCAGTGACCAAATGTCAGAGTTGTCAGAACTTGACATCAAAGTGATGATAGGATGTCCAAAGGAGGAGGTTAAGATTCAGAAAAAGCTTTGCATATTTGAATTCAAAATTCTAGGACTTAAAGTGTAATGTTGTTACTATAGCAGGCTTTTTAAGGATCAGAAAATAAATTTTATAAGGTCATGATAATATAGGTCTACTTCTGAAGCCATCATTCTTAGCCTGGGTTGTAGAGCATCCTGTGTTTTCTTTTGGACTCAGACTTCTTGGTAGTGATTTAGTTTAACTTATAAATGGCTACCATTTTTTTTTTCAAAACTTCTTGGTAAGGGACATAAAGGAAATTTTTTTTTATTTTTATTAATCCATAAAAATGGCCAGTTTCCTTTCATTCCTGGAGCCTCCTTCTCTGCTTATACAAGGATTATTTTTATCCTTCAATGTAACTGAATGATCTTTGTTGGTTTTTATAAGCAGATTTAGAGGAACAGAGGAACAAACTGCTGGAATGATGAGTTCTCCAAAATAGTCAGAAGAGAATGAGGAAATGGGCTAACATGGACTGAGATGCTAATTGTCATAAAATGAAGAGCACTAGAGCAGGACAAGAAATATTTTTTTCCCCAAAAGATAGTCCATGTGACAAAATAAAAAAGACAAAAACAAAAACAGCAATGACAACAAAGCAAAGGCAAAAACTTCTTTTTCTTTTTATCTTCCCTTGATTTTGTAACTAATTCATTACAAACTACAATAGAGAGTAGGAAACTGACATTCTTTAGAAACTTTGTCACTAGGGTGGCTAAGTGGTGCAGGGAATAGAGCACTGACCATGGAGTCAGGAGGACCTGAGTTCAAATTTTGCCTCAGGCACTTAACACTTCTGAGCTGTGTGACCTTGGGCAAGTCACTTAACCACAATTGCCACACCTTCCCCCCCTCAAAAAAGGAAAGAAAAAGAAAAAAAAATCTTGTCATCTACCCTAAACATGTATGAAAGAATTGATATTTGCATTTTCTAGTAGGAAAAGTCCATCTTGTAACACATATAAATACAGCATTGTTCCTTATTATTAAGTTCCAACATTAATTAATTAATTATTTAATCCCTGCAGCATAGTAGATGGAAAGCTAGTGTTAAAACCAGTAAGACATAGGTTTAAAACCTTCCTCTGATCCATAATCACTAGGTGAAATTAAGCAAATCAGTGCTCACTCTCAAGGCCTTTAAATTTCAGAGACAATGCTGACAGGCACTGGTAGAAAGAATTTCCTCATCTGGGATTTCCCTATGTATCAGTGAAATTATAGGTTCAATATTTGTACCTACTTAGTCAATACATATTTATTAAAAACCTGCTATGCTATTCATTATAGAACATGACATAAACAGGATTAGGATCTTAAGTCAGATTCTCTTATTGGCCATACAATTGACCCTTTCATGACCATAAATCTAAAGTCTGATCCCTGCCATGGCTGTTTAAAGAAGATGTTGTTGGCCAAAAAGGAAACTAGACAGAAGTATGCAAATGGATTATTATAAATGTATCACTACTAGGAAAGTAATTCCAAGCTGGCAATGGTCAGCAATACTATTTTCATATTCAAAGAGCAGCACTTGTTTATTTACTTGTCATAAGATTTAGGGGTAATAGATAGGCACAGACTTTCATTATGCTTTTCCCCCTTTTTTTCTAAACATTTCCAAATACAGTAGATCTTAAATATTCACTCTTCTTCATAAATTACCCTTCACATATTTATCATTTCTAAACCTGACTACATTTTCTCTTGGTCTTCTATACTCTTCTTCTTCCTCCCAACATTTTTCTTTAAAAAAATTTTTTTTTACTAATTTCTTCAACCTAACAACCTCTCTGAGACTTTGTTTTCAGTCTCAGGGAGGAGAGGCCTAAGTGTCCATATATCTGGCTGCTATTCTTAGTTCTTTGTGAACCAGAGGAGTAGGAGGGAAAAAGGAGTAAAGAAAATAGACAGTAGCTGTATTCATCTGTCCAAATTTAGCTTCAGAGGTAGGAATGGTACCTAGAAGAAGTAAAGTACCAGTAGAAATCCTCCTCAAAGCAGACAGCTTGCATAGAAAAGGAGCAGTCTGATATGACGCACAGCAAATCCCATGATTTGCTATTTCCTTGGGAGAAGGATAGGGTGGCTATCCCCAGAGCCACTGTGGAGTTGTCATACCATATGTTTCTCATAAATTTTCAATTCTTTTAGAATCAGGAGCCAGTAGGAGATACGGAAACTGCTAGAGTTAGGAGAGGAAAATGAAAAAGAATATATATAACAACACCTGTCACCCTGGTTAGGCATGGTTCCTAGACTCCTACAATTCAGCAGTATGGTAAAAAGGCAGTGAAGATGTTGGCAAAGGCTCAGGAAGTACAAAGATGCTGCCCTTATTGCTACTCATTGCTTTTCGACTCTTGGCCCCTTGATGTCAAGTGAGCAGCAAGTGGCAAATTGCCAAAGATCAAGAGGCAACAGCAGTACTGACATGAGCACTGCCCATAATTATGAACCATCCTTGAATATCTGAATGCAAAGTTTACAGTCAAGGCAGAATTCGTTAGAAGGTGATTTAAGAGCCATTATCCATGACACCTCATGCCTCACTATTTTAGTCTGCTTTCAGATAGATATCTAGCACATAGCTCTCTGAGTTGAATTTGAAAGATGGAGAAAAATCTGGCACCTAGGCAACTTAAAGTAATGATCATTTCTTCTACAGACCTAATTCAGTTGCTCTTCAGTCTTTTTTTTTCAGTCATGTCTGACTCCTCATGACCCCATTTGAGTGTTTCTTGGCAACTGAAGTTTGCCATTTCCTTCTTCAGCTCATTTTACATATGAGGAAACTGAGCCAGAGTTAAGTGACTTGCTGAGTAGCTAATAAGTGTCTGAGGCCAGTTTTGAACCCAGGAAGATGAGTCCCTGACTCCAGGTGCTCTATACACTGTGTCACCTAGCTGCTCCAACAGACTCACTATATTCACAAATAAACAGATTTTGCCTCTGAGTTCAGCATCAACAGAATTAAGGGATAGGTTTATTAGTCATATTAATATAAACATACACTGTTTAAAATGACTGTGCTAGAGTATACAACTTTGGGGATTACCAGTACTTTTAGGAGATCCTGTTGAGGATAAAGAACAAGATTAGGGTTCATTAGGAACAGAATAATTTGATATTAATGAACATGAAAGGAAAATATTTGTTTTGCTTTTAAGGCTCTGGACAACATGATTCCTTTCTACCTTTCTAGTCTTCTCACATTTTACACACAAACTTTACAACCAACCAGTGCTGGGCAATTTGGTGTTCCTCACACATGGCTCCATCTCTCAGTTGCATACTTTTGTGTTGACTATTTCCTAAAGCCTGGATTTATCTCCCTCATCAATGCACATTTTGACATCCTTGACTTCATTTAATTCCTCATATTCTATCTTAGAAGACTTAGAGAACTCCATAGATAGATAGATTGATAGATAGATGATTGATTGATAGATAGATGATAGATAGATGATAGATAGATAGGCAGATAGATGATTGATAGATGGATAGATGATTGGTAGATAGATAGATGATTGATAGACAGATAGACAGACAGATAGATAGATAGATAGATGATTGGTAGATAGATAGATGATTGATAGGTAGGTAGATAGATAGATAGATAGATAGATAGACAGATGATAGATAGATAGATAGACAGATGATTGATATATGATTGATAGATAGATGACTGATAGATAAATAGATGAATGGATAGATAGATGATGGACAGATAGATGATTGGTAGATAGATAGATAGATAGATAGATAGATAGATAGATAGATAGATAGATGGTTGGTTGGTTGGTAGATAGATGATTGATAGATAAATAGATAGGTAGATAGATAGATAGACAGACAGACAGACAGACAGACAGATAGATAGATAGATAGATAGATAGATAGATAGATGGATAGATGGATTGATGGATGAATGTCATGACAACTTTTCCTGATCTCATTTTTTGGCATATAGGGCATCTTTGCAACAGCTTCCCCAGCCCTTCCATGAACTTCAGTCTTCCTCTCTAAGATTATATTCATTTTTCTTGGTACATATCTTGTGTATGCTTTTTTATTTATATGCTGTTGCCCCATAAGTAAATAAAATCTTTAAGAGCAAGGACTATTTTTGAGTTTTTACCTTTCTTCCTACCCCTAGCAATTAGGACAGCACCAAGAGCATACTAAGTATACTTAGTATATACATACTAAGCATACTAAGCATGCTAACATACATTTAATGAACACATGTTGACTGACAGGTTGATTGATTATTTTTTAATTCTTGAGTTCTATGGCTAGCAGTCAAATTATAGATGGTATTACAAAGATACCTTTTTTGCATCAAAGAATTCCTTGGATTTCTTGAAAGAATCTAAGGGTTAACTAAAATTCCTCAATATATACATCGATTGTCTAGCCTTTATATTTAGCAATCATTTGGCTTCTTCAAGAATAATGTGTAAAATATACCTTTAAAACTCAATATGAGAATGCTTTCTATGACTTTATATGTATAATGTATATTGTATTTCCTACCTTTTCAATCTATGGAGGAGGGGGAGAAGGGAGATAGGTAATTTAGAATTGAAAGTCAAAATTAAACGAAAACAAAGTTCAATATGAACAAGACTGATCTTTATTTTTTAAGTAGTGGAAACCCCATAATTTACTACACTAGCATTTCTAAATCATGTGTCTGAAGTAGGTGACCTTATTTCATTTATTTGTTCCATTGATATTACTTTTTTCTACCATTAGTAGTATATTCCCCCATTGTGTTAATACGCAAAACAGAAAGTGTTTGCTAAACTCTAGAAACAACACTTCCAGAACTTGTCAATCTCTGTAAAACCATGCACTAGTAGATTCCAGATTCCAAAAAGAATGCTACTGTGAACAGCTTTTAAGGTTCAGATTACACAGTATAGTGAACTCTCCATTTATTCCATTACAAATCAAGGCAAACATTCTCAACAAGCCACAGCATAATATTCAATACTTAATCATTCAATCAATTCCCAATACAAAAAGCAATACTTAATCATTCAATCAATTTAAAATACAATAATCAATCTTCCACTCATGGGGCAATCATAGATTAACTTAATCAGTCCCTTATCTAGCAGTCACTATTCAATCATCAGTCACTACTCAGTACCTTCTTAAGAGATAGTGGGAAATACACTGGCCATCCACCCCTTGTTCACAAGTAAATCACAATTTCATCACTCATTCAGTATCCAAGGAGAGGCCTTTTCTTCATCTTGACTCAGCGTGGTCTCTCAGATTCCCTGGATCCCCTTCCATGGTCCCAGCTCCTACTTGTATCCATCAAACAGTCACCTAGATTCAGGGGCAGACAGCTCCCAGGTTCTTATCCAGTCCTCCAGGTAGTTCCTGGTACACACTGAAGGTCACAGGGTCTGGCACATCTCAGACCCTTCACCACTTCTGTTGCAAGGAACTCAAGGATCCACCAAGCTACAAAACAAAATCTTATCCTAATCATGCTTCTTCAGTCCTCCAGTAGTTCAGCTGGCCCTAGGACTCAGGAGAAATCTTGGCCTTCCAGGCTGCCTTCCAGGAGGCCATTAAAATAGCTATCTCAGCCTTTCAGGGAGCCTTCTCAGACTTTCAGGCAGCCTTTACCAGATTCTGGTCTCTTAGAAGACTCCAACTCAGTTCTCAGTCTAGCAGGCCCAGCTTCCAGATGCTGGGAAAATCTTGTTTCCTCTACCAGGAGCCACCAGTAGGAACATTCCTGATTCTGTGTCTCTTCTTATATGCACACACTGGCCTCCTGTCTCAGCCAACTCCCTCCTGCCATTCAGGAACAGGAGAGCGAGTTCATATTTTCTACTTCACAGAGTTCTCACCTTCTACCTCACTCAAGAGGCACTTAGCCCTAAGTTACCAAGGGCTAAGTATCTGCTAAATTTATTACTGTTACAATCTCTCCAAAGCAAATATTTCAATTTTACATATATGTGTTTAATATATCTGCACATATGCATATGTATACATATATACATGTGCATATATAAAAAGAGAGATAGATGATAGAAAGATACATTCATCAATTCAAAGTCCTTATTCAAATTGCACCATTTCCCCAAAGCTTGTAAGTGTCTGAAGGTGAATTTGAACTGAGGAACATGAGTCTTCTTGACTCCAGACCTGGTGCTGTATCCACTATGCCACCTGCCTGTCCACTCACATCCAGTTATTCCTCATCAACTCCCAGTCCCCTCTACATATAGTACTACATTTGTATGAATGACTTTCTTCCATGTGGGGATACTCAAGGAATACATTTGACAGATACTCAGCTACTCAGAGAGAGCAAATATGATTTTTGCTGAAGACTTAAAATGTGGAATAAATATCAGGCAATGGAATCACAGGGTCAAGAAGCTCAAAGAAGACAATTAAAAACAAGCAGAACCTTAGACAAAGGCAAGTCTAAACAATGTTTTGAATATTTGTTTTTCCTATTGTAAATGTTTAGTGCTTTGACCTATAACCTAGAAATAAGACTTCACAGACTGCTTAGCAAGAATAGTTCTTATCTATCCTCAGGGATTTTTTTTTCTTCCCATATTCCACCTATACAGGATGTCCCTCTAGAATGCTTTATGTTTGGAATAGTAGGCAGAGGACAGCAGGGGTTCTTGGGTAGCTTAATTTATTTAGGCCACTCCTGATGTTTTAAAGTCTATTATCCATTTTACTTTAATTTGAGATTTTTGATCATTAGAATAAGGCCTCCTTTTGGATACACTGTACTGATGTATAAATCTAGTAAGCACTGATTTAGGAGAGATGGCATGGTACAGTCAAAGTAGTACTGGATGACAGTCAGAGGACAGGGTTCAAATGCTACCACTAACACTTATTACCTGTATGACCCTGGGTAAATTAGTTTCCCTAGGTTTCAAGTTTTCTCACCTAAAAAATGAGATATTTTGAATTGGGAACCTTTAAGAGACTTTCTAGTTTTATGAGCTTGCCATCTATGTTTTCTTTCACTTGGTGATGAAGAAATGATACTTCAAAAATTTTTTTTTTCACATTTAACTTAGTATTGTTCTATGAGAAATGTAGTCCTGCTGAAGCCCTAGGGTTTTTTCTTTTTGTTTTTTGAAAGATCGTTCTCTATATACCCCCCATTGTAGTATACAGTGCGCCAATATAAAATTTTCCACCCACAGTTGAGGTAAGGCTGTATTATTTGGCCCATAGCCTGGCACAGCCCTGTGAGATGATCTAATAATCATGTTCATTACACTTTGGTCTTGCAATAAATCAATGCCTCTATGTACTGGAACATGGGCTTGAGTTCAATATGATGACCTAAGTGACCCATAATGATCTTCTCTTTCCCTGATTTTCATTTCTCTACCAAGATTATACCAAGTTGTTCTAGACAATAAAATTCCTTCTATGTCAGGTCATATGGAAATACAGAGTTCCTATCGATGAGATCACAACCCATCTATGGCTTAGAAGTTAAGTCCTAAGAAGCTGCCTTAGACTTGTGATAGTTAAATAGCTAGTTCAGGTTCAAGCTGCATATAAATATGACAGATTTAAAGCCAGATCTTAATCGACTTCAATACCAATGTTATTTATTAATCAAGTGATGAAAATAGTCAAAGGAAACTTCTAATGATAAAGTGAAATAGTTTGACTTCCAGTGGAAGCAGGTCCTAAAATATATAAATGTATCTCTAAAAACTGTATCAATATAAAAAAAGTGTTAATATCTCTGGTCTGGACAAAACAAGCATACCACTTATTCTTATTAAAGATAAAGATAAAGCTATGTCACTCAGTGAAAATGTGTGTACCAGAGAGATAAGACTACTTTAGGGTTTAGCTTCTAGATTTGTTTTGTTGTTTATGCACTGCTTAATAAAAGTTGGCATTTATAGCACATTTCAGCCAAAGATCACCAGGACTCAAACATTTATTTAGCATTAAAACTATATGTGTGCATTTATAGACAATGAATTTTTGTTCTTTTCTCACTTCCAAAGCTATCCCTTCCACCATTATTTTGTGAAACCAAATGCCTATTTTCCTTTTCCCCTTTTCTCCTCCTCAGACTAATTCACTAAATTCAATAGATTAGCAAGTGCCCTAAGCTCATTGTATTAGAGTAACTTTCGTATTGATGTACAAAAATTGAATATCCTATTTAGAATACAACAAATTCTTCTCTGATCCCCTTTAGTTCTTCTGTGATAAAGGAATATATTAATATGCAAAATAACTTGAAACTCTTTTATGCCGCAGTTCATACCTGACTCTAGCCCCACGGGGAAAAATGTTGCTGTTCTATCAGAGAGAGTTTATTCTTAATAGTTACTAAAGATGGTGCATGACAGGCCATATAAATACACACTCATTTCTCCTGCCATAGATCATAAGCTCCTTGAAGTCAAGAGCTTTTCTTGACTTCTTGACTTTCTTCAAGAATATTTCTGCTGGGGACTACTATTCCTAGAAGTAGCATAACGTCACACTCAAGAAGCACTGAATAAAGGTTTGTATGACCAATGATCAAAATAGCATGAAGGGCAGCAAAAACACAGAGGAAGCTAGATGGTACAACGAATAGACCACTGTACCTAGAATTTAGAAAATCTCAATTCAAACCCTGCCTCAGCAACTCACTAGCTTTATGTCCCTGGACAAATCACTTGACCTCTGTTTCCCCTGGTTTTTTTTTCAATTTTAAATGGTGATAGTCCAAGCCTCCCAGGGTTGTGAGCATCAAGTGAAAAATAATATTTGTCAGACACTTAAGAGCACAGTGCTTGGCACATAGAAAGCCATAAATAAATGCTTATTTCTTTCCTTCCACTGAAAGAGATATGGAGTAAGAATGAGAAGGAATAGGAGGAAAAACCCACATATTTAAGGTATGTTTCTTGTTGATTAAAAAAATGTTATTTGTGTCTCCAAGTATGGAGAAATATCTTCCTTGTCTACCCTTACCCATTATGAGTTCGCTTTGCTTTATGCTCACTGTTGGTAAACCCATTTGATCCTTAATATACCATCTTCTATTCATCTAATATTTATTAACTGCTTTACACAAATACATATATAATTTGTATATAGTGTATATGTAAAGTATCATGCTATATATGCTGAGAGACACAAAGAAACTCTAATCACTGTATCAGAGAAATATAAAACAAATGCAGTTACACCTTTCTTGTTCACTATTTTTAATATCTGTACATTTGTATACGTATTGTCTTCTCAAATAGATTATAAGCATATTGAGATGAGAGACTGTATCTTTAATAATGCAATTGAGCCTTGGAATTTTTTCGACTAGTGCTTGTCTAATTCAATACTGTTATATTATAAATTAGATAAATAAGACCCAGAAACAGATAGTTGTTTGTGCAAAGTCAAACAACTAGTTAGAAGCAAAGTTGAAAAGTGAAACCTTGAATTCTAGACTTTAAGTCCACTTCTAATACCCTCAAAAACTTTGTATCCCACATGGGACTCTCCATGTTGTCTTATACATAGGAGATACTCAACATATATCAATTACGGGATTCTATGGTTGGTCGAAAAATGGTTAAATTCAGATGAGAATTATTTTCTATTGGGATTTTACAAGATTAATCTTTTGGCAATAGTCATTTAAATCAGATGCCCATTGATGGAAAGGAGAGAGGCAATGAATAAACACTAAAACAACTTTTCAGTCTTCCTTCTGAATTTTAAAATTCTTCATATTCACCAAACATATCTTCCTTGATATTCTGCTATGCAGGTTAAATCCTCCAATCCTCAGAGATTTTGCAGAGTGGTCTGAAACTGTTCATCTAGAGTTTTTGTAGAGGCTTACAAACATTTCTGTCATGCTAATGGCTCAACCAAATTCAGCTTAATAAGCTAACTCTAACAAAATCATACATCCAGCAGTAGTGGCATGTATCTGAATATGTAGGACAGTATACTCCTTGAGGGTAAGTATCTATCTTTGTATACTCACAACCCCTAGGACAGTGTTTTTTGTGTAATAGACATTATATATATATATATATATATATATGTGTGTGTGTGTGTGTGTGTGTGTGTGTGTGTGTGTGTGTGTGTGTGTGTATATAATATATGTATTTTTTTTAATTGGAGTGAGAGGATGTTGGCTTTAATTGTAGGTTTGCCACTAACTAGTCACCTTATTCTGTACAGAGTCTCAACTTCTTGGGCCTCAGGTGCTCTGTCTTTAAACTGAGAGCTTTGGATTGCTCTTTCCCAGTGCCCCCTTTCAACTCTTAATGTATGGTCTAGCAGCAATAACCCTGGATCTGACATTGGGAGACTTGGATTCAGGTCTTCTTTGTATCATTTAATACTTAAATGACCTTCAATAATGGAAGTGACCTTGCATGCCTCTGAGACTCTTTTTACTCCTGTATAAAATAAGGGGATCAGATTAGAAAACCCCTAAGAGTTCTTCTAATTCTAAATCTGTGTAATGTTAGAATCCCATGACTAGATGAATCTTTCCTGTCTGTACCTGTCTGTGTTTGGCACAGACAGCTGATCCTCATCAAGGGAAAGGGTAGGAGGCATTGTCAGTTTGGGCAAGGCATTGGGAGTAAGTCTTGGAGCCCTCAATCTGTCATCCCAGCAGACCAAGCTCCCATTTTAATCCTCCATTGCTGCTCTAGTCTTGCTCCACCCTGATCTGTTTATCTTGTTCATTACTTCACTTTGTTTTTCAATTCATGTATTCTGCTTTACTCCTCACCAAGGTTCCCATGCCTGCTCAGCAAGTTTAATGGAATAAACTTGATCTATTGACATTATGTTTGATCCTGTATTCCAGGATAAGATGGACAAGGACTGTGATATGGTGTGTGTGTGTGTGTGTGTGTGTGTGTGTGTGTCTTTCTGTCTGAGAGATACAGAGACAGAGACAAAAGAGAGACAGAGATAAACAGAGATAGAAATAGAATTAGTTATCTCCCTAAAATGATTGCTGTTAAATGTCCTTGTTATAGTCGCATAATAGTAAAATAGAATAGATGCAAATAAATGCATATATTTTGTTGCTCACAAGAAATCGGTTTTGACAATCCATTATTTTTCTTTACAAGTGGTCATTTCTAGTTTTTAAGGTGAAATGGCAGTTTTCATCTCCTTTTTGAAATTATTTATTATGAACTTAACTTTAAATACCAGGAAAGACAACCAGATGTTTTTTTTATACCTCTTTACATTGATTTTATGGCTATCATGATTTCCATATGAGGTTATCAGTTATTTCCTCAAAGTCTCTATAAATTTAATTTTTGTTCATTCTATTGTAAGACAACCATAAAACCATTTGTGTCAAAAATCATAAGGGAATACCTTATTTAAACCATTAATGAAATATTCAGTGAAATAAATAAAGATGCTTTATAGATTAGGAGCCTTATCTATCAAAGAGAAACGTAAGACGATGATAGAGAACAATAGAAATTTACCCAAATCTGGACTTACCTAAGAAGCTATAATATTGTTTTAAGAAGGCAAAATAACCTTCTACCAAAGATTAAATCACAGATTTTTAAAAATCATGTGGATATAAAGCAAGCCCAAAATAGTCATATTCTACATACATTTTAAGGTAAAGTGATAAAAGAAAAATTGGGCAAAATGCCTCTCTTCTTCCAGAAATGGTTTGTATAACTCAATATTTAGGCTATGAACTAATTTTAATTAGATAAGTGGGTAGATAGAGATTTCTATATCTATTCTATTCATAGACTAGATATACCTACAATTGCACATTAGGGAATATCAAATCCCCAGTATAAAATAAAATTTTTAGATAGATGAAGCTCCTAGAAAGATAGATAGAATTCTTATTCCTCTTTAAAAATTTGAATTTTCTGTGAATGATTATGGTATTAACATATCTTTATGAAATATTATATACTGATTTTAATATGAACTAGCTTTAAAATTATATTAAATAAAAGACTGATTGATTCAGCAAACTGGCAGGTCTATAGGCCTCAAGATAGCTCTGTGGATAGGCCACTAACTCTGGAGTCAGGAAGACTGGAATTGAAATTCTGCTTAAGAAACTTTCTAGCAATGTGACCCTGGGCAAGACACTTAACTGTCTCAGTTTTCTCTTCTGCAAAATGGGAATAATAATAGTACCAACTTGCCAGGGTGGTTGAGATAATAAAGTGAGATAATTTTTGTGAATCATTTTATAAACATTTAAACATTATATAAAGGCATGTTGGTGGTGGTGGTGGTGGTGGTGGTAGTAGTAGCAGTAGTAGTAGTAGCAGTAGTAGTAGTAGTAGTAGTAGTAGTAGTAGTAGTAGTAGTAGTAGTAGTAGTAGTAAAAGAAGAATATTGTAAATTATCTTTGCAAAAGAAGATGCAGGTAAGAAGCTACAAAAAAAAGGCAGCCTAATAGTAAAATAAGTACCTTGTATCTTAAAAAAAATCAATTTAGTGTTTATAGCAGCTGGTTTTTTGGTGGAAAAGAATTGGAAATTGTGGAGATGCCCATCGGTTGGAGAATGGCTGAACACGTTGAGGTAAATGACTGTAATGGAATACTATTGTGCTACGAATAAGAAATGCTGAGCAGGCAGATTTGAGAAAAATCTAGAAAGCCTTTTATGAACTGATGCTAAGTGAAGTGAGCAGAACTAGGAGGACATTGTACACAGTAAAGCAACACTATGTGATTGATCAACTATGATAGACTTAGCTCTTATCAGTAATTTGATGATGATCAAAGATAATTCCAAAAGACTAGTGATGGTAAATGTTAGCCACATCCAGAAAAAATAACTATGGGAGTCTGAATGCAGATTGAAGCAGACTATTTTCACTTTTTTTCTTTCTTGTGTTTTTTTTCCCTTTTGTTCTGATTCTTCTTTCACAACATGACTAATGTGGAAATATTTTTTAACATGATTGTACATGTATAACCTATATCAGATTGTTTGATATTTTGAGAAAGAACATGGAAAGAGAGGGAGAGAGAAAAATTTGGAACTCAAATTATTATAAAAATGAATGTTGCAAACTATCTTTACATGTAATTGGGGAAAAATACGATTAAGTGGGAAAAATCAAAATTTATTTTCAAATTTATTCTAAATTTATATTAAATTTTATATTTACATTTACATATATTTATATTTTAATTAATTAAAAATAAATAAATAAATTTAAATAATAAAGTTTATTTAAAAATCAATTTAAAACATTTATCTCTTGTCTATATTTTTAAGTGATGTTCTTTCACCCCAACATTTGACTCTGTTCACCTTAGCTTTTGGTTATTTGCTTATTTTAAAACACCATCCAGTATCCTTGAGGACATGATTTATAACTTCACCTTCCCAGTGGAGAAATTCTTTGGTACTGTATTTGAAATTCTTACTTAGGTATTATTAAAAATATTATATTACTAGATGGAAGTTCTACGAGATATTTTGAATCCTTGAATGTATTATCAAAGGCCATTCTGTTCCACTTTTCTGCATAGGTGAATCTCAGCAATCCCAAAGCAAAAAACAAATTTGACCATACTTCCTAATAAAATTTCCAGCAAATTGAAAATTTCATAATTTACACACATACATATATATTCTCATTTTTACAGAATATACTTTATTCTTTATATTTTATTATTTTATCATTAAAAACAATTTAATAAAACAAATATTCAGAACTTATTCTGTGCCAGGCACTGTACTAGGTACAGGAATAACAAAAACAAGTATAAAAACCATTTCTGCATTCAATAAAAATATTATTAATTTACTTAATTAAAAGAAACAAAGGCAAAAACAACAAGCGGAATCTATTTAAATCCATTCTTAATAGAAATCTTAGAAATTGAATCAAATTTCCTTCAAATTCTTTTTCAAGGGAAAAAAGAAAAGGAAAAAAAAACCCTACCACACTGCAATGCCCAATTTACATACTGGGCTTGGAAAAGAGTCAACATATCCATAGCTGATTGAGATTGCTCCTTAAATCATGAAATTACATCCACCCCAGGAGTTGTGATTACTTTCATCAGAAAGGTGAAAGTTCCTTGCTCGGTCAGATTACTTTCAGCAATGTGTCACTAGCTTGTTGGCCATATGTTTCCCGTTGTAAGATGCCCTGTGAGAGTTATGGATACAGTTTGGCCGCCAGGGAAATGATAGATTTCTCTCCCTTTAAGACATTAACTTTATTCCACTTTGTTCTAACACTGTGTACAGACAATGAGAATGATATAGTAGCTCCCTGTTTTCTCAAAGAAGATAATTTAAAATGAGTCTCACAGAGATTCTCTCTGACCTTATCAAACCTGACTTACTCTCCACCCTTCTTGGCTGCTATTTTTTGTCTCAGATCACCAATTTCTCTCTTCACTCTTAGTCACTGTGGAAATCTCAAACTAAGTGAACTAGAGTTGAGATTTGCTCTGAGGATTACGCATGGTACCCAGATCACTTCCCTGATGTATATGCAATTTCATTTATTCAGCTGTGGCAACTGATGTGGAAAACCAGAGCTTAGAATCAGTGGCTTTCTATTCCTTTAAGTACAGACACTTATGATGGTGAAAATGAAATTACTGACCCACAAAATATTTTACTCCCAGAGCTTGAAATTTTATCTTAAACTATGAGAAGAATCCTCTTACTCAAAACAGTTTCACTGTCCAAAAAGAAAAAACAATTTTTTTAGCTCATTATTTCCCCCCTTTTTTTTTTGGTTTTCTGAATCCACTGGCACCCAACAGATTACAAAATTGTCCCAATTTAATTAAAATAGAAACTCTTTTTACAAGTCTCATTTTCCCCCACTTACACTGAAGAATCTACCAATTCCTAGAAGAGTGCTTTAGATTCCTTGCTTTTTTGGATTGCTGGGGCTTTTTGTTTTATTTTTGTTTTGTTTGCTTGTTTGGCTGGAGATAAGGGTAGGATGATCTATATCTGAGATTTCATCAGCTTATGAAATGCTCAGCATAAAAGTTCCCTCTACTGATGTAAATCAGCCACTTGTATGTAACTGAAAGTCTTAGAGATTTGCCTGGGAGGCCAAGATATTGAATAATTTATCTGTGGTTACATAGCAAAAAAAAAGTTTAATTCACAAGACTTGTACTCATCTTCCTAATTCCAAATTTAACTATCTATTATGTTGCCTCTCACTTTGCAAATGTTAAATGTTTGTAGGGTTGAATGAGATGTGAATGTTACCTATTTAATTTGATTTTATGCTGCCTTCATTTTTATCAATAAATCCTTCATCTGTTTCTGTCAATGTTATGTTTCATATTACATAGAAAAAGTAGAAACGTGCTATGAATGACTGTCCATATTATATCAGGTATAAATGGCCCTTTGTATATGCTTTTTGATGATGATGAATACCTGAATGTAGAAGAAACTTTGGGCACTTCAGTCAGGGACCTGAGAGCATATTAATGATACAGATGAAAAGGGAAATAGATCACACTGAAATAAGCTGATTTTTCATATGAGATAGGGAGAGAGATATCTCTTATTGAGTTCCAAAGAGTCTCCATCAAGGTACTTTGACAAGGCCTTTTCATTCTCATCGTTAGTCTTTGTCCTAAAAGAGTCGGTTTCCTGATTTACCCAAATCCTATGTAATCCTCTGTAATCTTTGTTGTTCAGGGTTTTTTAATCCATTTTTATCTTTTCATGAAAGAAAATAGCATTTTTGCCATGTGACCTGTATTTCAAAACTGCAAAAGTATATTACTTTTTTCTTGGTTTTTCTCTTGCTCTACAGAATTGGCTAAGTGACAGCAAATCAGAGGGAAAGCAGAAATGTTGTCATAATACCTTGCCTACCTTCTGCTTCCCCTCACTGAGCTGCTACCCTTTCCATCTGAATCCCAGAACTCCTTGGGATTTTGATTTACTTTATTTTATATATCCATTAATGTTATCCTGTATCATTTTGACAACCTGTCAGAGTGCTGCTGACTCGGCCTACTAAGCGAGTTGGCAGAGTTCTCATCAAATAGTCTTTTTCAGTGTAGCAGTCTCCTAGAGATTCATAATCTTGCTAAGACTGGAAATGGGTCTGGAATCAGGCAGAAAGGTCTTTACAAATATCCTCCAGGACTTTTTGAACTTGAAAATATGTTGGCTTAATAAAGTATCATGCATTTGTTTCCTTTTTGTTAATGGAACAGAAAAATTATGGTTATATAGAAAAGGAAACATTATTCTACTTAGTTGCTAAACATTTAATAAGTACCTACTGTGTTTAGAACAACATGACTGGCACTGGCAGAAATATAAAACAAAGATACACACAATTTTTAGGTTAGTATGGGAATAATATGCAAACATGGATAATTCGAGAAAAACAATATAAAGAGGCTTTTACCAATTATCAAATCATTGGTGATTGTAATCTTTCAAGAGATAGTTTTTTTTAATTTTCTCTAAGTGTGTAGACAAAATGATTGATCCCCAAAATGGCGTCTTCAATGAAGAATTTTATTTCTGAGATTATGGGCTTGATATGTAAATGAGAAGTTAAGGTGATTTTTAATATTTTTTAGTAGTGGTTTTTAAATTTCCTAAACTAATGCTCAAAAATACCTAAATAGCAAGTTGTGTGAGCAAGAACAACAGCAGTTCTATACATATAGAAATAGTTTTTCTTCCTTTAAATTACAATTTTCAAAAGCACCTCTGAGATCCCACTGAACTAAAAGGAAAATTCAGAATGAGTTGTGATGTTTCCACTCAACTGTCAGGTGAAACTAAATTGAATTTTCCTATTTTTCATTCAACCCATCAAACCTTCTTAAATAGTTGTAGAGGAAGGGATATCAGCAATTCTGAACCCAGGAAGCCAAAGCCTTCAGCTTGAAAATGATGATCAACTGAGAATAAGTTTCATTTTCTTATACATAGAGCAAAGGTGGGGAGAATGGAGGTTTTAATAACCAGGGCCAAATTGAAAAGTGCTTTACAATTCAGGTTGTATTCTGGTATGTGGGAAAGAAAGTCTGGCTGGGTCTATTGGGAAAAGGGTCCCTGCTTTAAAGAAGAGGAAAATGAGGAGTCTATATATTAGTCCAGAAATAACAGAATAAATCGATGATATGATGGTAATTAGGAGAGGCCTCCTCAATGTTCCTGAGGTGGAAGAAAAAAGCAGTTTCAACTAAAACTCTGAAAGGAATGGGACACTAGCCAAAGCCAAGGTCCATCATATCATATTTTGTTTGGCAGAGACTCAAGAATCCAAGAATTTGCCTCCCATCCACCTATTGAACTTCGCATTTTTCATATAAGGACCTGAGTACTAATGGGGAAACACTCCCCAAATCTTACCTCTAAAATTTTATTTACTTATACATAAAATGGCAGCAATAAAGCAATTCTCAAATGTGAAATTCACAAAGGAAAAAATCAGTGATAGAATTTTAATTCTGTAGAAAGGACCTCTTACCAACACAATATCACATAAAAAATATATTGATGCCTCATTACTGGTTTTGGGGGTTTTTTGTGGATGTAAACAGGAAGAAAAGCTGACAAAGTAGAGAGAAGAGGAACAGATAAAGAAGAAGAGAATAAAGACTGTAGTAGTATTGAGAGACAAAGGAAAGGAAAGAATCAATTTGGAGGGGGGCAAGCAACACTATCAAATGCTACAAAAACTCCAAAAAGAAAAAAACAGAAATTTTTTTTGGTTTTAACAATTACTAGGCCATTGTTGAACCAAACTGAGTGCTTACTCTGTAAGCCTGTGTAAAGGAGGTAAATTGATGCCTTCAAGAAGTTTATACTCTTAACAGGAATACAACACAAATATGGGAGTGGTGATTAAGGAAGGAAATTTTTGATATGAGTAATAGGAATGGTGAGTTGATGTATACAGAATTCAATACACGAACCCTTTCCAGAAGCAATGGTGCTTTGCTGTATCCAGAAAAAGAAAAATCTGGAGTGAGACATGTATGTCCTTAAGGATCATTATGAATATGTAAGACTGCCATGCCCCAGAAATCTTTTCATCCTGGAACTAAAACAGGCTTTGGAATTCACATGCTAAAAATACCCGCTACCCCTGCAGACTTCCCCTCTGATGGGATTTCTTTCCAAGACCCACATTTAAGGTTGTTTCCCAGGTCAGTCCTATGTCTTCATATCTCGACAAGCTGCACCCTGTACTTCTATACCCTCCCTCTAATGCGCTCTCTCTCTGTCTCTCTCTCTCTCTTTCACTCTCTCTCTCTTTCTCTCTGTCTCTGTCTGTCTCTCTCTCTCTCTCATGACAGGCTGAAAGGTTGGCAGGATAAGGAGAAGGATTTGTTTTTTGTTTGAGGGTAATTAGGATTCTTTGGGGTTTTTCCTTGTTTTATTAATGGAGGAGACTTTAAAATCCATATAGGAGTTATCAGTTGGTTAATTGACTCTAAACTCAGCCCTGTTCTCTTTCATACTTGCTCCTTTAGTACCCTTATTTCACCCGTGCACTTTAGAAATTAGCCCATGCACACAATATTCAAATCTTACATCTTCAATTATGATTTATCTTATTAGTTCTAAAGTATCCAACTACCTATTACATAGCTCAGCCTGTATATCCAGATATTATCTTAAACTCAGCCTATCCAAAACTGAACTTATGCATGCCTCCAAATCCCTTTGTCCCCATCTCTGCCTCACCTTGCTACATTTCCCAAATCTGTTGAAAGTACCATCTTTTTTCTAGATATGTTGGCACATGATATAAGCATCATCTTTGATCATTCCTTTTCAAAAACTTACTTGATGGTCTTGTTTTTACAGTTAAGATGTTTTAAATACTGGTCTCACAGTGAAGGGTATATTTTTATCAAAGATAATTAAGAAAACTAGCAATACAGTGACCTCATTTAGGAATGCATGAAAAATTCCAGACCCATAGCACCCCCCAAACTCCTCTATTTTAACAATTTTGTAATTTAATAGGAATTTGTTTCCCCTGTCACCAGTTGTGTCTTGGAATTGCCTTATTTTGATGGACTCTTGAGAGCCAATTATAATTTGTTTTTTCTGGAAAATTTTTGAGCTGGTTAACAAAAACAGTCACTGCACAGTTTGATCGGTTCTTATAACAGCAATGTTATTTGGTACTCTTATTTTTTTCTTTTAAAGTTATTTACTTTTTACCATATTGTTATTTTTATATAATTAATTACTATAATTTTAGTTTTCATCTTTTATTTCCTTAAGATTTTGAGTTTTGAATTTTTCTCCTCCTCTACTTTTGCATTCATATAAAACATATTTTTACATTAGTCATGATGTAAAGAACAATTAGAACTAATGGGGGGAACGACCTGAAAACAGGAACAAAACAAAACAACAAAAGGAAAGGAGAGCAAATAGTATCCTTCCATCTACATTCAGACTCTAAAATTCTTTCTCTCTATCTGGATAACATTTTCCATCATGAGTCTTTTGAAGTTGCTTCAGATCTTCGTATAGTTGAGAAGAGTTGAGCCTGTGAAGGTCAGATGTCGCATAATGCTACTCTGATTATTTAAAAAAATTGTGTAAATTATAATAAAATATATTATTTTTCTGGTTGTGGTTTTAATGTTATTTGAAAGTTAATTTAATTGTACTTTTTTCTGATTTTGCTAATAACAATACTGGGGAGGAAATCTGGAATAGCTCTGAAATTGTTAGAATTTTTTCCCCTAATATAATGATTTGGTGTTATTTAAAAGCTCTATTTACAACTATTATTTGACAGTTCAACATTTGAAATAAAATAAGGTTATCATTTTAAAATATTTCTGGGTGTAATTTATTCTATCAACCTAATAAAACTAAACCAAGCTAGACCTTGAACTTGAAGCTGAAATTTTAAAATTGAGTACTGGAAATGAGAAGACTGACATATAGTTTATGAATTCTTACTGCTATATGACAGGAGCAAGTACATATATATATATATATATATATATATATATATATATATATATATATATATATATGCATTTTCTCCTTATTTTGGGTTGTCAAAGAGATTAGCTAACACTAATTTCTTGCAAGATCTGGCTTCAATGATTGACATTCTTAAAGAAATTTCATTACTTCCAATGCATTACAGTCAAGATCAACCAACATTTAGAGAGCACAAAATTAAACACACACACCATAAAAGTTTTGGAAAATATCAAGATTGGTACTGGAAAATAAGAAATTCAAGTTGAAGATTTCATTAGGTGAGATAGGTTTAAAGACATTTTATTTAATAAGGATAATAGATTTAATACTCTTCCTAGAATGTTACTAGAAAATATAATTAAGCACAAGGATTTGTCTATTTTATTGGACAGAAAAAAATAATGAAAGTATTTTTGATTGTTTTAATTTATCAGAATTGTCTCACATTGTGAAGCACTAACTTCACCAGTTGATGACAAAAAATATACAATTTAACTGAAATTTTTAAATGAAACTGATTTGGAAAATTGGGAATAATTTGTACATGATAATGTAGAATCAAACAATGAGTTAATCCCTGCAATTATGCAAAAAAATTAAAAGATAATACCATTATAATTAGCAATGCTAAAGCTCAAAGACATTTCAGTTTAGTGGATATAATATGTACATAGAAAAGATAGGTGGTAGTATGGATATAGAGCTAGACCAAGAGTCAAGAAAACCTGAGTTCAACATAGGCCTACCATTTGCCTCACTTTTCTTATCTGTAAAATGAGGTGGAGAAGGAAGTAGCAAACCACTCCAGTATCTTTACCAACAAAATCCCAAATGGGATGACAGAGTCAGAAATGACTGAAATGGCTAAACAAGATCACAGATCAGATTTAAAGATTTATATATGCATATATATGAATACACACACACACACAAACATACATACACATATATGGATTGGAATGCAACCACATTTGCCAAACCATGGTTGACCAAAATAATGAAAACTTTCTGTGAGAATCAATTAGTTATATGGAATTTACAATAAAGGGTATTATTTCTTAATATTATTTATAAATTATGTGCTATATACCCTCTAATAAATAATGTAATAAATGCATATGTATATGCGTATGTATGTGTGCAAGCATGCATGTATATGGCCCCTCTTCAATTCCAGTCCCAAACATAGGTATTTATATAAAAACTCAATGTCTGGCTATTAATTCATTCAACTGAATATCATAATTTTAACAATAAGTATTTTTCGTCCATTCACTTTTTCCTGTCTGGATACTTAAAACTGATTTTTTGAGTGATAAGAGATATTCTTGAAGGATCCATATGATGTTCTGGAGCATGATGTCACTAGTACAATATTATGCATGGACAGAAGACAGAATCACTAAAATGGAAGTCTCCTTCTATTTTTGACATGTACAAGACATTTTTATGTTAGTGGTGAATACCTTTGTTGAGCTTACATTTCCTTGTTACTTGCCTTGTCAATAATCAGAGGGTCATTGAATAGAATTACCTCTGTGGTTGCATTTATCAAAGAATCTCATATATTATTAACACATGTATGAGCAATACTTATTTGAAAAATCTTTTTAATGATGCTTTTTGTTCTACCAACTCAAATTCTTTTCTCTATTTTTCTTTTTATTTTCTTTTTACAACAACCAAAATCTTGGAATGATTTTGTATCTTTTGTGCCTTTTAGTCTATTATGTGGTTGTAAAGATGAAAATTACTGGAGATTATCATCTAACTACTTTCAATGTACTTAGTGAACATTTCAAAATTTATCATAAAGATGACCAAATAAGGCATTTTATGTGATGTTCATGTTAGCTCACATGAAACCAACTCCATCAAGTGTTTTTTCTACCATCCCAAGGATAATCTGTGACTCATCTTTCCATATAGCTTTAAGTCCCTGTTATTGTTTGGTTTCATTTATCACAACAGTATTTATATTGATGATATATCAATTCATTGATAGATGCACAAAGACCTCACATTTCGAATACCTACATTAAGTTAATGATGAAATGTCAAATGGTCTAAAAGCTGTCAGATTCTTAGCTTTCTCAGCCTTTAGTGATTCAAACTGAATCACTATGAAAGTGAAAGAGGGTATATAGGACTAAGAACTGTGATCCTAGTGCATGGTTTCTCTTCGTGTTAAAATTCTCCGTGAAGCATTCCCCTGTCCCAACTTTGGGGGGGGGAACTGGGGACCTCTCTGTCCTCTGATGCTGAGAAGGGCTAGTCAAATTATTTGAATTTTGTTTCTGTATTTCCCTATCCAGACTCAGTCTGGTCTATTTTCTAGATCTGTTTAGAGGAGTTTTTGTAGGGAAATTCTCTACACTGCTACTTATTATATTTTCATCTTGAGTCTACTCCTCCCATTTAATAGATTTTTAATAAATGTTTGTCGAACTGAATACTAAGAGAGTTCTTAACTTCTCTAAGTGACTTCAAGCCATTTTTCTCACTATATTTTAGGGCACTGAAAGAACTTGCAGATCTTATTTCTATGTTTTGTGACCAAAGATTTGAAAGTCTTTTCCTAATTTTCTAAATAAGGAGGAAAGTAGATATTTCAAGCTGTATGTTGAGGTACATAATTCTAGATCCTGGTCAAGTTCTACAAAGGATTACTAAAGATATAGTTTGTGAATGCTTAGAATGGGAATCACTGATTATTTTGAGATAGCTTGGGCTTATTCACAATAAATCATACCAGAGTAATCTCATTTATTTTAAAAAACAGATTAACTAGAACAGTAGGCAAAAGACTATAGGGGAAATGGTATAATCTGAATATTATTAAGACAATTGATGAAACATTTTGTGATGCCCTTGACAACAAGGGGGAGGAGAATGTAGAATTCCCAATAGAGAAGTTAAGTAAGTTCAGACTTGGTTAGTTGACCAAAACCCAGAGTATTTGCTTGATTAGTATTATCTTAGAGTAATATAGTACATAGTTCTTAAGCCAATTATGCTTAATGTTTTTTATCACAGAGGGCATTTTTATCTAACTCATAGAAGATGTGGAGGTTGGAAACATAGCAAATACATTAAATTATTGAAAAGTTGATAGGTTAGAATAGTAGACAAAACAATGAAATTTTTTAAAAAAACAATGAGATTAAATGTAAAGTTCCATATTTGGGGCTTAAAAATTCAATCTCACAAGTATAAAATAGGGTAGATACAGCAGAATAGTTCCTGGTACATAGCAAATACTTAATAAATGCATATTAATTGACTTATTAGAAGGAAGTTTTCATGAACTACAAGTTCAGTTTGAGTGAGCATTGTAATGTGACAAGCAAAAGAAGTAATACTATCTCCAGCTGCATCCTTCTACATTCTTTACCTGAGGTGCTAACTTCAAAGCCACCTTCAACTTAGTCCTCTATCTTTTGGAGATATAGTGATTAGTAAACTTTTCTGAGCAGTCAGGCATGAAGTCTTCTTCAATCAGCCTTCTCAGCAGGCAGCTCTCTCAGACAATGACTTTGAAGCTTTCTTCTCAATTAAGCTAAAATAGAAGGTACAGAGACCTATCCTGAGAACATGCATGTCCTTTGAATTACTCTTAAAATGGTTTTTTTTCCTAAACTTCCTTTTAAATTTCTTGTTTTCCTGCAGTACACTTAACCTCTCCTAATTACCCCCACAGCTAACCCTCTACACTCGTCCTATAATGGTCAAAAAATTGTTTTTGTCTTCCTTGACTGAAGTAAATCTCACAAGGATCTATTCTCTCAACAGAAAAGTAAAATTGAGAAGCCCTGGGAAAAAAAAAATTTAACCTCATTCTGGTAGTCCTTGATATATGCAGAATAGTCACTGTTCTATTCCTTAGAGAATTCTGAAAAATGTGATAACCTGTTTCCTGTTTTGTTACCCAGAAACACCTTGCTGTTTAGACTCTTTCTTTTACTTCTCTGCATATTTAGCTCTGTGTGTGTGTGTGTATATGTGTGTGTGTGGTGTGTGTGTGTGTGTGTGTGTATACACATTTATCTTTCTTGAGTTTACGATAGAATACAAACTCCTCAAAGGCAGGAAATATTTTTCATTTTTTCTTTGTCTCCTCAGCCTTTAACACAATGCTTAATAAACGGTTATTGAATTTAAGTCATATGAGATTCAGACAGATGACAATGGGATCCTTTCCAACTTTCTGATTCTATGATATAATATTAACATAATCAATGGGCAATAAACACTGCATTGAAAAGAAAATAATATTTTTTTAGTTTTGGAAAGAAACAAAAATGAAATAGTACAGAAACCATATGATTTGTGTTTCCATAAGATTGGCAACTACAGCAAAAGGTTTAATAAACTTACTTCAGTAGTGAAAAGTATATTTCTACATCTAATGAATTGAAAGATGTATAATTCTCACATTGTGAGTATTCTTTCCAACAATGTAGATCATAACCCCTTTTTTGCTTAACAGCCAATTCCATTTAGTAGTTGTTGTGGTCACAGAAAAATTATTCATTTGGGGCCAAAATGAGGTACTCTTGCCCTCAAACAGTAGACCCATAGTCCATTGCCAGGTTCCTATTGATGCTCTCTTCAGCTTGGCAGCCTCTTTCAAAGCTTGTGTTTCATGACTACCACTTACAACAGTCTCTGGTTACCTCCACATCTCAGTAAAGTATGAGATGAATTATGAGCTTTAGTAGAGAAGTAGTGCACTGATTTATGGGAATATTTAGACTAAAGAGGACACTAAAAATAAAGGGGGCAAAATGAGTTTATGAAAATGAAACTGCAGCATTTACTTGCGTATAAACTGAAGAAGAAAGAGCAAGATAAGAGATTGACAAAAAAAGCTGAATTCGAAAGAAAAGATTAATAGTTAAATAACTATCTTTGATGAATAAAAAAGTAAGTGAGAATAAGCACTGCTGGAAGCTCATTTTAAAATAGTTTGCCATTTACTTTGGTTCACAAATACTTTAATAGGGGTGCTGGCTGGAAACAAAGGGAAGAAAAGTTAAAAATTCAATCAGCTGGATTCTCTTAGCACACCGGTTAGACTTCAGGAATGCTAGTTGTTGTGACAGGAGCATAAACTCTATGTCCACTGCAGCTGTATCTTAGTCCCAGGAGAGTAATTTACACACAGTTTCTGGCTCATGATCAGGAAAACTTTCATCCCAATAAATTATGGAATCATGGGGGCTGAAGGGGACAAGAAAGGAGCAACAAGTTATATAGCCCATCGTTTTGTTCCAAACAGGTTTATGCCAAAACTATTCCAGAAGCAAGAGTTCTCTCCTTGCTCTTAAAAACTATCAACAAAGGAGGTTTCAAAGTGGATTTTGGTCATGTGTTCCTATACCTCACTACCCCTGAAGTCAAAAGTATTCTGAATGCTTAATCTTAAATCATTCCAGCTGTAATGAAAGTCTATTTCAGACTTAGCTGTTAGTGGAAATGAGCTATTCTCAACAACATACCTTGTCTACAGCTAAAGAATAATAATGGAATTTTTAAAGTCATAATCTTATTTTTCCCAAGAGAAATAAAGGAAGTTTTGTGAACAAAGAACATATTATCTGATGGAAGGAAAAGGGAGAATATAGCAGAGGATTATTGTACTTTGTCAAAGTTATTACATTAGGTTATTCAAACAAGACAAATTGATTATTTTTCTCATCTCCAATTTCTAGTTCTCTATAACATTTCTCAGAGGCAACACGGCATATTTCTGAGAGACTAGCCATGGTGTCACAAAGATTTTGGTTCTGGTCCTGTCTCTGACACAAATTAGCTATGTGATTATAAATTAGTCACATATTCTCTTGGGGTTCTAGGAAATTAAGACTGTAATTTGCAAATGAGTTGCTGACCTTCAGTGGTGGAAGAAGTACTCACAAAGGGAGTGCCCTCTGGAACAGGAGTTCTTATATATTTTTGAGTCATGAGCACTTTGACAGTCTAGTGAAGCCTATACAACCCTTTCTCAGACTAATGATTTTTAATTACCTAAATAAAATTCAAATTATTACAATGAAATAAATTGTATTGAAATACAATTATTACATTACTTTTTTCCCATTCAAGTTCATGGACCCTTTGAATTTTTTTTCATGAATCTCTCAAGTGTCCATTGTCCCCAAATTATCTAACATAGAGGGGAAAACATCAGATGTCCAAGCTGGGGAAAGGATAATTTTAAACTTATTTCCACAGAGTGAAAAAGAAAAAGAATTTACTTTATCTGTATCTGAATATAAGCAGTACAGTTAAAAATTTTGAAGCATAGCCATAAGTATTTCCCAAGTATCCCACATACTCTAGTGGATAACATGAAAGGAAATGTCTCCTCTATGTTGGAGATCTATGTGTTTTCAGTTAGGGAACTTTTGTTGAGGGGGTGAGGTTTTTTTTTCTCTCCCCCTTTGGAGTCTCAGAATAGATAGATCTAAGTAAGCCTAAAGAGACTAAAGTTCTCCGATTATACAATTCTAATTAAATGTATAGAGCCAGGGTCAGACCCCAAACAAAAAATCAAAGACGATGCTCTTAAAATCAGTCAAATAAACCCCTGAGGGGAAAGGAATGGTAGATAAATGTGTACCCTGCTAGGCAGAACTCACTGAAGAACTGAACATAAGAGAAGAAAGAGGAGAAAGGCACAAATATTCTTGGGTGGATTTCAGAGAACTCAGAGAAATAAACTTTTATGTGAAGTTGTAAATGATCCATATGAAGGACTGCGAAAATCAGGGGAATGATCAAAGACAAAGAAAGGGTATATTGGACATTAACCTCATAGAAACAGCCTGTTTGATTTAAAAAATACAAGAAAACAATCCAAGAAGTAAAGACAGAAAATGAAATATGAATTACAAAGGGCATAGAGCTAGATGATAGAAGGTTTTACATATAAATAAAGCAGCGATCCACAAATGAGGGAGTTTTAGGAACCTCTTGAGAAACCTAAAGGTAATAAGATAATGGAAAAGGCAGAAACTACTGGGAATTCACACACACACACACACACACACACACACACACACACACATACACACACACACACACACACACCATTAGAGGAGCAAGAAAAGAAAGCATAACAAAACAGACACATTTTTTTCAAACTACTCAGCAAAGAGACTAAAAGACAAGAGAAATCGAGGGTACCTCTAAAGCAGTTGGAAATGTACTTAGTTCCAAAGACAGGAAACTATGGGGATTACCAAGGTCTGGATGAACTACAACCATTTGCAGACTTTTATGCATTTGAGTGCTGGAGAGTAAAAGGAAGGCTTGACAGATTGATGTCCTTTAGGGAGGCATCAGTTGGGTAATAAAGGGTCGGACCAATTGAGGATGTTTTTAAGTGGACTGAATGCTGGTTTTATTATCTGTACAATGAAATTCCCTTAAGTGTGCAATGATTGGTTAATCAAAACTATTGCAAACAATTTTAACATTATTTTTTTATAACTATCTGGAAGGATTGGAAACAATCAAACTGTTTATGCAAAAGCAATTATTTTTGGTGTTTCCTTACAAAAGTTAATTTTAATTCATTGAAAACTTTAAGTTCACCTTCACCTTTTCCCAGGATCCAAGGTGAAGGCATAATGCTATAGGTTTAGAAGGTCAGGATATTGCCATGAAAATAATTTAAAATCTGTCATCATAATTTCAACAAAAATGCAAAACCTTAATATGGGCATTTATAGGGCCATACATGCTATTAAATAGAAATATATTTGTTAATTGGCCCCTTTGGTAAAAAATGAATATGATATGAATAATAAATGCTCTGGCAAACATCCTCTTCACTATCCAAATACTTCATGATAAATGTTCCACTTTAAAGTGAATTCAGGGCAAGTAAAAGTGCTACTTTATAGTATATTATGTCATGATGCTAAGTTAGGTTGTAAGTATTTTTTCTTGCATTCACTGAATTTCATATGTGTGCTTTCCATTCAGATGACAGAAAGCAATTACCCAGTTAAGTATTTAATATGAATTGCTATGGCCTATTCATGCAATCGCTATCCACACCCTCTAGGCCACCATCTGCATATTCCATCATGCTGGGCCCTCCACAACTCTTTCTGTGGGGATCACGTAAATAGGGCTTGAGATGAAATTTAGTCTCTATGTTAAATCTAATGATCTGCACATTTTCCTGATCCTCACAGGTCAATAAAACGCAGGCAAGTGAAGCTGCTATAAGAACTCCTTATCCAACAGAAGAGATAGAAGGGAATACATTTTCAAGATCCTGCCACATTTGCAGATTGAATGTAATTTATTTACCCCATTAGTTAAATCTTTTAAATCCAAGGAAGCTTTTAACATGAGTTGCTAAGAAAATTTACCCCCAATATAATATTGAACTAATTATTTTTTTTTCCTTCTTGTATCCATAGCCATATCAAAGAAATCTACTGTTGCCAGGGTTTATGATGAAGAAACAAAGACAAAGTGTATGAGGGAATTTGTTTTAGAAGGATTATGGGAAATGTACTTTTAGAAGCCATCACGAAGCCAAGATTAGTAATATTATCTCAAATTTCAAACACTCTCAATGATCATTATTTTGTTATGCCATATAACAAATACTTACAGGTCTATCTTAATTCTAAGAGGAAAGAAAAGACTGGCACCAAGGCTTTTATCTCTAGATAATAATAAATCTCAGCAGTATTCAGCAGTGTTACACTCAGGTAGACAATCCTTATTTACCAGTTATGCTTAAATTATCTCCCATCAGTAAGCAGTCTATTAAGGTGGCAAGGGATCTGCCTCCTCCTGGTTTCCATAGTTCTAAGGGTATGAGAGTATATGTAAATCATCTATTATCTAACTTATGTATCAATGACAGTCATTCCTATAAAAGCAAATATCTTAGAATGGGTAGATAAATAAAATGGAAAGTCATGTTGGTATAATTAACAATATAAACAATTTAGTTTGTAGTTTCTTGTGATGAACTAGTAGACTCAAAAGATATAAACTGCACCATCTTTCTACAATTGCAAATGAGCATCTCATCTCTGCCAAATGTAGCCTTGATCAGGGTGCCAAAGCATTGCATGATGCCAATACTTCAGCAATCTCTGTTTGCTAATTAGCATACTGTCATCAGTGAAAATGGTAGGAATAACCATCTCTTTTTCACTACATGATGTTCAACTTATACTTCTTTCACTTTTTTTTAATCAACTGGTTTAACTCGATGCCATAAATTAAATAGCAACATCAAATTGGATTATGTTACTCTTTTAATTCCAATGTACTTTCTTGGCAAGATCACTTTAATGAGATGTGATGTAGGTTTGGCCCTGTCAAATTATTTTTTTTTTAAATAGGGCGTAGACTGCTAGTTTACTGTTGTCAGCAGAAACGCCCAAAAGACATAGAGTGAAGAAAAATACAATAACGTTTCTCACAAGGTCAGTAAAGATTTAGCATGTCAGATATGATACTATCATCCATTGAAAGACTTGCACATATCAGTCTGGATTTTGCTATCCAAAATAGTTCTAGAGTAGTTTCACATAGTTGCTGAACATATATCTAAATAATATCTAGATATGTGGATAGACAGATGATAGATGGTTAGATAGATAGATAGATAGATAAATAGATAGATAGATAGACAGATAGATAGAAAAATCACTTTTCTAGAACTGTATTTGATTTTCCCTAAAAAATTGAAAGGCAGTTTGGCATAGTATATGCACAGATGACTTTGAACCCACAAAGAATTATATTCAAGTTCTATTTCAAACATATCAGTTGCATGACTCTGGAAATCACATAAACTCTCAGTTCTATAGATAACTCAATAAGACTATAAATTGAACAGAAGATGTCCTCATGAACCGGTAAACAGAGTTTCCCATCTGGGAGTTCCCTATTCTAGTGAAATCACAAGTCCTTCTTTATTCCCCAAATCAGTTAGATGTCTATCTTAATTGATTTTACTCAGAAGAAAAAAAAATTAGTCTTAAAGCCTCTTGTTCTCTATTATTTCCCATACATATATCAGAATTATTTAGGACTCCACAATAGGTGATATCCTATAGATAAAATTATTTGCTGATGAACTGAATATTATAACAAGTATTAGCTCCCTAATGATGGAAAGGTTCTCTATATGCTTCCATTCACAGTGCACATTGTATTAATTACATAAACTTTTAAACACAATGAAGCCTCCTTCGTAGTATCCATAGAATACTGTGGATTCTATGGATGGGGCAGTTTTCTATTTTCCAATAGAAAAGTTTGATGTAGCCATCCAGAGTGGAAAAACAAGGTAAATGAAAAACTGATAACATCTCATACATTGTACATGACTCCATATAAACTTGTTATATAGTTGAGAGGGCAAATTTGTCCATGTCCCTTACTCAATAAAATCCAGAGGCTTCCTATCATCCCCAGATTCAACCATTAAACCACTGTTTAATGGTGAAACCCTTTCATAACCTGTTCCCCCTAGCTTTTCTGGTCTTCTTATATCTTGCACTCCTCCAGGTATTCTTGACCACCAGTAACACTGGCCTCTTGTTTCTTGAACAAGACATGGTCTGTCTCCCAACTCTGTGCATCTTCATTGTCTGGCTATCAAATAAAGAATACTCTCCCTCCTCATCTCCCTCTGAATTCCCTGATTTCCTTCAAATTACAGCTAAAGTCTCACCTTCTACAGTGATCACAATGTTTTCTCTTTGCAGTTTAGTTTATATATATCCCAAATATAACTAGTTTGAACATTTTTGTATGCACTCTCCTCCATTAGACGGTAAGATCCTTGAGTGCAAGGATGTCATTTTGGGGAGGTAATTTTTTATTCATTTTAAAATTAAATACAAAATGAGAAAAGAAAAAGAGAACATTGTCATGTACAAGGAAGAATATGAGAGAGGATTCAATATAAAACAATACAGTTCCATTTTAAGACAACCTATATAATAAATACTGCATGTGGTTTTCAAAGCTACCTAGCTTTTCTTTGCTTCCTTGTAAGTTTTTGTTCTCCACTGTGTATTTTCAGTTTATTTCTCCCCACATCCCAAAAAACATTACAATTAAACTTGGATAAATATACGTAGATATACTTACATATACACAGATATCTGTAAACATGCATATATACACATAAACCCATACATATAGATGTATATAATCATACTATGCTTATTTTCACCTGTCATCTGTTTCTTTGAAGATGGATACCATCTTCCTTCATAAGTCCAAGATTTTCCATGGGGTTTTTAAACAATCAGCTCATCATTTTCTATACCATAAAAATATCCCGACCCAATCACGTCCTTTCTGAGAGATTGTCTATAAAAGGCCCCCCTCCCAATTTTCTGCATTCCTTCTGTTCTTGGCTTAACTGATTTTATTTGTCCTAGAAACTTTTAATTTACAACAATTGGAAGTATCCTTTTCACACTTCAGTAATACTCTCATCTTACCTCATAATATAGTTTAAGGTCTGATACTGCTCAATTGGTTTCCTTTACATTTTTCTTCCACCCCCCTTCTTTCTTTGAAATTCTTGACCTTTTGTTCTCCCAAATGAACTTTAAAAAAAATTTCTAACTCAGTAACATACGTTTTAGTGATTTAATTAGGATGACATTGGATAAATATATTAAACACAATTGTAATTTTTTTTAGTATATTGGCTTTACATATAATATGAAAAGTAGATGTTACTTTAATTATTTAATTATGACTTTATTTGTATAAAAAAATTTATGTTTATGTTCATATAGTTCACATATCTGTTTTGTTAGGTTTTCTCAAGTACTTTATCCTGTCTATTTATTTTAAATGATCTAAAATAATATTTAACAATATTGCTGACTCACAGCATAGTTTCCCTATTTTTCTCTTTTGATTAAATTTATTTTAGCTTTAACTTTGTCTGAGATCATGATTGCTACCCCTGCTTTTTCTTTTTCACATAATAAATTCTGTTCCTGACCTTTATTTTATCTTTGCATGAATCTCTCATTTTTAGAGTGTTTCCTAAAAAATAACATATTGTTGAATTTAAATTTTTAATCTGCTACCCATTTTTTATGGACAAATTCATGCTGTTTACCTACTAAATAATAATAACTTGTTGTGCATTTTCTTCCTGTTTTCCCTCACTGTCCTCACCCTATTTATGCTATTGCTCCTCCCTCCTCTACTTTACTTGTACCTGCTACCTTGCCCTCTTATTCCTTAACCTACCCACATTTCCAACAATCCCTACCTTATCCTCTCCCCCTGTCCTATCCTGTGGCTTCTTATTTCTTTCTGATCTTCAAAGACTTTTACATCCTTATACACATATATATGTATATATATATACATATAAAATGTGTGTGCGTGTGTATATATATAGTTCCCCGTTTAACCCACTCCTGATGAGATTAAATTTCCATCAGGGATTGTTTTTTGTCTTTTTTTTTTTGGTATCTCTAATGCTTAGCTCAGTGCGAGATAATGCAGTACAAACATAATCATTGCTTATTCACTGATTGTTCATTAGTGTGTATGTCCTGAACTGGTGCTCACAGTGGAAGTAAGAACCGAGTCGAAAAGATGTTGGCTAGATCACCTTTAGTAAAATGTTTCTTATTTTCAATGATCAATACAATGGAATAAATTCTAATTCTTTAATGCCAAAATTCTACATTTGCAAATAACAAAACATCATAAAAGAGTTCAAATTACAAGTAATACAAAGAGCAATGGGGGGAAAGTAATGGAAGAACCATAAACAAAAATGACTTAGCATCCTAAAAGTGACATACACTTTTCAAAGTAGCATAAGGCCAGCAAAGGAGGTAGGATAGTTGTATAATGAGAATAAATGTCAGCAGATGGGGAGTCCAAGGGGTTACATTGGTATACCTAAAGTTCTAAAAGAACAAGACTTTCTGCACATCCTTTATTGAGAATGCATGACAAATATGGAAAAGAATAAAACCAATTTGACAAATTCATATTAAGCACCTACAGTATGCTGGAGGTTATGGTTGGTTCTGGGAATAGAAAGACAGATATGAAAACTAGGAGAGTGTAATGCTAAGCAAAGGCAACTTCCAAAGTTCAGATTACCAACATAGCAAACCCCATTTATTCAGTAAACATTCACAGAAGAGAGTAAGTTAAAATAAAGTATAACTCATTCATTTAGCAAGTAAATTTTCAATTCAATCCAGGTACTACTCCACTCAAAGACAGTACATTCATTTAGTCAGGCAAAGTTTCTTCTCAAATGGAGATCAGTTTCAAATCATAAACAAAGTGTATTCATTGGTGAATCATGGAGCACAAAAAGGCCAAAGGTTTCCCACCCTGGACACAAAATAATTACAATACCATCCATTAACACTAAGCACTTTCTCAAAAGGGGCAAGAGAGCACAAAACGCCATCCACCCTTAAGCTATAACAAGGTCAAGAGACCATCTCAGCATTGAAAATCCAAGGAAAGGCCTTTCTTTCATCTTCACTCGAGGGAATCCCTCAGCAATCTCAGTTTCTGGGGAGACAAGGCTCAACAAAGCCATTGCCAGTATCCTCATCAAATCACTCTCTGCCTGTAGAACAGTCCCAGAACCCCCGAAAACATCAACAAGGTCCTCTTCCAGAATTTCTGTGAAGGTACCACAAGAAAATCCCCCTTCAAGGCTTCTGAACCAACAGCCAGGTTCCAGGACCTCTACAACAACCTCACTGTCCTTCACCATCAGGCAAATGTGGCAAAACAATATCAAAACAGACAGAGAAAATACTGGCGTCACAACCATGCCTCCTCAGTTCTTAGCAGCTCCAGGTGGCAGTTCTCAAAAGTACTGGGCAGCTCCAAAGGGTTCTCAGCAGTCTTTCTCTCAGCAACTGGCCTTCTCTGGGCTTGGGCCTCTTTTCCAATTCACAGCTCCTCCTAGTTCAGCCCTCTCTCTTCACGTCAACAAGTCCATCCCACAAGTGGGATTCAGAAGATCTGAGTTTTAACACTCAACCCCCAAACCAAGACAATTCAGAGGAATCTCCAAATTCCATTACCATTGCAGGGACCAAAAGGTGAAATTTCAGTGGGTATCTATGATGTGCCCACACCAGTAAAATTGTTAGGTCTAATTTAATTTCATTTAAGGGTATTGGGAAATGAAGGAAGGTTCTCTATAACAATTGTCAGTAAATCAACAGTACCTGAGAATAAGGGTCAAAGCCTACAAGACAAAAATTATTTCATGGCAACCTCCCTGTTGCATATTTGCCTAACAATGTTCAGCAGTGATGGTACTAAAGAATATGAATTTTTCTATAGGGCTTGGATTATTCTTAGATGTTTAGGAAAGAGACTAATTGCTATTTATTCTTTCTATTACATGTAAAATTGGGGCTCATGTTATGTCCTTACCCTCATGCCTCCTTCAAAGTAGAAAATAAGTGGTGTCTAGAGCCAAAATCATCACCATCAGCTTCTCTGTGTCTTCCTTTCAAGGACCCAATGGCAGTTTGAGTAGTATTTATGCGGCCAGTACTCAATACATAAAATTGATGGGGAGGTGATGACATGTCCTTAGCATTAAAAGTGATGGGGAGCATCTTGCTAATATTGAAAGAACAGAAAAGCCAAAGATGAAAAGTAAAAGACAGCAAATCAAACATAAAAATGTGAAAAAATAAATATTGAATTAAAGACATGACTGATTTGTTTTAAATTAAAATCTATAAAAAAGTGTTTAGCTGTATGAACTTTTTTTCCAAATACTTGTGGTTAAAAGTATGCATTAAACATAAGTCAAAACTCCAAGTGCCAAAAGCAAAAAGTGACATAATTTCCACATGCAGCTTTTAGCAGATCATGTCTTGGGCAATCAAGTGCCCTCAGATCTGAAAGGACTAGTAATCGAAGCTGCATAGAACACACTTTATTGCTGAACAACAGCAGACACTAGGAAGAAAGTAAAATAAAGATGCTTCAACCTTAGTCTCCCTGCTCTAGGAAGCTTCTTTCAGTTTCATGGAGAAATGGGTCACTTTGTTACTTTGTTTTTTGCTGTGAAATCTCAGTTGAAGTGGAAGGCGAGGGGAAATGTCTTCAGAAATTTGTTTCTCACTAGAGTTCTGTTGTTTTCTCTTTTTATGCTTAGGTACTCTAGTTTAGAGAGGTAAATGCACAAATAATGAGGACTCCTTTTTGTGCCACCTTTAACCTACCCTACTTAGTCCAAAGAGACAGACAGTTTGACTCCGACCTGTACATCAGCTCTTACGATTCAACTCTGAAGTGCTCAAAATAGTTTATGCCAAAGTATAAACTGAACCCATCAGAAATAGGATCTCAATCCATTAAAATGTCAGAAGATCAAGTTCACAGTGAAGGCAATAGCTGAGTTTCCAATCCTAGTGACTTGAATCATTGTCAAAGGCTCACAATTATTTAGGTGTGTTGATTTACTAACATGGCAGCAGACACGATTTTGCTCTTTAGGGGGGTTGATTTATAGTCTAGATTCATCATGTCACACAAACTAAATAGAACTTCTTAGAAACAAAAAAAAAATTAAAAGTCCCTTTTTAAGTTCCAGAGAATGACTTCAAAGTTCCCAAATATATTATTCTGCTCTGGAATGAATCTTAGAGCCCTAGGTGAAATCTGTTCTAACATATTCTCACAGATAGGCCAGCAATGATGAAAATAGATTTTTCTATTCTTTAAAATTGTCATTTTTCACTTTGATGCTTTTTTTAAAAGCACAACTGACCACAGTCAAAAAAAAATAGTTGAAGGAATGACTCTCTTCTGTTTTATTATACCCTTAATCACTGATACACATTATTTATTTTCTTTTTCAGGATTATACACTAAAATAAATGAGCTTCTGGTAAATCTTGTATATCAAAGCTGAAGTTCAAGATATCCTTGCTATTTGCAGATTTAATACATTAATTTCCACCATTCTCCCATTTCTACTACCAATAGAGGTATTAGGGAAAGAAAAAACAAACAAACAAAAGAAAAAGCACTGTGCTCCTTGATGAAAGGCATTCCAGAAGCTGATGAAGTCTCCTGGTCAGTGCTTTACCTACAGAAGGCAATTTTCTTTGGAGAATATTTGGAACTTTTTCCTCTGTTTCATACAAGATATCCTAATTTTATTAGTCAAAATAGGCTTTTAAGCAAGTAAAGTCAAGTCAGTAGTTGCCTTTGCAGCATGCCTGTCAGTTGCATTCTCAAATCCGT
>CM053601.1:98702702-98723756 GCA_028646575.1 Pseudocheirus occidentalis | reverse complement strand
TGGACTTGAACTGGACTCTTCTCAGCAATGCACAGTTAAAAAACAGCTCTACAAGTCTCAGAATGGAAGGAGATATCTACACTCAGAGAAAGATCCAGAAAGACCAGAGTTTAAATGGAGACTGAAGCAACACATGCTATTGTTCTTTTCCATGGCTAGTTTTGTTTCTTTTCTTTTCTTTTTTTTCCCATTGTTTGCTCCATTGGTTACAATGCTTCTATACAACCAGACTATTGTACAATGTGAAAGTGTTTGCAGATCTTATACATGATTGTATGTCACCATGGGACGGGGTGCAGGAAGGGAGGGGAGAAAATCTGAAACTCAAATGATTCTGTAACTGAATCTTGTAAACTAAAAGTAAATAAACAAGTCAATAAATTTTTAAAAAGACAAAAAAAAGAAAGAAATGCTTCCTTAGAACCCTGATATTTTTAGATCTTCTAAAGAAAGGTTAAAATATTAAGGTTCACTGAGTCATTTTGTTTTGTTTGAATATACTTAGGAAAAGAGAAAAATGAAAAGACGCAGAGATCATGTCTAAACAAGTGATAGAGAGCATCATGTATGATAAAAAATAAGATTTAGATTATATAATATTCAAAAATTACAAATGTTTGACAGAGAGAGAGAGACAGAGACACAAAGACAGAGACAGAGAGATTGAAACAGTTGAAGAAACTAGGACATACTGAAGTGGCCAGGAACTAGTTGAGTAGAAGTTTCATGGACTCAAGAGAGGAGTCAAGAAACTGGACAGGAAACAGTTAAGTGATGCTTTGTCAAATTAAAAATCCAAGTAAAAGCCTTATGAACTCAAGATAGAAGTCAGTGAACCAGCCTGGGAGCTGACCTTCCTAGCTGGGAATGGGCCTGGGGTAATTTGTCTTTTTCTTTATTTTTTCTTCTGCTACATGCTCAGGTCATTATGCCCAATGCACCTCCCCTTATCCATAACCCCCTCATTCACCTCTCCCTTGCCTTAGTAACAGCTTCTGTTTACACCTGCTTAGTAACAAATTATGATAGTTGGACAATGTAATGTATAAGACATTCTGCATTCCTGTGCTAAGTGCTGCTCTCCCTTCAATTGGTGTGGAGATAGCCCCAGCTGGTAAATTACAGCTCCTAAAAACTTTTTATTGGGACTCTGTGGTCACTGTTAAGACTTGCCATTTCAATACAAATCCCAGAAAAAAATGGATACAAGGAAGCTATTACTTAAAGAAAAAAGAAACATGGAGAAGCAATACTTTTGGGTGTGGAAAAGGATCCAGTTATGAACTCAAGAGCTCTGGCAAAGGACAATAATATTAATAATATGAATGATGGTGATAAAATAACTAACATTTTTTGCTCTTCACAGTATCCCTATTTTATAGATGAGGTAATTGAAGGAAAGAGAAATTGGGTGACTTTTCTAGGGTCACGTAGCTAGTAGTGTCTGAGGCTGGATTAAACTCAGAGTCTTCCTTAAAGCAGGTGTGGCAATCTATCCCCTGAGGCATCTTGTGCCAAAATATAGGGTATGGGTAGGGAATCTGTAGCCTCAAGGGCACATTTGGTCTTGGGTGCAGCCTTACAACTGAATCCAAGGTTTATAGAACAAATCCTTTTATTAAGAGGATTTGTTCTATGAAGTCTGGATTCAGTGAAAGGGCTGTACTTGAGGACCTAGAGGGCCACATGTGGCCTCAAGGCCACAGGTTTTCTACCCCTCTTATCAAGACGAGCTCTTCCTTTCTCTTTAACTGGCTTTCCTATTGCTGGCCAGGTTGTCTCCTATTCATCAAATAGCTCTGCTTCAAATCACTACATGACCAATAGGAGAAAGGGGTAAGAAAGAAAGAAAATTCTTTCTTGTCCTACTGATTTTGGTTGACAAAGGCATCACAAGGGCTACACTCAACAACTGCTCAGAGTCTGGACTTCATGCTTCATTGCATTTTTTGGGAGTTAAGGGGCTTAGTTATTTATTTAAAGACCTTTAGGGACTGTGGCAAATTTTAATCTTAACTAAGGGCATTGCCCCTTCTGATTAATTCAGAACCCTTCTCATCATATTCTTGGGATAATAATGTGTTAAAACCTTCTTAACACATTAATACTTCATCATCTGCAATTATTTCCTATGAAATATGTTCCTATTTCCTATGATTATTCCACCTGAGTTGACTACAATGCCCTCCTGCCTTACATCTCCATATAGATATTGAAATGATTTCTAAAATAAACTAACTCCAGGTGATCCACAGATTAAAAAAAAGTAACATGCCTTTGCTTGCTTAAGTATTTACTCTGTGCCTTAATAGATAGTGTCTGTCTATAAGTTGCTATAATTTAAAGAATTCATAATGTTCAATATTCTAGTTATGAACTGCCATAAACTTTTAGCTTGTCTGGTCCTCAGACAACAGACCACTATTTCAATTGCTGGTGTCAAGCACAAAACCTTTGAAGTACAGTCTGACCTTTCAAAGCTTATGTTCTGCTCACATAGTCTTTGAAACCCTATAATCACTTTCATGTTAGGATGAGGCACTGAAGTAAAACTTTAGTGGAAAAACATTCTCCAAATAATTAACTGATTTCATAAAAGTAATACTTTCTCTCAAATCTATATAATATTTTCAACTGATAAGACTGAATGACCTCAAAACTTATAAATTCAAACAAGATTACAATTAAAATCGAGGTCCACACCTCTTACCTGCAGCTTTAAAAGAAAAAATTCTTTTGATGATTATTATCTCCACATTTGAATATGAGACATTAGCTAAAAGTCTATTGGTAAAATTGATATTTTTTCCTCTAAAGATACAATACCATCCTTTACACTTTTAATATATTTTTGTTATTTGCATTTAGGAGCTCATTTTTACCTTGATCTATCCTTGAGTTTTTCAGGATGTGTGGCCTTAGTTTTTAAATAGAAAGAGTGGTGGACTGTTGTTGCAGCAATGGACATATTGAAATTAAGAGGGGGTAAATTCAGTATGGGACTGTTAATGGGAAATTTCCACTAGTGACTCAAACTGACCTGTATTACTTTAAATCCCAATTTACTGTAACATCAAGAACTTCTGAATAGTTTATTGTTAATCTCTTAGTTAACCTAATGGATAGTTCTGTTTCTACTACATTTTCAAATAAATGAGTTATGTCATAAGGGTATAAGAGAGAGCTTTTTGAGAAAAGGAAGAAGAGGAACAAAGTACAAAATAAAAGCAAATTATCGGTTACTTTGGCCCTTTTATTGATTTTAGTGGAAAAAAAAACCCCAGGTGAATAGTTTGTGGTTGTTGAAGCCTATTTATTAAAAAAAAAAAACAGTAGCTATATCTTCCTGCTTACGTGAAATGTTGAATAGTACTGACGTCATAAATGTACTCTAAATTCCTTTAGACTTGTGATGGTTTTGGTTTATTTATGGTTGACTTGGATTAAATATAGTAAGATCTATGGCTTTGTTTATTCATTACTGATCTGAACGAACACTGAGGTAGTCACTTCAATTTAATTTAAACATAGTATCTATTATGTTTCAGGCATAGTGCTAGGTGTTGGGGATATAGATATAAAAAATACTAGCCCCTGACATCAAGGAGCTTACACTCTACTTATTGAGGGGGTAGGAGGTAGGTAGCATATTTAGATATAAATAAATATAAAGCAATTTAGGAAGAAGAGATCACTAACAACTAATAAAACATTCTTACCTAATTCCTTTTTTATTCCTGGCAATTTCCATTCAGTCACCTAAAGGTATGAGTGTGGTATTTTCATCCACGGTATTAGGTAAAGGCAATTAGATCTTCTATTAAATGCACATTGCCATTTCATACTGCCAGGAATGGTTCCACATCTACTGCCCACAGCCTGGCAAACCAAGCTATTTTTATGCAATAAAATATAATCTTGATGAAAACTTTTATTTTTAGTTTGGTCTCATAAAGAAGGCTTATGAAATCACTGAGTCTGTTTCTGTGAGTTCTCCTCTACCCCCACATGCTCTCATAGGCAGTTGGCATTGCCTTGGCAACTTTACAGGATAAAATTGCTGCTTTCTAGACATCTGTATTCAGTGAAAATGATCCTGGCTCTGTTTCATGTCCCTGGTTGTTACTGAGAAGAAACCAACCTTCTTGATTTGGGGGACTAAAACCCCTTTTTATCTTCTTTGATAGATGGTATGACTATAAATTAATGAGGTTATGTCTACAAACCCTCCATACAATCTATCCTCTATACAGCTGCCGAAACAATATTCTGAAAGCACATGTGAACATATCACTGACTCATTCCAGAATCTTCTATGACTCCCCATAGCCTCTGGGATAAAACACAAATTCCTTAGTTCAACATCTCAAGTCATCCGCTGTCTGCTTCTGATCATATTGACTTTTCTGTCCTTCTGTGCCCTCTACATTCCAGTCAAGTTTGTTGATTTGGCCTTTGAACTCAGCAATTCACTTGCTACACCTTTATCTTTGTATTTCATGCTCTAGGCCAGGAGTAGACCTTACTGCTTCCTCTCACAATTTTTCATTTCCTTCAAGGCTCAGTTTAGGTCACATCTTTGTTTTCCTTGAAATTCCATTTCCTTTTCCTTGAAATTATTAATACTCTTTCCCATCCTCAATTTATCTTGTATATATTCATCTGTGTGCATTTTGAATGTAGAAAGTATGTTTCATAGCAAAAGACAAGTTCCTTTGATGATGGAGATTATTTTTCATCTTATCTTTGTTTCCTCGTCAGCACCAGAGTAGAGCCTTGCACAGAGAACCTGCAGCAATCCAGGGGCAGCGAGGGAACCCAATTTTAGAAGCATATTGCAATAGCCCAGGTTAGAAATTGTGATTTCCTCTGCTAGGGTAGCGACTATATGAATGAAGGGAAATTAAAATCTATGAGCAATATTGTAAAGGTAGAAACAACAATATTTAACAATAGATTGAATATATATGGTTACTTGAATGAAGAATTTAGCATGACACCAAGGTTGTAAACTATGTGATGGAATCTTCAATAGTAACAGGAAAGTTGAATCTAGTGGAAGGTTTGAGAAGAAAGATAATGATTTCTGCTTTGAACATGTTGAGATTGAGATCTTTTAGAACTTTCACTTTAAATATCCAACAGGCAGTTGATGACTTAGGGATGTAGCTCAGGAGAGAGGTATATAGATCTGGGAATAATTAATCCCAATACTGGTAACCATTTCAAACTATTTTTCACTCCATGCTAGAAAATTAAAATCAACCATTCTAATGACTCAATTTCTATTTTTATACTAGCTCTTGTCATAGAAATTCCCTTTGCTTTATAATATATATTATAAACATGTATTTTTTCCTCTGGGCATGTTGTGTGATAATGTGGAGCCACATGACAGAGTATAAAGTGCCCTTGTTTGGAACTCAGAAGACCTGGGTCTTAGCACATACACTGCCTGTATCATTCTGCTCAAGTACCTCCCCCTATCTGATCCTCAGTTTCCTCACTTGAAAATAGGATAATAATACTTGTGCTATGTCTCTCCCAGTTTTATTATGAGGAAAAGTGCTTGATGTCTTAAAGCATTATTTAAATACTCAAAAAGAATTTCAGTCACATAGATTCAATAATCCTTCCAATAGTGTTAAATTTAACTCAGTTATGTTTTTATAACCTTTCCCACTCTTATCTGTGACTTACCATAAATCTTCCACATGGGATACAACCACCATGTTGAGTATTTTCTTCTACTTCTCCTGACAGCTAGTGGGAAAAGCTCTAAATAAATATGTTGATGCTATTATAAATTTTCACTTTTATAAGTGAAGTGTGAATGTCTCCAAATTGCTGTATTAAGTGGAATGCAAAGTTCATGATTAATGTTTAAATGTTTAGAGACAAACTCTTTGAAAGTATCCTTGCTTTATAATAATGTTTGCTTGGAATCAATGGATATCATAATTATAAAAAAATCTCAAATACTATTTAAAATAAGTTACTCAAGAAATTCTACTGACTATAACTTTTTTGGCCTGATTTCAGTTACTAAATGCAAATTTGAAATGTTTTATTATCCTTGAAAAGTACTCTCGTTTAAAGTTTTGAGTTATTTTAGGGGCAAGGATAGGGAATATATTTTCATTTATATGCGGTGTTTCAAGTGGGGAACTTAACTAATGTAGGTCAGCACCTTCCATATAATTTATAGGCTGAAATTGAATAATTTGCCCAGAGTCAAATAAGTCAGTATGTTTCAGGGCCAGGACTTGAACCCAGGTCATCTTGACTCTGGGACTGGAGCAGCAAACACCCTCACATACCCAGGATGGCTGCTAGCACAGGTTCTTTGATCTGCTTTTCTAAAAGAAAGCAACTCAAAAAGGGTTAACAGTCTTACTTTAATCAATCAAACATATATCATTTACCTAGTTCAGGGGAAAAAGTCAGCACCCTGAACTTCAGAGAATATGAACAGAAATTACAAGAGAAAAATAACACAATTTAGCTGACAGGGCTTCTTGCTGTATGATCATTACATCCATACCTAGTTAGTCACCAGAGAAAGAAGTATCAACATCTGGGTTTTCAAAGCCAGGGGACTCACAGCTGCCCAGAGTCTCATCTGGCTAAATCACACAACTCTTCCCAAAGTGAGCCCCAAAGCAAATCCTCACTTCAGAGGCCTATATAGGCTTCTCCAGGGTCAGAGAACATCACAACCCTCATGATCCACTTGACTACAAAGTAACCAAAGTTATGCCTTCCTGAAAAATAAGCCTCCCAACACAGGCTCCAGGTGAGCACATGCAGCCTATTAGGGGGCAAAGTATGTTTTCAAATCAGGAAAGGTCCTCAAATTAAGCTTAGGTTTATTAAGGGGCAGGGAAGATCTTCAAATTTCTATTACCATTACCGACTGGTTCTCTTTACATTGTGGGGTGAGCCTGTCCTGGAACGTGCTACAAGTCCAGTCCTTTTCCTTTCTAAAAAACGAAAAATTATAAGTAGCAGTTTCCATGATTCTTCAGTTACTTAAAAGACACAGGCACACATATATTTTCCAAAATCAGTTTTTTTTGGATTAGTCAAATTCAGAAATTAATAGGTTATTATGCATAATACTCCTCAAGGATTCCTGTCTATGTTTGCTCTAGGGCAAATCACTTCACCCATCTGTTTCTAAAATTCTACATCTGTAGAACTCAGGTTCATATTAAATGACTCCTAAAGTTCTGTATATTAATAGTATTCTCAAATTCTGTTTTTTACTTCTTCTGGGACCTTGTGATCATCTTTCTCCAATTGGTGCCTTTGCTCCAAACCTGTAAAAAAAAGCAGCAAATATGCTACATTGTCCTAGAAACATCTACAGTGATAATCCAAAGAACCTTTTCCATTCCTGAAAATAAGAAGTTGCTGCTACTGTTGGTTTTGGAAGTGGGCATGACTATTTCTCACCAATACTACAGGAGGCTCTCTTTGCCATGTTCTTTTTGGATTTGCCTGGCCCATCTAGGTTTTGCTCTATGCTGTGATTTCCTTGGGATATGAAGTCTTCATTGACTGAGGTATCAGAGAAGGCTGTAGTCAGTAGCTTCCCTCTTAGGGAAAAACCAGAAAAACTAGCTCAGTCATGCAAAGCTGGAGAAAGAGACTGATGAACTATACAGCGACAAGGTAGAGGGAGGCAGAAGGAAGTGAAGAGTGAGAGGCAGAAGAAAAAAGGGTCTTAACATCAAAATAGGGTCTGAGAGTTAAAAGAAGCAAGAGATAAATAGGTGATAGATTGGGAGGCAGAAGGACCCAAGGGGTCATCTATTCCCTTGTAAGACTGAAAGAGTCCTGGAAGAAAACCTCCACAAAGAGCTAACAGAATTTACGATGGTCTGTTTTCTGCAAGTGCGGGCATATTTTTATGCCCTGCCACATGAGGCCAGACTTCCTTCTAGCCTCTCCTAAACTGGTTGCAGCTGGACCAATCTCACCATTGCCAGCAACACTGCTTTATAAGGAAATGACCATCTCTAAGCAGCATCAGACACCTTACAAGGAAACCTTTTCTTGGTAGTGCCAGCGGGTACCACTGTAGGGGAAAGATTTGGAGTCAGAGGCCTTAGGTTTAAATCCCAGATCTGCTTTTTATGTCCCTTTCAGCTGTAAATCTATGATTTTGTCTTTTTCTGGATGCTTGCTGGCTGTTAACAAAAACAGGAAATAGCTAGATATTGGGTGACAATATCATAATGTTGCTGGGAAGATTCAACAACCATTCATTTTCTTATCCGCAAAAATGTGGGCAACATTACTGCCTTACACAATCCATATGTATAGATTTTTTCTCTGATTTATTGTCCTAGAAAAAATATGGCTAGAATGTTTCTTCTTTTATTCTAATAGCTTAAGCCCATATTCCAGTGAGTTCTCCCACTAGTGACTAATTCCCCAGTTCCATTTAGCCAATTAACATTGATTATCTTTTACAAATAGATATTTACTTCAAAACTCTAGCAGAAGTACAAACAGTTTCCTACCCCTAAGTACTAGGAGGAAACATTCTTTTACTATAGCAGATAGGTTTCTGGGGAGAGTGGGCTCAGACTTGATGTGCTATCTACATAGCTTTGCTCACACTGAGTTCATATCCACTGTCACTGAGGAGTTCTTGCCTCAGCTACAGGTGGACTATGTTCCCGAGGCAACTGTCTGCTCTCTGGAATGTTAATGCTGGATTGACCATAAAACTTGGAGTGGATTTTGCTCCTAGACTCTATCTCTAATCTCCTTCACCTAAAATGAAAGATCAAGCACAAAGGCAAAGAACCAATGCTCATATTCAAGAGCCATATGCTGGCATAAGTTATGGAGAGTTCAAGGCCTGGTTTCCCTTTTATTATAGTCTTTTTTTTCTTACTTGAATACTTCTAGGAAAGAAGAGGCCAGACCAAGAGAAAGGAAGGTACTTTGCTCTTGAATGTACTCCATTTCTGTCAATCAGAGAAGTTCTTCATCAGATCAATAACAGACCAGAACTCTGTGCATGCCCCCAAACCCTAATGGGGATTACATCACTCAAATTTTTGCACATACTCATGAGGATTAGTCTCACTGGTCATCCCCCTAAAGTATTCCATTTGATTTTCATCATATACCACTGAGGTAGATACTCTGATTTCCATTTAAGAGATACATAATATAATATAATAGCTAAGATATATCACTTTGAAGTTTACAAAGTGTTTTACATGCATTCCCAAACTTGATTCTCACAAACAGATGCTATTATTCTCATTTATAGCTGATAGACTGGGCAAGGTTAAATGGCTTTTCCACAACTAAATATTTATTAGATATTTGAGGCAGGATTCAAACTCAGATCTTCTTGACCCTGAGTCCTATGCTGGATCTACTATGCCAAACAAAAAAAGGTGTGTATGTGTGTGTGTGAGTGTGTATGTGTATACACATACATATAACACATAAACATATATGTGTGCATGTATACATCTATATATATGTATATATGTATACACACACTCACACATACCCACACTTTCAATGCTATGTGAAAATCAGACTTTTCAACTCACTACCCCTTATATTTGGCTCTTTCATCTTCTAGAAATGATTGTGGGGTTTTTGGGGGGGGGTGAGATTTAAACTATAAAGTATCTCAAATTGTAAATTTGCAATACACTGGAAGTTTATTCCACTAGCCTCTTACTTTGTCTAATGGTAGCCTTCTCTGTAGTGGGGGTAGAAGGGAGACAAAAAAGAAAAAAAAGAAAGTTATGTGATAATGTTATTATATATTTAAAAGGAATATAGCAAGTTGTACATAATAGATTTGTAGTTTCACATACAATTGTCTTTTTTTCTTTTCTACTATATTATGGAAATGCTTCTTTTATTTTTGAAGTTCAGAACAAAAAGAATAATTTCTTTTTTAAAAAGTACCTCTCGAACTTAGTTTTAATGTCTTAGATAGAAATAGATAAAAATGTAGTTTTAGAAATCAGAAAAATGTGAATTCCAGTACTGTTTCTGACATATAATAGGTGCGTGACTCCTGGGTAAATCATTTAACTTCTCAGTGCCCTAGGTATCTTTCTAAGACCAGAAATTAAAGAGAAGGTATGATTTGCTTTCACATAAGGAGTTTTGTCTTAGGAAATATCCTATACCATTGAAATAATACTTCCAATACCATTCCATTTTATAGACTAAAAAGACAGAGGCTAAGTGACTTGCTGAGGGTCACGCAGCTAGTTAAGTGGTAGAGCCATGAGTAGGTACTCGGTTCTTATGGCTCCAGCTGGACTGATTTTTCTCCTGCTTCATGCCATCTCTCTGGGTGGGCTATTCCATCCTGCTTCTTTGACTCATAGTGAAATGTTCTTAAAAGAAACATGTCGTGGTATAAAAGCAGTTTTGTCACTGATGAGTGATTAATATTTTTTCTTTTTTTTTCAACCCACAAACTACAGATTCTATTTTAGAGGAGAATTTTTAAAAGCAACTTTTCCTACTCCTAATGCTATGTGAAAATCAGACTTTTCCACTCACTATGCCTTATATTTGACTCTTTAATATTCTAGAAATGATTGTGGGGTTTTTTGGGGGGGGTGAGATTTAAACTATACGGTATCCCAAATTGTAAATTTGCAATACACTGGAACTTTATTCCACTAACTTCTTACTTTGTGCCCCTCTTCCTCAACCCTTTGAAAAAGGGATTGCAAAGCAGCTTTTTGAAAGTTGACTTCCTTAGTAATAATGTGGTTACCTTTTGCCCACATCTAATTGTAAGGACACAATTGGGACTGATTCCTTTGATTTTTTTCTTCCTTTGATCTGCTCAAAAGTATGATCAGAATAAATTTTACACCATTTGGAAGCATGTAAAAATGTTAGCATTTGTTATCTACACACTTGACTCATAATATACTCACACACAGATGCATGTTCCACATACGTAACACTGGCCTCCCACTGCTTCTCTTCCCACAAACATACTAATAATTCCACATGGCATAACACCCACACCTCCTCTGGCCCGCAGGATCACTATGCTGCATTATCACAAAGATACTGAAAGCAAGAACACACACGCAAACACCCACCCGTTCAGTAACAATCATGGAAAGCAGGGCATGCTCTCTTCTGTTTTTTTTCCTCTCTCTCATGCTGATAGGTAAGCAGATATGAGGATGAAGTTGCTTTTATAATTTCAAAAGCCACTAAAGATTCTACAAAATAGTCAGAGGTTATGGTCCCAGGGAAAACCACTTCTAACAGCTAACTCAGTTGTCAGGAGACATATCACCTTCTGAAATCTGAAGAACTATTGTGTTCCCTTGGCACGTGCTCTTCTCCATTTCATCCTTACAAATGAGCCCGTGTCTAGACAGCCAGGAATAGAAAGGTCTACTACTGTGTTTGAATATAAGCATGCCTCACATTTGTTGGCATTAGAGGGCTCATTAAACATGCACCTACACATACACACATGCATACACACACGTAAGTACATGCATACATATACAGTCTGTTGGGATCATAACCAACGTCAGCTTTTTACAAATGCCAACCGTGGAACAACAAAGTAATTTAATGGTAGGAGACATTTTTAAAGCTTGCACTTTCTAGTCATAATGTGCTTTGCTTAACCTATCATAGAATTTTCATTAAGCAACTAATATGTGCCAGGCATTTTGCTATTAAATGCGGATACAAAGCTAAAAATATGAATAGGCTCTGCTCTTGAGGGAACTGAATTTTATTTTATTTGATAATTTCAATAAAATTTAGGTAGGCAGTGCAAGTATTGCCATCCCTTTGTTACATGCTAGAAATGAAAACTCAGAGGTAAGTCAATTGATCAATAGTATTTATTAAGTTCCTACTATGTACCCCAAGCACTTTGTTGTTGTTGCTGTTCAGTCTTTTCAGTCATGTCCCATTCTTGGGACATTTGGGTTTTTTTTGGCAAAGATACTGGAATGGTTTGCCATTTTCTTCTCTAGCTCGCTTTACAGATGAGAAAGCTGAGGCAAATAGGGTTAAGTGACTTGCCCAGGACCACACAGTCAATAAGTGTCAGAGGCCAGATTTGAACTCAGGAATATGAGCCTTCACTTTAGACCTGGCACCCTATTCACTGCACTACCTAGCTGCCCCTAGCTACCAAGGCACTTTGTTAGGTAGAGGGAATAAAAAGACAAGAATGAAGTAGTCCCTACTGGCAATGAGCTTACTTACCCAAGACCACACAGCTTGTAAGTAACAGAACAAAACTTGAATCTAGATCTGATTACGAGGGCAGTTCTCTTTCCCCTGGTCCAGGCTGTCTTTTATCTGTTGTCCATAGGCATGTGAATGCTAATGGGATAGTTGTGTGTACTCAACAGCATAGGTCTGAGATCCATAATATCAATGTGCTAGCCTCCTCTTCCATTTTGTGACCTTGGGCTATTCACAACCTTTTGGGGGGTTCTTTTTCCTCATTTGTAAAACTAACATGTTCAACTCCATGATTCCTAAGGCTCAACTCTTCCATGATTCTTTTTCATCCATACCATAAATATCATGGCAGCTCAGTTTGAACAGAGATGAAGTTCAAACATAATGGATGAGGGGCGGCTAGGTGGCGCAGTGAATAGAGCACCGGCCCTGGGATCAGGAGTACCTGAGTTAAAATTCGGCCTCAGACACTTAACACAAAAAAATTAGCCGTGTGACCTTGGGCAAGTCACTTAACCCCAACTGCCCTGCAAAAAGCAAAAAAAACCAAAAACAAAAAAAAACCAGAATGGATGAGCATATCTGCCCATCTAATGAGGACACCTGGGGTAAAGACAGTGGCCCACCCTCAACCTTCCCCCCTGATTTTCTGAATAGTGTGACATAGCCTCAACCACAAACCGCTTGTATCTAGTTCCAGGAAATCTTAACGTACTTTTAAAAATCTGCGCATCTTATACAACATAAAGTAATATTTGGCTGCACAAATTTAAAGTTGTCCCTAAATAATTATTTTGTGTAGCTGGCTGTTCACTGACATGTTGATAGTAAACATTTAAAGCTACAACAAGAAAACAAGTACTTTTTCGGGTGGAGGGAGGCAACATTTACTCTACTTAGAATTGTAGGAAAGGTTGAATTGGTCCCTGGAAACTTCAAGGGACTCCAAATATATGATTACAATGTGCTTGGGCCTCCTGGGGCTGATGTACTTCCTGGTTGCTTCTAGGCATGCAGTGGTTGTTGTTGTCATTGTTGTTAAGTCTTCTGGTTTCTCTCAGTGCTGAAAGATTCATATCTTTGGTATAGTTCAGAAAAGTATGAATAGTCCCTTTTTCTTCCTGTGCCTCTTTATTGTTGCTCTTCTTTCTGTCAGTGATATTGTGTCATTAAAAAGGACAGAGTGCTTCCAAGCTGTTGTCTCTTCATAAGCCCCTCTAGGTAGCATTGTGTAACTCAGACTTTCAGTAGGTGGGCCATGGGTTGACCTTTCCCCAGTCTATCATCACAGAGATCACTGAATTATGGCACTGAGAATAGAGGGACTCTGCTAGGTAAGCTTGTGCCTAGCACACCTTGTGCCTGGGCCTGGCCTTTCCCACTTTGGGTGAACTTTCTTGAGCAGGGGACCTAGCTTTCCAAGATCCTCCCTTAATCTATGATCCACACTAGGTGGTACCTAAGGTCCATTTCAGCTCAAACATTTTATGAGTCCAAGAGTTCTAAGAATTAAAATAAAGCAAGAGGAAACAAGTTAGGTATAAGGATTTCTATCAGGGCACAGTAATGATAATATTAATAATTGCAAAAATAAATTATATTTACATAGAACTTTAAAGTTTGCAAGGTACTTTATACATACTCTTGTAGGGTTGTAATTGTAAGTAGAGTCAAGTCAATTCAAGCCAGCAAAGGTTTGTTAAGTGTCTGCTATAGGCCAGGAATATTGCCAAGGAATGGGAATTAAAAAAAAAGACAAAAGACAAAAGGGCTCCTGCTCTCAAGAAACATGGAATCTTATTTGGGAAACAATATGGAAAGAAATGAGAACAACTAAGATGTATGTATGTATCTCTATGTATCTACAGAATAAATTAGGCATATTTCAGAGGGAATACTTTAACGTGAAGGGAAACTGGGAAAGGCTTTGTGCAAAATTATGAGATTTTAACATAATTGAAAGAAGGCAGGAGACAGAGGTAAGAGGGAGAGCATTTCAAGTATGGGGGAGACTCAACAAACATGCTTGGAGTCTGGTGTGAAGAACAGCAAGGAGGCCAGTGTGACTGCACTGGAAAGTTCATAAAGGTGAGTAAGGTGTGAGAAGATTGGAAAGGTAGGAAAGGGACAATTTATGTAAATTTTTGAATGCCAACCAGAGGAATTAATACTGGATCCTGGAGGCAACAGGAAACCACTTGAGTTTATTGAATGGGAGGGAGGGGTGTCAGATGGTCAGATCTGTGCTTCGGAAAGATCATTGTAGGAATTATCTTTCCCATTTTGTAGGTGAGACTATTGTGGCTCAAAAGTCAAGAGATGTGTTATTCATGGTTATCCAATTAATTGTAAGAAACAATTTTGACTCAGGGACTCTCTTGAGTCTAAGTTTAGCAATCTCTCCATTAATGCATGATATCTGAAATACAACTTCAAATAATGCATTCTATCCAAATTGCATTTTTTTTTTGCTTTTTTGGAGGGCAGCTGGGGTTAAGTGACTTGCCCAAAGTCACACGGCTAGTTTTTGTGTTAAGTGTCTGAGGCCGGATTTGAACTCCGGTACTCCTGACTCCAGAACCAGTGCTCTATTCACTGTGCCACCTAACTGCCCCTAATGCATTCTATCTATAGCCTACTGAGATGACAGTACCAGTTTAGCCTTCATAGATCAGAGAATGGGTTAAATCTTCTGAGCAAAGGAATTTGGGATTCCATGGAGTAAGGAGGCCCACTTACAGTGCCAGATTCTACAAATAGTCAATAAAATGAGAAATTAAAGTAACAGTTTAAGACAGTCTGGTGGAGAGTCACATGTGAAGAAATAATGTGAATCATTAATATACAGGTAATTTATAAAGCTCTGAAGAGTTTACAAAACCCTGTACAATCTTGATTGTACAGCCTTCCCTAGGGGCTGATGTATTCAAAGATGCCTTTTAGTAAGTTTGTTCTAAATGGGTTCATTTGTAAAGGGTACCAATTTATTCTTGAGTATAAAATATTTCAAATCACAATGTTCCAGAGCTACCAGGGTCAGTCTGCAGTCCTAGTAAAGTTAACCACCTTTATTAGTAGGGATTAATGAGGACTTCACATAATCTGTGATATGAACTGAACTGGGGTAAAAGTGATTAGATACTTATGTCATGGAGAATGATGGACTTAGGCCTGAGTCTGAATACTGTCTCAGACACTAGGAAGTATCAAAATCTCATTGTATCGGGTTCTTCAACTATAAAATGGGGATGATATTATTACTTAGCCCACAGACATGTTGTGAGAATGAAATGACATAATAAATGTAAATTGCTTTTCAAATTTTAAAGCACTTGATAATTTTTAGACCACCATCACCACCTCCATCACAATGGAAGTTTCCTTAACTTATCTTCTTTAAATTAAAAAAAAGGAACTCCTCTCTCTCTGTCTCTTTCTCTGTATGTGTGCATATATGTATGTGTGTGTATATATATATATATATAATATATATGAAATATGAGGAAATACCAGTTTGATATGTCTAAAGGCAGGTAGTAACTTGGTAGTAATTTGGCATTAGAGCTCAGGAGAGAGACTCAGGCTACTGGTCATTTGTTGTTCATTTTAGCCATTCCTATGTGAAAATAATATGTCATAATAATTGTCATATTCAAGTATGTACAACATGTTAAGTAATAGTGTATAACACCATGCACCAGCAGATTCCCAAAAGAATGCTACTGTGAACAGCTTTTAAGGTTCAGATTACACAGTAATAATGCACACTCTGTTTATTCCATTACAAATCAAGGTTCAGTACAATATTCACAATATAATATTCACAACATTACATCTTATCATAGAAAATCATAATACAGTGTTCATAACAGCTTAACATTGGAATGGCCACACAGTTTTCACTACAGTGGCCACAATATTTAGAACAAGGAACAAAAGAATAATCACCTAATTTTCAATCAATCAGTTGACAATATATCAATCTTCCACTCATTGGGCAACCATTAACTTAATCTGTTACTCATCTAGCAGTCAGTTACTAAGCTAGATTCCCAATTACTAAATATCATTAGTCACTAATATAGTCATTAGAAAACCACACAAACTCTCTACCCCCTTGGTATCCAGCAAACCTTAGTTTCATCCAAGGAGAGGCTTTTTCTTCATCTTGACTCTGGGTGATCTCTCTGATTCTCTGGATCCCCTTCCATCGTTCCAACTCCCTCTTGAATCCACCAGATAGTCACCTGGATTCAGAAGCAGACAGCTTCTAGATCCTCGTCTAGTCCTCAGAGGTAGACAGCTCCCAGGTCCTTGTCCAGTCGTCAGGGAAATCCCCAGCACACACTGAAGTTCATAGGGTCCAGCATATCTCAAACCCTTCACTACTTCTCTTGCCTGGAACTCAAGGATCAGCCCAGCCATGAATAAACAAAGTCTTATCCTGGTCATACTTCTTCAGTCTTCTAGCAGTTCAGCTGGCCCTAGGACCCAGAAGGAATATCAGCCTTCTGGATGGCCTTCACCTGATTCTGGTCTCAGGAAAACTCCATCTCTTTTCTCAGTCAGCTTACAGATACTGGGAGACAACCTATCTGTCTCTTTGTCTCTGTCTGTCTGTCTGTCTGTCTCCAACTCACTTCCAGCAGCCCAGCTCCCAGATGCTGAGACAGTCCTGCTTCCTCCACAGGAAAATTCCAATTCTGTCTCTGTCTCAAGAATTCTGCTTTATATACAGCACTGGCCTCCTGTCTCAGTCAATAGCCTTCTTTCATGTCAAAAGTGGAGTTCATGCCTTCTCAACAGTGGACAGGGCTCACACTTTCCATACTTAGCCCTAAGTTACTAAGTGCTACTTTGACTTAAGTTACTAAGTGCTAAGAATCTGCTAAACTTGATTGCTATTACATAGTAGAAAAATCACTTTTTTCCTCTCTACACCCAAAGAACATACCACTTCAGAACTCATTTGAAATGGGTTGGGATTGATCATCAAATTGACTCTGTATCAAACTCTGCCCTAAAAGCTTCCAGAAACAATGTTGAAAAATCTCAACCTAATAGGTAACAGAGCAATGGATAGAACTTTAGGCTGAGTGTCAGGGGAGTAGGTTCAAGTATCAGTTCTGGCATTAACTCCATGTGTGACTTTGGTCACATTACTTGACGATTCCAGGTTTAAGCTTCCTCAAATATAAATGTGACACTATCTCCTTAAGAATCCCCACTGTCCCCACAACCTTGGGGCAGTATAATGGTAATTAATTTAAATTTGCAGACCCCTTTTTGTTATGTCAAGTAAGCTGGTAATTAGCCATTAGTAACTAATCAGACCTTTGTGTCTAGGAGGCAGAGGGTGTGAACTGTCTCCTGTTGCTGATGTAACAGGAAGGGTTTGGCTGAAACAGAAAGCCAATGCTTTGTGTTGTATGTATATAAGAAGAGCCCCAGAGAAAGAGAGACAGTCAGAATAAGAATTTTTTTCTCCTGGTGGGTTCCTGGTGGAGGAAGCAGAATTTTCCCAGCATTTGGAAGCTGGGCTGCTGGACTGAAAACTGAGTTGGAGTTTTCTTGAGAACAGTATCTGGTGAAGGCTGAAGCTGCTGCCAAGAAGGCCACCTGGAAGGCTGATATCCCTTTTGGGTCCTGGGCCCAGCTGAATTGCTGGAGGACCGAAGAAGCATGACTAGGATAAGACTTTGTTTGTTTGTGGCTTGGTTGATCCTTGAGTTCCTGGAAAGAGAAGTGGTGAAGGTTTGGAGATGTGCTGTGTTGCTGTGAACTTCAATGTGTAGCAGGAACTTCTTGGTGGACTGCACAAGAATCTGGGAGCTGTCTGCCTGAATCCAGGTGACTGTTTCGTGGATTCAGGTAGGAGCTGGGGCCATGGAAGGGGATCCAGGGAATCTGAGAGACCACCCTGAGTCAAGAGGAAGAAAAAGCCTCTCCTTGGGTATTGAATGCAGTGATGAAATTGAAGTTTATTAGAGACTGAGGGGTTGATGGTTTGTGTAATTTTCTAAAGATTGTATTTAGTGAATAATGATACTTAGTGACTGATTGTTAGATAAGTGACTGATTTTAACCTATGACTGATTGCCCCATGAGTGGAAGACTGACTATTGTATTGTGAGATGACTGAATGACTGAGTGAGGAGGCAAACCTTCTTAGGGATATCAGATGTTTGTTCTTTTGTTCTTTGTTCTTAATACTGTGACCACTTTGGTGAAAACTATGTGGCCATTTTAATGTTAAGCTGTTGTGAACACTATTTTGTGATTTTCTGTGATAAGATGTAATGTTGTGAATATTATATTGTTATTTGTTGTGAATGTTTGCCTTGATTTGTTATGGAATAAATGGAGTGCTCACTATACTGTATAATCAGAATTTTCAAAACTATTCACAGTAACATTCTTTTGGAAATCTGCCTGTGCATGGAGTTACAGGCAGTTTAGGTTTTTAAGTGCATTCCAGACAATCCAATGGAAGTGTGGGGGAGACTCAATGGTGCCAACAAGCCATTTTGTTGAATAAATAAGATTATTGGACTAAATAATCTCTAAGGTCTTTTGTAGCTCTAAGATTTGCTGATTTGAGAAAAGTGGCCTTCCAGATATTTTTCCATTTGTGTTAGCAATAAGGGTGAGACAACAGGAGAAAACATACGTGTGTATGTACTATGACTACATGTATGTGTGTATATGTATTATGGAATATATGTATATGAGTACATGCATGTGAGCACGTATATATGTATATGTATAAACCGTACACACCTGTATGTGTACATATGTGTGTATATATTTCCATATTTGAGGTCCATTTGACTCTGAAGTGTGTGTGGGAAGTAGAATGTACCTTTCAAATGTGATTATTTTAGAGCCTGATCACGGAGAGTCAGTTGATAGGTTGGACTGGCAAGTAGTACTGACCAAAAAATGCGACCCTAGGAAATACACCTAGGCTTTGGAAAAGCAAGATTTGTAAGCAACCATAATATACATGTGGATTCTGGAAAAGATACTCATGATACATGGATGACATATCCAGTTCTTTGGAATAGTATTTTCATCCCTAGTATCATTCCTTAAGGCAAGAGGGATACCCATATTTAAGTCCATATTCCTTCTTATCACTGACTTTCCATAATTAGTAGGGTATACTTTTATTTGGGGCACTGTTTTCTTCTGCAGAATCAATTTATCAGTTTCAAAACAAGTAACAGATGCAAGTGTTCTTAGGGAACCATTTAACTGGGAGTTCTATGGTGGCATGACATAGTAAATAGAAAGACAGCTTGTGTTCTAATTCTGCCTCTGATATCACAGTCACCCCAAGTTATTGCACACTGTTGTGTCCTAGGACACTCTTTAGTTTTACTCCACCTCAGAGTGGTGAATATCTTATTTAAGTAAAACCACAGATGTGGCTGCCGCTTCCCTACCCACATCCACCTTAAGGAAATTTGAAAAAATGTGAAGAGTTTCATGGTCCTCTTGCGAGTTTGAGAAATAGAAAATTACTTGGACTATACACGAAGGAGGGAAATCAACTTTCCTTATCTCAAAGTACAAAGACTTAACTGACATAGGAAATAATGAAAATTTTCCTAACCATTATTTAAAATATTCATTTAAGTAAATTAAATAGCAACTAATAACAGGCAAAGTATTTTAACAAAAATGGCTTTATTTGAATAAGGTTATGGTCTACTTGTCTTTATTGACCTCAAATGCTTTTTTTTTCTGTTTTAGAGGGAAAATATTTTTGAATGGCAAATTATGTCATTAACTAAGAACTTTTTAGAGGAGGGGCACTGTAGTTACACCATGATCATATTTGAGAATCTCTGTTCTAAGCTTGATAAATAAGTTGTCTATGTATTTTGTAAATATCCCATGAGAAAGTTAGTCTGTAAAATATTTTTTAAAAATTGCTGAAGTGCAAATATTTATCGCTGATCCAATAAGATTTTATGTGCCTTGTAACTGCAATATTACATGTTTCATGCTCTCTCAGTCTTTAGTTCAGTATATATTTAGCTTCTTCCCTGTAAATAATTTCATAATCAACGGAAATCTCTAAACAGTATTTGGTAACAGGTTTATGAATCTTAGATGCTGAGACAGAGTCATTATTCCCCAAGGGGTCATTCAAAACAAACAAACAAACAAACAAAAAACCCTTCTCTTATGTTATGGTGCCTAAGATACTAATTACTTTTGCTTCATTGGCTTTGTCAGGTTTACAGACTTTTCTACCCATTAGAATGTGGCCTCTATTAGAAAAGAATTACGCTTATTTATTTATAGGTGACTTATTTAACATCATAGATGTGGGATTCAGGCACAGAATAGGTTGTACTACTGCATTAGTAGTAATTGGAAAAAAAAAGAAGCAGTCTGAGTTGCTTCCTTTATGTGGGACTACCATATCAGAAAAAAAAAAAGAAGAAAAAAAGGAAGCTTTTGATCCTGCCTGGTGTTTGAGAACCTAACACCACAAAATTCAAGCACACATTCAACTCCTGGTTATATATCAGCATACTACCAGAAATCTTAAGTAATAATTAGAGTCAGCTGTGCAGAGAATTCAGGGGAGCTGAAGTGGAGGATTTGAGCTCTGTGAATTTCAGTACCAGTTCTGTCATTGACCTGCTTTGTGAACTTGGGAGAATAACTTGCTCTGTTATACCTTTATTTTTTCATTGGCTAATGTTGGGTTTGCTGTACCAATTTAGCTAATGGTCTTGTGATGGGGAATAATGAATACAAGTGAAAGTGAAATCATTTGCCAAAGATGGTTATACA
>CM053601.1:98673137-98702202 GCA_028646575.1 Pseudocheirus occidentalis | reverse complement strand
TATTGATGAGTGATGATTTTTCCAAATAACTTCAGTTATAGCCTACAAATGCCAAAACTTTAGCCTAACTGTGTATCATACCACTTTATTTGACAGCTGCCCTTCTACCCCCTCCCCAACTTTCTGAACTGAGCCCTGAGTACTTTGGGGCCGTGGTGGGGAGTGGGAACAAGGGAATTTCCTGACACTGCTGAGGTATAAGGAAAGGCAGAAAGATTCCAGTTTCTGTAGGGATAGATGCTAGGACCACAGTGATAATGTAACTTGATGAAACAGGCTGCAGAGCACTCTCTGATCAGTCTGATCTTTTTATTTCTTCTAGCTTTAATGTGATTTCAATCGACAGGTTTTTGTTTAATTTTATTTTGTTATTGTTTTTTTTCTTCTATTTAATTGGATTGCTAATGCTATATAATTTCTATGAGTTATTTCAAAAAACTCTTCTTTTAGCATTCTTTAAAGCATAAAATTTTCAACATACACCAATCAAGACATCACTTTTAATCAATAGTTGGAGGAGGTACGTAAAATACCTTTGTTTCCTCCAGGTAAGGCACAACAAGAATTACTAATATGAAAGGGGAGGATGTGGCTTAATGTATTCTGAAATTTGTGACATGTTGAAATCAAAGCTGAATGGGAAGAGTATATTTAAAGCAGTTGATACTCATGCAATATGAATCTCAGGGCAGCTAGCTAGGGAGATGATGATAGCATTTTAGGATCAGATTACTGCCATCAGAAACCCCAGAAGGATTGACCTTAACGAGTTTGCACTTAGTATGCAGGAAACTGGTGGAGATATATACTACATATCAGTGTAGAATGTAAGAATTTACCTCCTAACAATAACCTATCAAAATATGAATTGGTAACTAGAATTAGACATCAAAAGGTCGCCATCCTTCATGGATTATCAGATAGCAAATCCTCATGCTACAAATACAGTACTCAAACTATCCCATGGAGCTCAACCAATAAATTTTACTGATCCAAGACCACTACTAGAAGGCACATTGTTGTCTTCTTCCCAGGGGAAAAAAAAACAACAACAAACTTTGATGCATACATACTTAGGAATTGCATTTTTAATAGATGTCACTATCCCAAAACTCAATATTCAAAATCTCCAAGTTACATGAAACAAAAAGCTTTAAAAGTATGTCGATTTGCCCAAGAAGAATAAAAATCAAGTGGGAATAGAATACGATGCATCCCTGTTGTCCTTTCTGCTAATGTAATTAGCTATGCCATGGATGCTTTGAGTTAGCCTATGGAAAATAAGCTAATCTTCTAATTCTTTCACTGAGCTACAAAAGTAGGTATTTTAGTTGCCTGTTCCATAGTCTATAGAATATTAATTTGAAGAAAGGAATTATGGCAAAACAGCAACATGGCCCAGGACTGTTTCTTTTTGAACCACATTGAAAAATGAAATTATAAAGCAAAAAATTGTAATACAAGAATAAGAGCAGGATATCACTTGTCCTCCATCTGTTTCTATGTGAACAGCCATCAAAAAGATGATAATGAAATAATAATAGCTTGAGTTTATATAGGCTTTGTATTTACAGTAGGTTTACACAACACTCCTTATAACTATCTTGTAAAAGGGCTAGTACACATGGCATGGCATTCCTTTTACAAATGAAGAAACTTAGGCTGAGAGGTCAGATGATTTGCTGGTGGTGAACAGCTATTGAGATTATAGAAATTTGTTTTGACAATTTTTTTTTAGAATTTTTTGTAACCCTCTTGAAGAGTCCCTGAGGATTAGTGAAATTAGTTAATCTCTGTTTTACTGTATTTTGAATTCTCACCCTGTTCCCAAGCAATCCAAAGTGCTGCTGCCACATCATTTGCATATATAGGGCTTAGAAGTATCTGAGGTCTTTACTCTTTTTCCTTGTTAGGGTCAAGTAAAAAAACAGGTTAAAATATTTATAATCTCCACTGGCATATAAAGAAAAGAACCCTCAGCTTTTTATTTGACCATTCATTTTCATGATGGCTATTAGAACTTCTCGTTCATTAGATACTGGAATCAGAAAACTACAGACAAAAATGAAAGTCTAATGAGATAATGTGGCATTTTTCTCTTCCTTATAGCTGAAGGAATGAAACTAGGCTCTATAAATGTTTAATTTTCATTTTTTTAAGATATGAAAAATCCTGAGAAATTACTCAGAAGTGGTGCTGTGCATGTTATTGACTGGATAAGAAACAATTTTTAAGGAGTGAAATTGGTCATTATTGGTTTTTTTGCTGGATTTCAAGGATGGGGGTGGGAGAGTAATCCATAGGGCTATAAGGGACTTATCATAGAAAGATTGGCATTAACACAGAGATGACTTATTTGATTTGACAAAATAAAAGTTTATAGACAGAAAGAAAATGCTATAACTCCAGAAGACTGAACATCTACATGAAGATAGGAAACACATGAAGGTGGCTGGAGCTGAACCAGATTTATACTCCAAATTAATCAAGTGACTTATATGGTTTGAGTGCTATAGAACATAATGGGTGCAAATCAGGAAGCCTTTGCAGTAGTGTTAACTTACCATATCAACAGTAGAATAGCTGTACCATGCATGCAAGATCAGCTTTGCCCCTGGCTGATCAGCACAGAGCAGCTGATCAATTCCCAGCATGGATTCAGGCACCGCTCTCGGCTAAGTATTTCCATTTTTATTCCAATTATATTCAGATCTACTGAGTATCATTTTTTAAACCACATACCTCAAATATTTTCTGAATACTACATCAAGCAAAATTATCTTCTCATTTATAGGCCTCTGGTTTCCACCAGAAGATTGTCTAACAAAAATTATGAAAAAAGTAGACTGGGTAAGCTATAGCTCTATCCAGCACGATAGTTGTATTTTCTCACTAAAATTCAGCCCAAATAGATAGGATTATAGGATTTAGAGTGAGAAATCATAGATTCTAGCCTAACTTCCTCATTTGAAAGTTGACAAAAGTTTCCAAGCCATGTTAGAGATGTTAACCAATTTGATTCTTATTACAACCTTACTATTTAGGTACTATCATTCTGTTTTACAGATGAGGAAGCTGAGGCTGAGAAAGGCTAAGTAACTTATTAAAGCATGAGTGATTTGCTCAGACTCTCACAACTAGTATCTGAGACAAAATTCGACCTTAAGTCTTCCTGACCCCAAGGCTAGCACTTAGAGCTCTCTCTACTGCCCCCGTAGTCCTCTAGAGTCTAACATCTGACCTCACTTAGCTTCTACTAGGAAACTGGTCCTAAGATCACATTCTGTACCTGGTCAAGTAACTATTCCAGTTGTTTGCCCTTCATTCACAAAGAGGACTGATGATAACCTGGGTTGATGTCTGCATGTGAATGACAGTCAACTGAGGCAATGTTGCATAGAGCTGACTGCCTCCAGAGTCATTAAAGTCCAGTGGTAAGACACAGGTTAGGAAGATTAGTAATTGTCCAGGATTCAGTGGACGACCTTGGAGTCCTCAATGCCTGACCAAGTTCAGGCACTTTCATGGCTGTTGGAACAGATTTATCTCATTCATCCATCCATTCCACAGGGGTCATGTCTTCACATGCTCAGTGTAGACATCACCCTAACTCCTTGATGGCTTGGAGGCCTGTTAGTTACCTCAACCTGGTTTAGCCTGTCTACTGAAAGGGTTTACCAGGGAGTGGCTAAGTACACCTGCTGTAGTTTCTTGGAGCTATAGGTGAGAGTTGAGTACCAGGTAGATATCAAAAATGAATGAGCAACCCTGAAAAGGGCTCAGCAAGCACTCACACCAAAGATGCCAATTTTCTTTCAACATCTCATACACACCACCTCATCTAGTACCTTATCTAAAAAGATAGAAGAAATCTTTGATCTATAACTTGAGTAACATACGCTCACTGATGGTCTGCTTTGATTTACAGGGAAAACAAATGTTGCTTATGGAAAGGAACTCAGAAGTCACCGTTAGTCAGCCAGTCAATAAACATTTATTCAGTACCTCCTATAAGCCAGACACTGTGCTAAGACCTGGAGTTACAGAAATGAAAGAAGACAGTCTGTACCCTCAAGAAGCTTATGAGCTAAAGGGAGAAGGTAACCTAAAAAAGGAAGCTGAAAGGAGTATGGGGAACAAACCCAAGGAAGGACATCAGGGTACATATCTGAGCAAGAATCCAATCTGTGACATCTTTAACAAATTATCATTCAGGTTCCCAGTAGAGGCTTATAGTGGTAGAGACTCCACTTGAACTCATATTACCCTTCACAGTTTTGAACAGCTCTAATCATCAGAAAGATTTTAGTTATATTGAACTGAAATTTGACTCTAATCTAAGCTCTGCTTTCATGACACAAACAAAAATTTCTGCATGATACCACTTCAAATACTTGAAAACTTCACTGGTCTCCTTATGTCATAACCAGCACCCAATGCTGCTGAGAATTAAAGGACAGTGAGATATGGAAAAAAAAAGGCCGAGAGAATTTGATGATTAGTTGGCCATTGTTGACCCTCTAGAAAACAGTTTCAGTAAAGTGAGGGAAGGTAAAGCCAAATTCCAAAAGAGCTGAGTAGAGTATCATTTTGTGACACAGAAGTCAACTGTTATAATTTTGTATCCTAAAATTAAGGATTGTATTCAATTAAATGAAGCATATTTTGACCTAGATTCCTCCATATTAATCAATACGCAATATTATAGGGAAAATAATACATGCACTAAGGAAAACACTACACTCAGAGAATCATAGAATTTTATGTATAGAATGGACCTCATAAATCATTTGTTCCAACCACTTCATTTTACATAAAAAGAAACTAAGATGCAATGGAATTAAATACTTTGTCCAAACCCACATACCCAGTTGCTCAGAGGTGCAACATAAAAATCCAAGTTCCTTGAATTTTAGTCCTGTGCTTTTTCTACCTTATGACTCAATAACAGCTTCTATTTATGTAGCACTTAATGATCATAAAGAATAAAATCATAAAATCTCAGAGTTAGAACAAACCTCAAAGGTTATCCAGTTCAATCTGTAATTAAGAAGGAATTTTCTTTGCAAAAGCCCTGAAATGTAATCATATAAGCTCTGCATGAAGATCTTCCATAGTAAGTCGTTCTCTCTCTCTCTATCAGCATCTCACTGAGCTTTTGGCCAGCTATCATTCTTAGAAAATGTTTGCTTTTATTAATGAGAAACTTCTGTCTTTGAAGGAAGGTATATATGAAAGAAGACATTATTTGTATCCAGAGAAAGAACTGATAAATATAAGTATGCAGAGAAAGATTTTACATATACACATATATGTATGCATGTGTATATGTATACACATATATTTGTGTCTAATGGTGGTCATCCTAGGGTGGGGGGAGGGAAGAAAACATAGAAAAAGTAATATACATGAGAATTTTCTTATATGTTTAAAAGGAACAGCAAGTTGTACTTAATAGGGCATTAGTTTTATGTGTATTTTTTATTATACTGTGTTATAGATATGTTTGTTTTATTTATAAATTAAAAATAAAATAAATAAAAATAGGAAAAAATCTCCCTCTTTGCAGCTTAGGATAGGATTGAAAGCCAGATGATGCTTTAAAATTTATTCAAATCTAATTTTATCCACAATTTTATATATATATATATATATATATACACACACACACACACACACACACATACATACACACATATACATATATAATGCATGTATACTTATACATACATACGTACGTAAACATACAGGTATGTGCATATACATATGCACAAGCATATGTATGAGTATGTATATACCTATATATCTACATGCACAGACATGTACATATACACATGTGTATACATGCATATATACATGTGTACACACATCTACACACACACACACACACATATATATCCTTTGATTCTGATAGGAATGTTGTGATAAGGATAGATCAGGTGTTATCATCCCATTTTATACATGAGGATAATGAACCTCCAAAACATTATATAACTTACCTATGGTCTAACAGGTAGTAGGAAGTAGAGGAAAGATTTGAAGCACAACCCCTAGACTCCAAGTCCACCACTCTTTACTGTACCATTACCTTATGGGGCCAGTTAACTCAAGGGTAATTATTCTTCTATATGATAGTCCTTCAAGGAATTAATAAAGTTATCATATGTACATTAAGTCCTTGCTTCTTCTAAAGGCTAAACGTCCCCTGTTCTTTCAATAGATCCTTGAATTTCAGATTTCTTTACTATCCCAGTAACTCTCCTCTGGATATATTCTAGCTGATAAATATCTTTTTATCTTAATGTGATATACCAAACTAAATTTGAAGTAAACAAGCCTGAGTATTGGGGGACTGCATTATAACTCATTTGGGGTCTCTGTCAATTCATCCTAAGATGATATTGAGTCTTTTAACGACCATGTCACACTTCTTACTCACATTGACCTAGAAACTGACTAAAAAGCAATTATTTTTTCATAGAAAAAAACCATTTAGACAACTGAGAAAACTAAGTTGCAGTTCAGCAAAGGGTGGGTTTAACTGATCACCTTAAACTATATGCCACAATAAGCTCCAAATGAATACTTGAACTAAATAAAACAATTCATATCATTAAAAAATAAAAAAGTAGGGAGTGAAATATCTTTCCAGTCTATGATAAAGAAGATAGTTCTAAACCAAAGAATTATGAATATCTCTGGGGGAGTGGGGGGGGTTACAAACAGAAGAAAAATATAAGTTAATCTTTGTTCTCTAGAAGTCTTTTGCTCAAAAAGCTCATCTTATAAATTTTGAAAACAATACCCATAAGAAAGTTGAGCTGCAGGTCAGGTATTCCAGAAGCAGAGCAATGGAGTTAATGGAAAACACCAGGGGTTCTTAGGATGCACCAGCAAATCAGAGGACACAGACCTAGGGAACATGGTAAGACATTTTGATGCAATGGCAGATAGACAATAAGGCCTGATAATTCTCAATATCAATTCAATTTAACTCAATAAACATTTATTAGGCACTTACTATTTACACTGTACTAAGCTCTGAGTGTACAGATATAAAAAAGAAAGAGAATCTCTGCCTTCATGAAGCTTACAGTCTAATGAGGGAAGACAACACATAAAAGGAAACTGAGAAGTTTGGGCACCAGGGGCTAACTGATCATAGGGAGAGTGTCATCTTATTCTATAAAGTTGAAACCAAGAAGAGTTGCAGATGGGAAGTAGAGTGATCTGGAAGTCAAACTCTTGCCCTCTGTAAAGCAGAGTTTGGGAAGAGTTTAGTGTAATACCCTCCTGTCCTTCAATCTCACTGGAAGAATTGTAATTTGTATCTCTGAAATCATTCAACAAATGTGAATAGCCATGCCATTCTTTTCCACCAACATACCTGAGATGGGTTACAGTCTGGGTAACATGAGGGTCAGGCAAAGGAATAGGGGTACCTCCACAAGTTCTGCATACCTAGTCAAACTAGATAGAATCTTATAGATGTTTAAAGAAAGTGGTGTGGGTTTCAGGCAGCATATTGATTTACGATGTTACAAATTAACATCATTTATGTTGCACTTCTATTTTGTCTATTTTATTCAACATTTCCCAATTATATTTTTCCAATTACATTTTAATATGGTCCCTACCAACATTCTGGAATTTTGGGGACTGCTTGTACCTGTAAACAGCAAGTATGATTGTTGGTCAATTTTACTTAATCATTGAGGTTTTGTTGTTGTTTGTTTAAGAGAGGGATTAGTGATTGGGGAAGTATATTAAGTAATAATGATAATGTTAAAAAAGGGTATTAAATAAAATGGAAAAAAATCTATCAATATCTCTATTGTCTGGTACTTATGCAATTGAATTCCAGAATTGGACTTTATGTTTATTGTCATTGAATTTCTCCCTCCTTCCCTCTCTCCCTCCCTGCCCTCCCCTTCTCCCCTTTCTCCTGTCTCTTCTCTCCTCCCTCTCTCTCTCTCTCTCTCTCTCTCTCTCTCTCTCTCTCTCTCTCTCTCTCTCTCACACACACACACACACACACGTAATTTGTCCCTCTATCCTGTCAGGATATTTTCATATCTTCACACTGTCATCCAGTGTATTAGCTAGTCCTTCAATCAACAACGAATATGCATTTATGAATGAATGAATGAGAAAGTATGTTTACTATGTGCAAAGCATTATGAAAAGTGATGAAGAAGCAAATAAAAGCAAGCAATGAAATCTCTGCCCTCGAGGAGATTACATTTTGTAAAGAAGATAAAGGAGAGCTAGAAGGGCAAGAGTATGTATAGCTAATTCTGGACAGGAAAATGAAATCTCAGTTATCAGATTGATTAGATTAGTTTAGATTAGATTAGATTAGACTGATTAGATTAGATCAGTCCCATGGTCAGAATCCAGTTTCCAGAGAGAGTAAGATGATGATGGCTAGAATACAAATGGAGTCATTTGGAAATGGCCAGGAAGTGCCTACCCTGTACCTGTGCCTGGGGCACAAGTGATATAAATACAAGGAATGAAATAATCTCTACTCTCAAGGAACATCATTCAATAAGGGGAGTTGGGTACTATCTGAAAATTTGATAAGCACAATCTATGCCTACTTCCATTCAACCTTGATAACGTTAAACACAATAAAAAGCCAAAGCCAGAACTTGGGCACTCCTTTAGAAAGCTCCAAGTAAAGCAAATGGGTATAAAGCACTTTCCATTATTTCATTTCCTTTGTACAATAGTCCTATATTTCAGGACACAGAAACTGCAACTGCAACTCAGAAAGTTGAAGAGATTAACTTAAATTCACACTGCTAATAATTAACAGAATAAGAATCAGAATATACTTTGCCTGACTCTGAGGTTCATGTGTTTTCCATTAGCACCATGCAGTCTATTACAACATTCATAAATCTATTTAAAGGATATGTATAAAATATGAAAATTGAGAAATTTAAAAACAAGTAGCACTAAGAACAAACTTGGTCTCTCCAACATGAATATGAGCTATAGATGCAAGAATGAGAAGAGGCAAGCCTGAAAAAAAAGAAATGGGAGAACTTGGAAAACAAGTGCTTTAGAGGGATGATCTTTTACACCAGGATTAAAACAGTTTCAACCCAACTAATAAGCTCAGATAAATCACCAATGAGCAGCTTGTCTCTACCAGAACCAGAAGGAAGCAGAAACCTATTTCAGCCAACCACTCCAGATGTCCACCCACAGGCATTGAGCCGTTGTCATCAGATGGTATGACCTGGTTGCCAAAGAGAAGTCTTAAAAAGGACCCTGAACAGGAAAAAAAGGGGGCAATTGATCTTAATGCCATAGAACAGATGGCAACAGGGTGTGCAAAAGATTATGTTCTACCTATTGTGCCAATACTAGAAAAGAAAGAATACAATAATCTATCCCCTTTTATGGTAAGAAAATTGTTGCCATATTTGAACTAGAATATACTCCCAAGTTTATTTTCAATCTAGAACAAAATATTAGTGAGGCAAATAGTCCATCTTCATTTGAATGCCTGGTATTATGAGAGAAATACACAGAGATTTTATGAATATATCACATACTAATAATACAATCCGTGCTTTCCCATTGCCATATCTTTTCTAGAGATAGCTAGGTGGCTCAATGGATAGATGACTCTTCCTAGAATCTGGTAGATCTGAGTTCAAATACAGCCTCAGACACTAACCAGCTGAGAAATCATTTAACATATATCTGCCTTGGTTTCTTCAACTATAAAACGAGGGTAATAACAACAGTTACTTCCCAGTATTAATGTGTGTAAAGAACTTAGCACAGTGCTTGGTATGTAGTAGGTTCTTTATAAATGCCTGTTGCCTTCTTCTCTTTTCCATACATCTTGAATGCCCACTTCACATACTTTCCTCTTAAAATGCTTCATATCATTAAAAGTCCTGTTCAAATATCACTTTCTATATGTAGAAAGTATTCTCTGTAGCAAATGTTCTTTCCTTCTTCACTTCTTGCATAGATATTTTACTTCTGAACATCCTAGGCTTCCTGGTACGGCCACAAGTTGCATAGAATCTGCCAACTAGCTCAGTCGAGGACTCCCTATAACAGCAATTATCAACCTGTGAGTTATGTTCACTTTGTAACAATGAAAATACATCCTACATATCACATAGCTTCATAACAGCATCAAAATTACAGTTATGAAGTATCAACAAAAAAAAGTTATGGTTGGGGGTCACCACAACATGAGGAACTGTATTAAAGGTTCACAGCATTAGGAAGGTTGAGAACCACTGCCCTATACCTTTGGAGGTTCTCCATGTCAATGAAATCACTGGGCCAGTCCCTATTTCTATCCCTAAGTTCTTTTCATAGCGTATGCCATTGTGAAACATTAGTAGAAATTATCCTACCCGCTGAAGAAAAGCCTCTCTGAAATAAGCTGGGCTAATCCTTTCCTGCAGATATAATCAAGCCTTTCTACCTTGGTAGGACCTTGTGGAGTTTGTGCTCTACTATCACAGGCCTCACCATCCCAAGACCATCTATGCTTCATAATGAGTCATAGCAAGTAACAGAAATATGGAAGCAAATGGGATGGGCCATATTTGTGGAATCGGGCAACAAAAACTTCTCTTTGAAATAAAAATAAGCAAACAATGTCATTCTGGTGATGTCACATAGCTATAAATCATAGTATACTGCAACTTCCAAAGAATCAAAATTATGTGTACATAATTTTGCCACTCATTACCAACAATAGCTGGCAGTTATTAGGTGGAATTTTTTTTAAGTGTCATCCAAGAAATTAGTGATCTAGAAGGTTAGGGACTAGTCAGATACCAAAAGCAAGGAATAACAAAATAGCAATCTGAATGTATCATTTGTGCCCAAAAGAAGTCAACATATTTAAAATGAGCTGTTGGTCCCCATTTAGGCTCAGATCATCCCCCTCCTAAATAAAAAAATTTCAATTTCTCCAAAGTTAATAATGCGCTTCTAGCCACAAACTTCCCCACCCCCAAAAAATCACTTTGCCTACATTTTGAATCTACTTATCTATGTGTATGTCATGTCTCTGCAAGATAATACAAATTCCTTGAGCACACAAACTACTCTATTTTTGTGTTTTTTATCTTCAACATGCAAAAACTACCTGGAACAGAATGTTTAATGAAGGCTTGTTGTATTGTTCTGATTACCTTTGGATTGTGAATTTAGCAATCAATAAAGATTTCAATAATATAAGGAATAAGAAAGATAGCATTAATTCTTAATGGTCCATTTTTCCATCTCTGGAAATGTTTTATACCATATTGTCCTTGTATACAATACACATCTCTACTACTTTTTCTTCCTGTTACCAAATTGATCAGAATGTAAAATAATGTCAATGTTGTTCTAAACAAAACTATATTTAGAAAAATATTTATATACAGGAAGAAATATTAAAATGATATCTACTAATTCTATTATCAATTATTAATCAAAAATTATTATTTTTAAGTAACATTAAGCTGGTTATTTGTGCAATTGTCTATCCAAATACAAGGTCTAGACCAGCGGTTCTCAACCTGTGAGTTATGTTTAATTTGTAACAATGAAGATACATCCCGCATATCAGATATTTACATTATGATTCATAACAGTAGCAAAATTACAGTTATGAAGTAGCAACAAAAATAATTATATGGTTGGGGTTTACCACAAGATGAGGAACTGTACCAAAGCGTCGCAGCATTAGGAAGGTTAAGAACGACTGGTCTAGACAAATACGCCTGCATTGTATTTGTAAACATTGAATACAAATTGTTAAAATAAGGAAGTATGGAATATTAAAATGAAAAGTAGACTGGAGGTCAGAAGGGCTGGTCTTGCCATCTGGTTCCATCACTATTATCCATCAACTCAGTCAAGTAACTTACTATCTCTGACAAATGCTTTCTAAATCTTATGAGTTTAACATTATGAAGATCAATTAAGATCAACCATTCAAAGCATATATTTGTAATATAGCAGAACAGCAGTAATAGCTGGATAAATGACTGGCAAGCTGTCAAGTAAGGAAGACTGGGTTCAAAATCTCCTTCTGAAGCAACCCAGCTATGCCATCACATATAAATGATAATTTCTCAATACCCCAGGCAACCATCTAAGATTATATTTGGCACGAGTTACCAATCTGTATCAGTTGAGGTCTACTACTAACCCACACCCCAAAGTGATCAAAGAAGCAAAAATAATTCATGAACAAAACAAAAAAAATCCTGTATTCATAGTTATTCTGTTGTAGCAAAGAACTGAAACAATGGGAAAACTGATCTATTTGGGGAGAGATAAACATAATGTAATCTTATTGAACCATAAAAAAGATGAAAGGGAAAGTTTCATATAAACCCGGGAAGACTTGTAAAAAATGGTGCAAAGTGAAGTGAACAGACCCAGTAGAAAAATTTATATAGCAACAAAAAGATGGTAAGGAATATAGCTTTGAAAGACTGAAGGAGTAGGATGAATGTAATAGTCAATCACAATTCCAGAGGAGAACTGATGAAGCAGATTGCTCACCTCCTTACAGAAGAGTGACAGGTCCAGAGTGGAGCATAAGATATATCTTTCTTGTGATGGCAAATTTATTTCATGCATTCATTTTTCTTGTCCATTCTTTTTTACAAAATATGAATTTGTGTATCCAAAACATGAGACAAATAGTAGGCACATCCAATTGTACCACTGCATTAATATAACAGAGATTTTCTTTCAATGAGCAGAGGTTGAGTCATTTCAATTTAGACCATTTAATCAAAAAATTGTGTTTAGGAGTTACATTTTTTTTTCAACTGTGAAATTGATTTGATAGTCATGACTAAAGGTTCAAGTATAATTAATGGACTTGATATATGAAAATTAGAAATGAGCTCTTTTGAACTTTCAGTACCAGTTCTCAATTAAAATGTACAAGATTGAACACTAAGATTGATCAACAAACATAGTAAGAATATGAATTTAAGTTACTCTTTTGATAATTCAGTATTTCAAGTATTAAAAGACTGATTTATTCAACCAAAGTACATGAAGGAAGTTCTCACGCTAGTCTTCCCAGTTGGAGTTGGCTTTTATTTCTAGGATGGTGAGATTGTGTGAGAGAGCAAGAAATCTGAAATCCAAAAATAATTCCATTTAACATTTTTTTTGTATTATTAAGCAGTTGTTGATCAGTCTTTTGATTTGATAATCTTGAATCTCTTGTATATGTGACTTCAGATATTTAGTTGATCCATTCTCAGTGGCTGTTACTGAAAACAAATCAGACAACTTGCAATCAGAAAATAGCAACACCTTCTGAAATTCTAAGGGACTCATTTCAAAAGTGGAAAGGTTCTAGTTGAGTAACCCTGCCCTGGTGAATATGACTGGCTATGTCAGCTCTATTTGAAAGTGGCCATGTTGTTTTTCACAGTCCATTGGGAATAATTAAAACATTGGGAAAAGTTCTCTCTGACTATTTTATTGGTTATCAGTGGCTTGGCAGGAACTGTTTGGTTTTCAATTTGAGTTTTGTCCTAGAAGTCTCCCTTAGGACATATGGTTGATTCAAATGGTGGTAATTTCCAAGCTAAAAAGCAACCAATATTTTGTTTCATCTAAAGCTTCTCTTAGGATGAGATGAATTAAAGCAGATGCCACAATGTTACATAGCCAGTAGAATGCAAGTATGTATAAAGAAAATGTTTACTGGGCAATTAGTATCATGTTTTGAAGGTTTTTTGGTACATTTCTGTTTGCTTCACACTTTTATAAAATCCTGTTAGGTGTCAAAGTACTAGTTGCCATTAATTAATTTATAGTTTTCACATTCCTGTTCCTATTAACTTTGCCATATTTTCATTTTTTCTCTTTACTGTGTTGAAGCAGAACTGGCTACAAATCACTATTCAACAAAATTAATCCACTCAACTTGATAGTTATTCATAAAATTCAGTTTTGCAAGAGTTGTTTTTTGTGGCAGGCAGCATTCTAGTAGGATAACTGCAGAAAGAAGGGAGATAACTAAAAAACTAAACAAACAAATAAATAAATAAATGAAACAAATAAATAAACATAAAGAGATATTTATGCACATACCTATGTACATAGATACACGTACATGTAGGCATATTTTTATTTCTCTGTGAATATATACGTGTTTGTAAAATGGAAGTAATTGCAGAGGGAATGTACTAGTACTAAGGGAGAGAAAGGTCTTTTGAAAGAGATCAGATTTGAGCTGAAGCCAAGAGACAAAGTTGAGAGGAAAGAGCTTTCCAGAAATAGGAGACAACCAATGGAAAGTCATTAAGTCAGAAGACAGAGTATTGTGTGTAAGAAAGAGCAAAGCTACCAGTGTCATTGGATCACAGAGACATGAAAGGGGGCAAATATAAGAAATCATAAAAGGTAGGAATTGGGTTGTGAAACATTTGAAAAACCAATTAGAAGATTCTTCTTTGATCATGGAGGTCATAGAAAGTCACTGGAGTTGAAATGATTAAGGAGGGGGAAGCCAAGAGGTCAGACTTGAACTCCAGGAAGATAACTTTGGCTGTTAAGCAAAGGAGTATTGGAGTGGAGAGAGACCTGGAGAGGGAGATTAGCCAGCCAATTCTTGAAACCATCCAGGAATGATGTAATGAGGGCTTATACCAGAGTAATTGCTGTGTTGGAAGAGAGAAGGGAATGGATACAAAAGACATCACAAAGATAGAATCAACAGGACACAGCTACATAATGAATGTGGAGGATAAAGGAATATAGGGAACTAAGGAAGACACCTAAGTTCCATTCCTGGTAACTGGAGTATAGAGGTACCCTTGAGAATAATAAAGACATTCAGAAGATGGGGGGGGATTTGGAAAGAAAGAAAATGAGTTTAGTGCTGGACATGTTGAAGTTAAGATGTCTATGAGACTTTCAGTTGACAATGTCCAATAGGGCGCTGGAGATAGAATAGTGAAGGTCTACACCATCCTTTCCACCCAAGGAGTCTTGAAATCCAACTCTCTTTTTTCCAATTAAGTGACAGAAACCGTTCTCTCAAAAGTCATCTCTTAATTGCCAAATACAATGACATTTTTTCAGTCTCCCTTCTCCTTGACTTCTCTGCTATATAAATCACCAATCAGTGCCCATCCCCACATCACTTTTCTGAATGCTTTCTCCTCCTCTTCCTCAGAATGGTAATTCGTTCTCCCAGTTATCTTCCTGCCTCTTTAATTTTTTCCCCCTCTGGATCTTCTTCTTGCAATGGTACTTATATTCATGGGGAATGCTGTCCACAGTTGTGTTTGTTTTACAAATGTCTCATTTTGGCCTCATTACAATCATGAGAGGTAGTTACTATTATTATCTATAAAGTAGATTGAGGCAGACAGATATTAAGTGTGTTGATGAGATCCACACAACAAGTATGTGAGGTCAGATTCTAACTCAGGTCTTCCTGAGCATCCTACCCACTATACCATCTAGCTATCATATGTAGGTGGTATGTGCATGTGTGTATATATACACAAAATATCTCACACACTTATGTATATTATAATGTATGTGTATAGACATATATATATACTCCTGTATATATGTGCATATGGTATATAAAATATCTTTATTTCTTCTGTCATATATTATTTATGTTATACAAAAATCAATATTAATCATTTCAATAATATACTATATTATTAAATTTACTTGTACATTTAAGCAGCAGTTTGTGGTATGACATTGTACTATACATAATATGTATTATTGGAATAGTATTATGGAAATTATGTCATATAATTTTGTCAGACTATAAGAAAATTTTTTTTGTTTTCATTTTTTCTGAACTTTGAATCTCATGTAGCACCTAGCTCAGTGTTTGGCACATAGCAGGATTTCATAGTGCCTACTTAAATGCAATGAATGCAGACCATTTCATCTTTTTGGATAAGGATCAAGCTTGCACAAGTATCCCTTCTTCCATCAAGGCAGGATGATAATTTGGCATGTTCTGCAGAGAATTTTAAATCAGAGCACTTGACTGAAATCCCCTTATGAAATAGTTCTATAATGTCAGTCCCTGAACTACAGCCGCATACCAGGATGTATTGTCCCAGACCATTTCTGAATAGTGACAGAGAAAACCTTACAGTTAAACAGGTCTCATCATTCATAGCATCTCATCAGTGAAGGTCCCGGTCCAAGCCAGATGCAGTTCTGAATAAGCAGTGTAAGAATAAGTAAGAGGATTCAGCTGATGTGATCCTAGGCAAGAACTCTAACTAGTAATTGAGGACTGCTGCATTCTCTACCATCTGTAGTCTCCATGTGGTCCCAGAGAATAGATGGCACAATTGGGCCCTTAAGCATGCATTAATCAATGCTGTTCCATGTTCTGTTGTGATTTACCAGTGTTATAAAAGTGACAGGAGAAAATAATGGTATTAAAAGTGCTAGTTTTCAATGGAAATGTAAAGACAGAATTATGTAAAGTACTACTTTGGACTTGTTAGCGGGGCTTATTTTTTCCCCAAGTAATATTAATGTAAATTAATGTTTTGTCCATGTTATTTAAATCTTTTATCCTGGGCATGAGAGATTTTATTCATTTATGCATTGCTTCTGCTTTCTTCTCTCTTTCCTCTCTCTTCCCTGCCAGGCTCCATCCTTTGGCCTAGACATGGTCAGCACAACCCATTACACATAATATATATAATCCTTCATCCTCAGCTTCTATTACCAAACTCAACTGCACATGTTCTGATTGTTACAAAAGTGGGTTGGGATTTTTTTAAAGAGTCATATTACATGGTTGTCAGGAGGTAAAGGCAGATTAAAAAGGAAATAGTTCCCTCACCCCTCTCATGGCCTCTCATATAAATAATCATTTCTCTGCTAAACTCCAGTACTTGGGACTTCTCATATATATACCCAGAATGTAAAAGCTCACAATAACTGAAATTTTACTCAGGAATTCTCTAGCAGCAACTGCTCCCACTTGAGCTATTCAAAACTAACTACAATTATTAGCCAGTTTATTGTACTTCAGGCAGAGCTGTGAGAAGCCTACTTTCTACAGGAAACTGGAAAGGGAAAACCTCACTCAGGTTGTTTTCCCTTCCATCTTTTCCTTCATACCAAGGTAGCCTGGGTCAAACACCCATTCCTATTTAAAACATCCCACCTATAGCCTAACCCCCTGGATAACTGGATTATTACTTTGAAATAATTCAAGAGGAAGCGAAGAACGGATCTGAAAGAACACAGTGATGCAGAGCCTTTTTGTTTGCTTTTTTAAGTGTCCTGATTTGGTTTGCTATTCAGTATGCATACTTGTAAACCTTAGTAAGTGAAGCTTACTACAAGAGTCTTGTTCCCTTATGATCTAGTTTTTTTTTCCCAGTTGTCAAGGCATTGGACATAACACAGTCCTGCTTGTGTGATGTTTGTGTGTGTTCTAACAAAGGTAAAACTGAAAGTTCCTCAGCCTCTGGACCTGTTTAAGTGCCAAAAAAAGAACTTACATTTCTTTCCCAAGAAGGTACAAGCAGAGACTCAGACCTAACCATAGGAAGAGCAGACAAGATCATTTTCTAACTTAAGACTTCAGAAAGGTTGTTGGGTTTTGAGTCCAGGTGCAGGCTATTACCCAGTGTCTGGCAAAGAAATATAGGATCTTAGACTGATTATTTACAAACTGGTACAGGTGGTGTCACAAAATAGACTCTGGAAGAAAGATGTTAGAAAGCAGAAAAATAGCAGCTCTCACAAAACAGAGTTTTCCTCCAAAATTTGCTTCAGTTTAAAATATGTAGTTTTTTTTAACATTTAAAAAATTGAGTTCCAAATTCTCCCCTTCCCTCCAGTCTCTCCCCCACCCACTGAAAAGGCAAGAAATATGATTCCCATTATACATGAGAAATTATGCAAAACGTATTTCCATATTAGCCATGTGGGGAAAAAAAAACAAAAAAAGTAAAGTGAGAAAATTATACTATGATTTTCACTTAGAATTCGTCAGTTCTTTGGAGGTGCATAGCAAGTTTTGTAATGAGTTCTTAGGAATTATCTTGGATTATTGTATTAATCAAAGTAGCTTTCTTTCACAGTTGGTTATCATCACAATATTATTGTTACTTTATACAATGATCACCTGGTTCTGTTCCCTCTACTTTACATCAGTTCATATAGGTCTTCCCGGAGGTTTTTTTTTTTTCAGAAACCATCCCACTCATCATCTCTTATAATACAATAGTGTTCCATCACAATTATATATACCTCATTCAGCCATCCCCCAACTGATGAGTAACCCCTCAATTTCTAATTTTTTGTCATCACAAAAAGAGCTGCTATAAATATTTTTTGTATATATAGATACTTTTCCTTCTTCTTTGATTGCTTTGAGATACAGACCTAGTAGTAGTATTATTGGGTCAAAGGGCAGACACAATTTTATAACCCTTCGGGCATAGTTCCAAAATGTTCACCAGAATTATTGGACCAGGTCACAACTCTACTGACAGTTCATGAGTGTGCCTATTTTCACTCATCCCTTTCAGCATTTGCCATTTCTGATAGACGTGAAGTGGTATCTCAGTTATTTTAATTTGCATTTGTCTACTAAATATTGATTTAGAGCATTTTTCATATGACCATAGGTAGCTTTGATTTCTTCTTTTTAACACTGCCTATTCATATACCTCATTCATTTAACAATTGTGAAATGAGTTTTTCCTACAAATTTCCCCACATACTTGAGAAATTTAAGTTTCCCATATACTTGAGAAATGAGGCCTTTATCAGAGAAACTTTCTATATTGTTTTTATATTTATAGACTGTGGTAGCTTTTTATCAAAATGTAATTTTCACAATTACTTCTTTTAATTAGATCTATTTTTGCTTTTCTTATAGCAGCTTTTTGTTTGTTTGCCCTTTTTGTTTCAGCTGAAGCATAATAGATTCTATTCTCGCAACTTATTTTAACTCTGTGTATTTCTGTTTCAAGTGTGTATCTTATAAACAACATGTGGTTATATTTTGATTTCTAATCAATTCTGCTATCTGCTTCTGCTTTTAGGATAAGTTCATCTCATTCACAATCACAGTAATGACTTTACTAACTGTATATTTCCCTCCATCCTATTTTCTTCTATTTATCCTTCTCTCTTTTTGCTAGGCTGTTAATTCTTTTTTCATAATTTTCTTGCATAATTCTCATTTATGTTCCCAGCTTTTCCTCTACCACTTTTATCTCTTTCTTTAACTTTTCTGGGAAATCCTATTGTACTTGTATCCAATTAGTATTTTACTTTGAGGTTTTGGTTGTAGTTGTTTTTACATTGTCTTCTTCTGAATTTGTGTTGATCTTCTTGCCACCTTAGTAGATTTTTATGATCAACTTCTTTTTTTGTTAGTATTTTTTACTGCCTATTTCTCAACTTTGAACTATATGTCAAAGCTGGGTTCTGCTCATCTGGGAGTACAGAGGAAGTATCTCAATTTCCGGGCTTTTCTGAGCTGCTATTTTCAGAACTAGTTCTAGGAGTTTGTAAGTTTTAGGTGCTTCCAACATGGTATCCTATGAGGAGAGATGTGGTCACTGCTCTTCTGATCTAGATTTTTGTCTTTATGCAGGAAAGTTCACTGTTCCTGTGCAGTTACAAATGTTGGCATTCTTCTTGGCACTGGGACAGTGACCAGGTGCACTGCTCTCCTGCAGTCACGAGCGCTAGCACTTCTCTATGTTTTGGAAATATAACCAGGACCCCTGTTTCATTGTGGCTGACCATACCCTCCTCTCCACCCTGAAACTGGGACTCAGAACTGCATATGGTCAATAGAATTGCCAAAGTCTACAAGGCCATGCATCCAGTACCAGTAAATGGTCCTTTGTATTTTTTTTTTTACCAGTTGTCCAATTACCTAACAGAATCTGTTCTGAGAGCTCCTGAAGCTACAGATGCTGCTTTCACAGCTGCCTCCAAGGCTCAGCATTGGGGTTGTGCTCCAGAATGGCCCCCACACTGGTGTCACAGAACTCTCCTGCTGATCCCCTAAGTGGTCTTTGGCTGGGAAAATAAAATCTCTCATCTCACTCTTTTGTTGGTTCTGTCACTCCAGAGTTTGAATTATCTTAAAGTTGTTTGGAGAGGAATGTTGGAAGAGTTTGGTTGGACTGTTGCCTCTATTCTACCATCTGAATAGATTGGTTCTTCCTTTCATTTTGCTTCACTTTTAAACACAAATACTTATTATTCAAAACCTAAGTCTCTTGATTAAAATCAGTATATATTAAGCACCAATGTAGAATCATGGGATCATAGATCTAGAAGTAGAATAGACTTTAGACACCCTTGACTAGGACTGGATCATCTTATAAATTTGAAAATTGAGTCTAGAGGGGTAACGCAATTTTACTAAGGCTACTTGTGGAGCAAGTGTCAGAGCTAAAACTTGAACAACTTTGTTATCAATACACTTTCTACTCCATGTGCCATCTATTCTAATCTAGGTTGTTGGGGGTTGTTTTCTTTACGATCTTTTAATGGGCAGTTTTCCATTTCCTGTGACTTTTACTTGCTGTGTCTGGCTCTGTTTCACCAGAGCCACACAGAATAAGGCAATGTTTTCTTCTGTATTTGGAGCTTAGTTATCTCAGGTTCCACCACATCTCCAGACATGCTTCAGGTGTCCTTCAAAAATTATAGACTTCCATATGCACACTGTAATGATTGACTTTTGCTGGCTTTTTCATGTCCTTCTTTGGGAATGGGATAGAGCAGAAAGCAGCCATAATTTAAAGTCAGGAGATCTGACTTCAAGCCTCAGTTCTGCCACTTAACTTCATGTGTGATTTTAAACAAGTCACAGCTTCATTGGAACTCAGTTTTCTCATCCCCAAAATGAGAAGGTTGGACTAGCTCGTCACAACACCTGGCACACAATAAATTCTTCCTAATTTAACTAAGTAACCATTAAAGTTTCTTCCAACTTTAAATCTTTAATCTAATTATCCTAAATGGCAATATACATGTTTGTATGTATGTGTGTATGTGAATAATGTGATTGTGTGTTGTATGGCATATATTCTATATAGTATATGGAGTATGTATGCACATAATACAGATACATGTAGAAATGCTCAACTATCTCTATCTATCTGCATTTACATCTATATATCTGTCCCTATTATTTGGCTAGATATTGTCTGTATAAACAACAATGGAATTATTATTGCCCTTACTCTAAATATTTTGCTTACATTAATATAGCCTAAGATCATATTGGCATTTTAAGCAATCACTTGTATGCACTGTACTCTCACATTCAATCAGTAAGCATTTAATGAGTCCTTGCTTTGTATCAAGCATGTACTGATACAAACATGGTCATGGAAACACTGACTTAGGTTAGAAAATAGGAAGTGCTTTGAGTCATTGAGGATACTAGGGCAAGTTGTTTTGGCTTATGTACAGAACAAAAATATGACTTTATCTTCATTAGATTAGTACTGGAACTCTATGTACTTGAGTACCTAACTCAACAAGATGAACTAACTTTGCTTAGCAGAGATTCAATTAGTAAAGATTTTCACTTCTGATGGTTTAGAAGACAGAAGTAACAGACAAGTTAGTTCTTAATTGGAAAATGTTGCTACTTATTAAATTAATTTCCAGCTGAGAAATTTTAATTGATTTTGAATAGATTCTATGGTTCAAAGACTGCCATGTCACCCCATTTTTAAAAGCAGCATTACTCAATCAGTCTCCTTGTCATCTAGATGAAGAAAGACCACAAAACTATAATGTGAAGGAGAGGAAATAGTACTACATCTGGAATCAAGGTATAGATTAAAAAACTGACTCTGCCACATAAAGTCATTTAATTTCCTGGACCTCACTTTCCTTGTCTGTAAAACAAAGGATTAAACTAGATAATTTCTAAGGTACTTTCTATCTCTAAATTTATTATTCTTATGGTCTTCTCTCTTGCATAAAACTAATTAACTTTCATATTAACAATTTATTGAGGAGTAACTAGGTGGTACATTGGATAGAGCACCAGCCCTCAAGTCAGGAGGACCTGAATTCAAATCTGGCCTCACACACTTGAGATTTACCAGTTGTGTGATCCTGGGCAAGTCACTTAATCTCAATTACCTCAAAAATAATTGCATGTAGTAAATCTTTATTAAATTGAAGAGAAACAGAAATAAATATATATTTAGAAGGCTGGGCCTGGAGTCAGGAAGACATCTTCCTGCATTCAAATCCAGCCTTAGACACTAGTTGTGTGACCCTGGTCAGGTCATTCAAACCTGTTTGCCTCAATTTCCTCACCTGTAAAATAAGTTGGTGAAGAAAATGGCAAGCCATTCTATCTTTGCCAAGAAAACCCCAAATGGGGTCACAAAGAGTTGAACATAACTGAAACACAACTGAACAACACACATTTAGGAATTTTAAAAATACTTACTTGGCAAATACAACACAAAATCTACAAAGCATTTTGCTAACAATAATCTCTTACTACAGGAGGCTAAGAAATTTCCCCAAAGGTCACATGGAGTAAGTTTCAGAACCAGGATTCAAACCCAGATCTCCAACTCCAAATTCAACATTCAATATACTTTGCCCTACTAGATACAAACATGACCAGGGCTTTGTAGTTCTTCCTTACACATTTCTTTCATTTTTAAACAGAGTTCTTTTTTCCCCTCATCAAAATCTTGAGACTTTTCCTGCTGGCAATGATATCAGTAACGTAGATGTCTGCATGCAATAGAACCTTTCAACACTACCATGAGTACTGACTATCTCCTACTCAGAAACATGCAGGCTTTCCATGTGAGATCAAAGGAGATGAAAGCATGAGATATGTGTTCATATGTCATATTTCATGATACTATAGTTTAAAAAAGACCTGCTTATGAAAGCACGCCAATCAAGGAAGCAAATGGAGCCTCAACAAATTGAGTTAATTGACAATATTAAAGAAAAAAAATGCTATTCCTCATTTTATCATTTTTTTTCTTGAAAGGAGCATATGTGACACTGTGGTTCATCCCAAATAAACCTGATTAGTAAATAATTATATAAGCAATTTAAAATTGAGATTAAAGATTTTAGGCATTTAAAAAAACAACTCCATTATATCACTTAACAATATTTAGCACAACTACCATCAGATACAATATACATCTTTTCCACATCTGCTCTGATGAATATTAGTAATGATTTCTACTTACTTGTTTTTCTGCTGCCACATTTTCTTCCTATCTTTGTGGAAAGCACTGTAACAGGGTTTGACTCTAACTGGATTTTGTCAGAGAATTCTGCATATTTAAAATTGCAGCCTGCAAATATTTCATCTAAACATATTTTCTAGAGTCTTCTGTGAGAAATGCAAATCAAAAGCCATGGATACATTTACACCAATAGGAAAGAAATATATGTAAAAGAGTCCACTGACCCTTGCTACCAGCCCAAATCTCTAAAGTGTTATCGTAATTAATGCATTAATGTGTTTCAGGATCTCTGCAGGGATAAATGCAACATAAGAAACATTAATTAGAATGAAAAGGAAAGGTGGTGAGCTCTTCTTTCCAATATGAAATTGTTCATATAGAATGAGGAATGAATCCATTAAAATTTCTGTTTCATTTTTTTTCTAAAAGCTATATTCTTCAGATTTAGAAGGTGATTTGTGAAATTTGCAAATGTTGCATCTATTTTTGTAAATTAGTGTTCTAATAATAATGTAAAAGAATGAAAAAATACTTGGTTTTAACCCAAATTACAGGCTGATTGCGAGTGTTTGTTCTCTGGGTCATTAAGATATTGCAATTAATTTCATCTTTAAATACTTGATGGCAATTAAAAAATATTTCATAGGTTCCATTTTCTCAGCAATACAGACATTTTCCCCACAACATACAGTAGATAGGAATAGCATTAAATTATTTTTGAAGGAGGGTTCTTTTTACAGTAATGCATTTTCAATAACTCATTGCAAAGATACAGTAAATAAGCTATAATAACTTGACATATGCTTCTGTTGGAAAAAATATAAAAGAAAGAGAACAGTTGGCATGAAATTTGGAATTTTTGAATATTTAATTAGGGAATAAAGCCTTATTTAAATAGTGTGTGAGATTATATCTAAAAATAAGGTATAATCAATCCAATAATTAAGAAATTTTAAAATGGCCTTGGTTCAACACAAGATGTTATTTCACAAACCTAATGTTATGTTGGGAGAAGACTTTGACCTTTGTTGTGTCAGACTGGTGTTGTGTTGTCAGTGTTGGTCAGTGTTGGTAGAGATACAATAAATCCCCTTTTTTTAAAGAGAAAATAGTGACATATTCTAGGGGGTGTGCAATCTATTGGATGTATTGAACTAATCCAAACATGATGACACTCTGAAGTGACTATTTCCTTAACAGGTGTACAACAGGCATACTTAAAAGGCCCTAACTGAAAATAATATGTAAATGTGGCTTGTATAAGTAGCATATTATTTTAGATCAAAGGTATCAAACACCCAGCCTGTAAAATTTCTTGAAAAGCACATTAAAATGTAATTGGAAAATATTTAACTAAATTAAAAAATATATAACAGACATAAATAATCTTATTACATGTTTTTACATTTCTTTTTATTATGTTTTTTAAAGTTGGTGTGCCACTACAGAGGTCCTTATGTATGATCTAATGATTCTGTTTCTGTTTGATTTTGATACCACTAGCATATCAATCAATTAACCAATAACATTTTAAAATACCTCCTATGTGCCAGTTACTGTACTAAGCACTGGTGATACAAAAGGGAGGCAGAAGACAAACCCTGCCCTCAAGGAGCTTACAATCTAAAACACACAAATAAATAAATGCTAAAAACCCTACATATGGTACAAACAAGATATCATTAATGGAGGGAAGGCACTGGAATTGTGAGGAGTTAGGGAAAGATTCCAGTAGAAGATGGGATTTTAAAAGAAGCAAGATACATCAGTAGTAGTCAGAGTGGAGGAGAGAAAGTGTTCTAGGCATGGGGAATGGGATTTCAAGAGACTGCATGGAGTAGAAAAGAGATGGAATGTGTTGTTTGCAGAACAGCCAGAAGGCCAATATAATTAGCATACCTGTCTAGAAGTAAGGTACAATAAGACTGGAAAGGTGAGAGGTTTTGAAGAGCTTGAATGCCAAACAGAGCATTTTGTATTTGATCCTAGAAGCAATTGGAAGCCACCTGAGTTTATTGAATTAGGGGGTGATGTGATCAGACTTGCACATTAGGAAAATCATTTTTAATGAATGGAGAATGGATTGGAGTGGGGAGAGATTTGAGGCACACAGACTCACCAGTAGGCTACTTCAAGAGTCCAGAAATGAGATGATGAGACCCTCAACGAGAATGGAAGCTGAGTCAGAGGAGAGAAGGGGGCATATTTGAGAAACACTGCAAATGATAAACCAATGAGTCTTGGCAACAGATTAGATATAAAGAGGGGTGGGTAAGGTGAAAGATAATGACGGTATCCAGGATGACTCCAAGATTGCAAACCTAAGGAACTGGGAGGAAGGTATTGATCTCTATATTAATAGGGAAGGTAGCAAAGAGGGAGAAATTCCATCTCCAGCATGGAAGAGACACAGATACTTGTGAAAGAGAAGAAATAAAACAGTTGGACAGCAAGAGAGGCAATCTGTTGGAATGGGATGAGAAGTAGAGGCATTAGATGTTATAAGGAGTAAGACCACTTCATCATGTGAGACAGATGAAGGAGAAAAAAGTGGCAGAAAGAACTTGAATGGGAAGAGACAAAGAAAAGGGGAAAAGAGGGAATTTATGGAGAATAGCCTTCTAAATGAAAAGCTATAAGTTTTTCTGTAAAATGTGAGACAATATTCTCATCTGAGAGAATGGGAGTGAGGTTAGATGAGGCATGGAAAGATTTGGCAGAACCAAAGTAGAGAGTGGGATGATGAATTAATAAGGGAAACCTCGATCACTGCTGTCAAATTCAAATAGAAAATCATCCTTTCAGCTAGCACATTGACTTAGAAAAGCAAAAATTATGTTGTCTGGGTTTTATTATATTTTATTTATTGTAATATAGTATAATTTAATACATTATATTACATATAGTATAATATATAATATATATTATATATAACAGTGATATATATCATAATATATTACATATAATGTAATATATAATAACATACACATATATAACACATAAAGGTATATATAATAACAGTAAAAGAATAATAGTATAATATAAAATAATGTATACAAATATATGATATAAATATATTCTAATATATTTGTAATTATAATATTGAATATTTCCCTATAACATCTTAATCTGGTCCTGGGTACACTCAGGAGTCTTGAAGTTAGGAAGGATCCACAATTTGACATGTCTTTTCTAGGGGACAACTTAAATTTCTAGCTATAAAAAGCAAAAAAAATATTACCAACACTAAAACTAAGGTTATTTGAACTTTCATTGGTTAGTCACTAGGTTAGAAATATTCATAAGTGTTTCAAGATTACTATTTATTCATTCATGAATCAATTATTTAGAAAAAAGGGTTGTTTTGTATTTCAAATGCCTTAAAATATTAAATTATTTCATTATAATATTACTATTACTTCTCACCTCCATATAGTGCTTAAACCTTAAAAAGATCTTCTTTAAGAATTCTGTGAGACATATCATACAAATAAGATTTTTCTCATTTTACAGATAATAAAAGTGAGATCCTGAGAAAGTCAATCTAATTCAAAAAAGCATTAATTAAGCACAGGCTGAATGCAAGGCACCATGCTAGGGTGTAAAGGAGGTGTAAAGACAGATTGAAATGAGATTGTAAAGACTTCTAAATGAAAAGCTAAGAAATTTGTATTTTCTCTTGGAAGCAATAGGGAGCCTCTAAAGGTTCTTGAATAGTGGAGCAGCATGCTCCAGTTTGAGCTTTCATAATGATGTTTTGGCAGCCAAGTGGATGAAAATCTGGAGAGGGGAGAACCTGGGAGCTCAGTAATGCAGTAACTTAGCACGCTGTTCAATAGGCTGTGTAAGGAGAGTGGAGATAGATTTGAAAGATGTCAAAATTAAATCAACAAACCCTAACATTTGATTGAAGGAAACCTAGACAAGAAGGGTAGAGCTGTGGGGATAGGAAAGAACCAGAGCTGACCTTGAGAATCTAAATTCGAATGATCAGAAGGATTTTAGTGCCCTCAACAGAAATAGGAAAGTTCGGAAGGTGAATGGATCTGTGGGAAAAATAACAAATTCTGTTTTGAATGCAATATGTTCAACATGTCTATGAGACATCCAATTATTAAGCTTCTACAACATGATAGGCACTGTGATAAGGACTAGGGAGAAATTAAGAAAAAAATACCCAAAATAAAGACCCCCATCTTCAAGAAGCTCATAGTCTAAATGGGGGAAGGCAGCAGTATCCAAAATCCAGAAAGAAATGAGTGATTCACTGGAGTTTGTGAAAAAGATGGGTTGTGAATTGGTAGATGATGGAGTCACAATGCTTAGATATACTAAGAAAAATAAAGAATCTCATGGCAGCTGTTGATATCACCATAAAATAAAGTATGGAGAAATAAAAGAAAAGAAGCCAGTACAGAGTCTTGGGGCATACTCAGGGTTAACACATAGGACACAGATGAAAGTCCAGAAAAAAAAATCACAAAGATGATGTCACACATGTTAGAGAGAATAAGGGGTGGTTAACAATGTCAAATAATTCAGGGAGGGGGAGAAAGATGAGAACTGAGAAAAATCCATTGGATTTAACAATTAAGAAATCAATGGTGAAAAGCTTTCAGAGGAACAAAATCAATGTATATAGGATAAGAATGGAAACTACCAAATTGGGGAGAGGGTGATGGTATCAGATATCTCTGATAAATGTCTGCTATATAAGCTTTTTAAAATAATTAACATAGCTATGTAGAAGCCATTCCTTATAATAAATGTAATCAAAGGAAATGAATAGTTTTCAAATTAATATCTCTAAATTATAAATAACAATATAAAATGCTACAAATCACTGAAAGAATGTAAATTAAAACAAATATGACAGTTCATCTCACACCCAGAAAATTGGCAAAGATAATGAAAGATAGAAATAGTCAATGCAGAAGGAACAGAAGACAGGCATTTGAATGCATTGTAGCTAGAGGTATGAATTGATCTACCATTTTGGAAAACAACTAGAAATTATTCTGGGAAACTCACTAATTTTTCGTACTTTTTTTTTACCCAAAACTTCCACTAGTGAGTACACATTCAAAGCAGACCGAAGGCAGAAAGAGCTAGTGTGTATGAACATTTTTATGGAAGTATCTTTTGTGGTAGCAAAAACAAAACAAGATAAAACCTAGCAAAAAAAGTAAATGTTCACCAATTGGGGATAGCCAGAAAAAAATTGATATATCAATAAAAGAACAAGAATTTATCTAGCTATGTTCCACGCATTTTTAGGTTACTGAGGATACAAGGCTTGGGAGAAAAAGCAATCTCTGGTTTCAAGAGGATTATATCATAAGAAGATTGTGTAATATTATTTGATGTCCTTTGACACAGCTACACAACGGTTAGATCTATACCCAAAGGACTTTTGTGTACAAAAATGTTTAGAGCAGCTATTTGTGGGATAATTTAAAACAAATTTAATCCAAAGGGATGCCAAGCAATTGAGGAATGGATAACTAAGCTATGATAGATGCATGTGATGGAATAGTATTGTGCTATAAGAAAAGAGGAAAGAGCTGGGAGCCAAGATGGCGGCGTAGAAGCAGCAAGGTCCCGCAGCTCCCACACCGCCACCCTAAACACCCATAAAATATGAGCCCAGACAAAGTCTAGGAAAGTCTAGGACTCTCAGATACAAAAATACAGAGAACCCAGCTCTCGCTGAAGGCAGCTCGGCAGCAGGGGCTCAGCGCTGGAACAGCCAGAAGCCGAGACCATGGCCAGGCCTGGGACGGTGGGAAGGAGCTGAGCTGTGCCCCGCAGCCAGCCTGCAG
>CM053601.1:98625766-98672637 GCA_028646575.1 Pseudocheirus occidentalis | reverse complement strand
GGCAGATTGGCTGAACTGCTTTTCCTCTCCCAATTAATTTTCAAAGTTTCACTTTCACTTTCACTGACTGTCTCTAATCCTGGTTTGGTGGATGTGACTGACGCTTCCCTCAGGTGCAATAGATCTTCTCTGAAGTAGACTCATGCTGCAGCTTGGGAGGCTTGGCTCCTCCTGGCTGCCCTGGGCTGGGCCAGTCTCTGCTATGGTGCGAGCTGCCCCTCTCCCGTCCCCGTTCCTCATGCCTTGGCAGATGTGGAGGTGCTGGAGGCTGTAGATCCTCTCCTCTGCAGACTGGCTGCTGCGTGGCTTGGCTTAGCTCAGCTTGGCTCATTCCCATCACCCCGGGGCCTGGTCTCGGCTTCAGGCTGGGCCAGCCTCCGCTCCCAGCTGCCGCGATGAGCCCCTGCTGATAAGCTGTCTTCAGCGAGAGATGTGTTTTCTGTATTTTTGTGAGTCTGAGAGTCCTACAATTTGTCTAGGCTCATATTTTATGGGTGTTTAGGTTGGTTGTGTGGGAGCTGCAGGACCTTGCTGCTTCTATGCCTCCATCTTGGCTCTACCCCTCCCCCCAGGGCTCACTCTTGATCTGCTGTGGTCTGTTCTCAGAAACCCACTGGTGCAGTCTGCATGTTCCACACTCCCCCTGCCAAGTCTTACCTGGGTACTTTCCTGGACTGGGAATATACCACACTCCATCTCACAATGGGTTCTGTCACTCTAAAATCTGTTCAGATTCACTTTTTAAAGTTTTGTGACAGAATTCATGGAGGAGCTTAGAAAAGTTCCTGCTGCCTTTCTGCCATCTTGGCTCTGCCTAGTCCAATAATTTTGAAATTATCTTTCCTGTATCTATTTTCCAGGTGAGTTGTGAATTGTTTTATTTTTTTATTTGTTTTTCCCCAATGAGATATTTTAAATTGTCTTCTATTTATTTTTAATTCTGTTGGTTGTATTGAATAATTACTGGGAATCTATCACACTCTATCTCCCAAAGGATTATGTCACTCTAAAATCTGTTCAGATTCACTTTTTAGAGGATACTGACAAAATTCATGGAGGAGCTCAGATGAGTTCCTATTTCACTCTGCCAATAAGGTCTACTTTCTTTTAGAGTTTCATCTGTTAACTCTTTTCAGATGCTTCTTCTAACTCCTTAGTATTTAAATTTCTTGTCTACTTATATTGTTTTTTTCCTTTAATTTGAAAACTCTAAGTTTCAGCTATGAGATTCCTGGAAATTTTTATTTTGGGGTGACCAGGAAATTCTTTCTATTTATACTTTGTCTTTTACTTTGACTGTAAGCATTCTAGGAAATTTATAATTTCTTGACATATGGTACATAGATTTTATTCTGATCACTATTTTCAAATGGCTCAGTTGTTTTTGAAATTATATTTGATATTATATTTCTTAGATTTTCTTGTTTCCTTTCAATATTTTCATTTTCTTTTCATATAATTTTTTTTTCTCATGAGTCATTGTTTTATTTGACTCATTCTGATTTTCAGGACGTTCGCTTGTTGAATAATTCCCACTATTTGTTCTAAGATGGTTCATTTTTTTCTTGTCATTCTTAATTCACTGTTTTTTTTCCTTCTATAACTCTCATTTCATCTCTAGAACTTGTCCTTATGGCCAAGACATTTGTTTCTTCTCCAGAGATTTACTTAGACTCCTGTACTTCCTATGCTCTTCAGAATTCACCTCTTTAACTGTGGTTTTTCCTCATGTTATTCTATTTTTTTCCTTTTTTATTATTTTATTCATCCTGAGGCAGTAAAGGATCAGAGCAGGGTTCCTGCACTTAAATCAAGCCCCAGCTGAATAGTATGAACAGATCCTGAGTACAGTGGCTCAACCCAGTCCCCTACATCAAAGGACACCTGGATTGCTACCTTTTGGAGGTCTGGGAGATCTCTCTTACCATAGGGTTCTGGGAACGATCAGTGCTGCAAGCTCTGTCTGATATCTTCCTACCCTGTTGCTAGGTTCCAGTGATAGTCTTCAGGGACTATTAAAGACAGATTATTCCTAGAACCTTTCTCCCCATTTAGGCTTGGGGCACTGGTATCATACAAGACATTGCTTGGAAAACTTAGACTTTGTTCTCTGGGCTCAGCTTGGGCTACTGGGCCAGACTTAGGCTCTCTTTGGCAGAATGTGACAAACAGAACCCATTCAGAATATCCTGCAGTTGTTCTCCCTGGCCACACCCATTGGAGAACATTCAAGCTTGGACAATGACAACAACTGAGTTCAGACAAGGAGTTTTGGATTTACCCAATGGCTGCAGGGGGCACAGGCACTTCATCTTCTGCTCTTCACCCTCATACTATGGCTTGTCTATCCCAGTAACTACTGGCATGGGGTTTTTAGTCATATAAGGAGGTCCATTTCATCCTTTCAATCCTGTCGATGCCTACAATCAGAAGCTAGTAAATGATAGCTCCATGTTACAAATACAAGGTAAAATTCAAATATGTAGACAATTCTTGTTGCTCTTCCTTCCTTCTCAAAGATAGCCATGACATCAGGAAAGACATGCCATTATTTGCAAGTGCATTGGATTTAAGTGAGACAGGGCTGTGCAAAGTTATCAGCCTCACTGTCTCCACCTGAACCATCTAGGTCCATTGAGGAGATATAGATTAGGAGGACTGAAGATGGACCCTGATTCAGTGGGAGGCTTTGGCCTTTTTATGCTCAAATAGATTGGATAGTGATCAGTTGAAGTCAGGAAGACAAGTTAGGAGGCTATTATAATCGTCCAAATAGAATGAAGCCCCAAACTAGGCAACAGACAATGTTTAAAGGCAAGAGATGCTAGGAAAGTATCATTGCCATATATCAATATGGTTACCTTCTCAAGGTATCAGCATGTTGGTCCAGTTCCCAGAGCAATACTGAAGATGGAAATTTAGCTTATAAAGTGTCAGAGCAAAGGCAAAAGTTTAAATAACCAGGTGGAATTCTGGTTAATTGTATCATAGGACTACAACTTAATTATTTTCTTTAAGTTGCTAGTACGTAATTTTAAAAAAATTCTAGAAATATTTCGGAATTTGAGGGCAATGGTGCAGTACTACACAATGTCTTACAATACAGTTTCAAGAGTCACTAAAAGATGTGTAAAAACAACATCCTCTTTCCTTCCCTATTCATTTTGAGATTAGTCATTCTTATTTAAGCCAACATAAAAATTGGGTTAAAAATGAAAACCTTGATTCAATTCTAATCAATTACATTATGCACCATGATTTTTTTTCTCAAAGAAAAAAAAAGTCTCCCTCCAATGTCTCATTTTGGCACCAGTAAGACTATAGGTTCTCAAAGGCTATGTTAACAGATAAGAAGCTCTAGAAAATCTTAACAAGTAAGAAAACATTCACCTTTGGGTCCTGTGAACCCAAGTTTGGCATGGTTCATAAACTATCCTTTTTCCTTTTTTATAGTTCTTTCAAATTTCCTCACCTTGAAGGGACCAATCAGCATCCAAACTGATCATCAATGAGAACCAAATGAAGGGATCCTGCTTGAGGATCAACTTGGACAGTCCTGTCTGATGCCAGCCTTCTCCTGGGACAGAAGACATTTCTGAATCTATATTCGTACTCCTGATTGCTCTTAGTTCATGGCCTGGAACTGAGACAGGCACCAAAATGAATGTATGTAAAAAGGACTATGCTAGATGCTATGAACATACCTTATTTATACAGAACACTGTTCCTGACCTTAAGGATCTCATAGCCTAGTAGAATAGGAGATGAAAGATCCAAATATGAACCACAGTATTGTACACACATACAAAAATTAATCAGTAAATATATATATATATATATTAAGGATTATTTGCCAGGCACTGTGTTCAGCACTAGAGATGCAGAGTCATAAAACAGTCCCTGTTTTCAAAGAGGTCATAATCTAATGGGGGAAACAACATGTAAACAACTATGTACAAGAAAGACAATTATAGGATAAATTGGGGGTAATTTCAAAGGGATGACTCTAAGATTAAGAACTGGGAAAGGCTTCTAGCATAAGGTGGGACTTTATCTGAAACTTGAAGGAAGCCAAGGAAGATAGAAGGTAGAAGTGAGAAGGGAGAGTGTCTTATGCATGGGGGGATAGTCAGTTAAAATACTGAGTCAGGAGATGGAATGTCATGCCTAAAGAACAGCAAGGTCATTGCCACTGGATCACCAGAATGTGGGGAAAGTGAAGAGGGAGATAAGGTATAAGAAGAATGGAAAGGGAAAGATTATAAAGGGCTTTGAAAACAAAATTTGATAAATAATTCATATTTATATAATCCAAAAATGAAAATATTTGAACCTTGAAGTAATACTAAATTACTAAATATTTTACATTAGAAGAATAAGAACTGAGTTTTAGGCAGATCAATTAGGTTCCTAAATACTATGGATTATGGTGGGACAAGACTTGAGACAGTGAGACCAACCATTGTAATTGTCCAGACAATGAAGTGATATGGACTTGCACCAAAGGAATAGTAAAGATTCTAAAGATCTAGGTGTCAAGTAGAGTTTTTCCACTTATTTTCTATGTGACTTTGGACAAGTCAAATAACATCCCCAAGACTCAGTTTCTCCATCTACAAAATGGAGTTAAAAATTCATGTTCTTCTTATGTCACAGGGCTGTTGTGAGGACACTCAAATAAGAGAGTAGATATGTAAAGGATGACTGAAATGAGTACTGAGGACCAACAGCAGACCAGTCATCAGCTGTGTAATTGATACGGGGAGAGTAATTGATACGGGGAGAGTGTAATCCTCTTCCTATTAGACAAAGTTACTGGTTACTGAGAAAGGGCATCTCAGGGCAGAGATATGGGTGAGAAATAGAAGTGTATGAGTACTAATAAATCTGTCAGTCCTGCCTTTTCTCTGACAGCAATTGCCTCAATGAAGCTTCTCTGTCAAAAAATCTCCAGGTTTCTGGACAAAGTGTTATCCATGGTTGTTACAGTAACTACAAACTGTTGTTTACTTTTTTGGAGACTGGGGAAAAAAGATTATGAAACAAACTGCTCTATTATTTTTCAAAATACATCGTGAGATCTATATCAAGCACACTGTAGATGTTTCCATGATTCTTGATTTATTTCCTTATCAAATAAACATTTGTAAACATAGACACTAAGTGAGCAATACTACATCTGTTGTAGGGCTCTACAATACAGATTTCACATCCCTGTTTTCCAAACGCATAAACTGAGGGGCATAAATAAGGCTCACAAAGGGAACTGCTACACTGATAGAGAGTCGAACTAGGAGCAAAAGGCTACAAAAATGATACTTCACTTCCACCCAGGTCCTGTTCAAACTTATCTAAGTCTAGAAGGTGCACAATCCTTAATCTCAAATAAGAAGTCCCAATAGTTCATCCACACTCACAAAAATTTTAGGGGGAAGAACAAAAAGTTAAGAATATCTAAGGAATCAATGAAAAAAAATGTGAAGGAAGGTGTCCTAGCAGTAACAGATTCAAACTATGTTATAAGGAAGATATCATCAGAATAATCTTGAACTGGTTAGGAAACAAAGTGATAAGATCAGTGAAATAGATTCAGTACACAACACAGAGTAGTAAATGACCATAGTAATCCAGTGTTTGATAAAACCAAGTTTTCAGGGAAGGAATTGTTCTCTGAGAAAAATTGTTGGAAAAACTGGAAAGCAGTTTGACAGAAACTAAAAATAGTCCAATGTGTCACACCATACGCCAAGATAAGGTCAAAATGGGTAATATAATAAGTAAATTAGTGGAGAATGGAAAATTTTACCCATCAGATCCATGGATAAGGGAAGAGTATATTATGATCAAACAAGAGAGAGAAAGGATTAAGGAAAGTAAAATGAGTAATTTTGGTTATATTAAAGTTAAAAGATTTTGCATAAACAAAACCAATGAAGCCAAAATTAGAAGGAAAGAAGGAAAATGGGGACAGTGTTATAGTAAGTTTCTCTAACGAAGGGCCTAATATCTCAAAGTCAAATTTATAAAACAGTAAGAGTTATTTTCCAATTGATAAATGATCAGAGGACATAAAACATGTAGTTTGCAGAAGAAGATAAAGCTATCAGTAGTCACATGAAAATATTCTAAATATCCACTAATTGGAAAAGCACAAATTAAAACAACTATAAGGTAACACTACATACCTAACAGAGTTGTTAGCATGACAGAAAAGTAAAATGGTAAATGCTAGAGGGGATGTGGAACAATAGTGACATTAAATCATTGATGATGGATCTGTAGTCTGTTCCAATAATTCTAGGGGAAAAGAAGTGGAACTTTGCCCAAAGGAATATGAAATTGAACAAAATCTTTGATTCAGTAATCCCTACAAGGTTTTTATCCCAAAGAGAAAAAGGAAAAAGGAAAAGGTCCTGTATGCACAGAACTATTAATGGTAGTGCTTTTCGTGGTGTCAGAGAATTGGAAATTGAAATCAATTGGGGAGGGACTGAACAAATAGGGGTATATGATTATAGTGGAATACTATTTTGCTATGATGAGGTGAATGGTTTCTGAATAACTGAGGAAAACCTAAATGATTTTCTTCACAAGAAAGTAGAATCAAGAGATCATTGTATACAATAACAGTGATATTGTAATGATGTGTGTGAAAAATTTAGGTACTTTGATGAATAAAGTGACCTAATATAATTTCAAATGATTCCTAATGAAAATTGCTATCCACATGGAGAAAAAAGATAAATTCTGAGTGTAATTTTTTTGGCCTTTTTTCTTTTGCAGTGTAGCTAATATGGAAATATACTTTACACAATTTCACATTTATAGTTGGTATATTGCTTGCCTTCTCAAATAAGTATGGGATGGACTTATATAATGGCATGCAAAGACATACTTAGCACCTTGTTTCTGCTATTGAATTATTTAGCACCTTGTTTCAGTTCAAGTTTCTTTTGAGCCTTGCCTGTGGTTATATCAATCTTTGTTAAGAATCAGAACTTGTGAAACCCACAGTGGGAGGAACTTGCTGATGCAATAGGAAGGAGTGGAACAGGAATGAGCTAATGGCCATATATAAGGAGAAATTCAAGCTGGGAAAGAGCAGAACTGAGAAGGGAAGCCTTGTGGTTGCAGACTTGAAAAGGAGAAAACTTGTGGTATCCCAATACTCTGTTCATCTGTTCTGTCTGTGTTGATTTGTGTTTGTAATACTTTGTTCAGAATCTCTGGGACCTTACTGGCTGCCCTGAAAGAGGATTTTTCTCATTTTCTGTTTACAGAAGTGTTAGAGGAAGGTTTCAGAGATCCTGGGACTATGGCTGATGATTTGTGTTGAATTCTCAGACTTTGCAGGTCTGTGTTGATTTTACAGGCAGAAAGTAAATTCGTGATGGGGCCAGCAATGTGCATGAATGTTGTTTTGGCTCTGTTAAGCTTTGTCTTCCCAGAAACAGTGAAGGACTTAAAGCAGACTGGACACCGTGAGCTTCAGTATGGAGTGGGAACTGGATGAACTGGATGAGGAACTGGACAAGTTTCTGAAAGTTGCCTACCATTGAATCCAGGTGAGAGTTGGTGAAATTCAGGCAAAATCTGGGACTGTAAAAGAGGAACCATGGAATCTGAGAGCCAGCATCAAGTCAGGATGAAAACATTTCTCCTTGGGTATTTAGTGCTGACTGAGAAGATCATGATCTGCTGTGGCCAAAGAGTGGGAAAATCTTGTACCTCTTAAGGATGATTGAGTTAAGGGTGATTTTAAACTAATCTCCAATCAAGAAGAATGAAGACTTTTTGACTGAGAGATTAAGACAATATAACCTGGGGTGGAGAACTTTGACCTTTGTTTGTACTTTGTGTCACTTGAGGATTGCTCCTTAAGGATGATTGACTTAAGGACTTACTGAATGATATCCTTCGCTTAAAGCTATATGGCCACTTTGGTGAAAACTATGTGGCTACTTTAGTGATAAGTTGTTATATTATAACATTGTGGATGCTTTACTTTGGTTGGTGTGAATGTTTTGTCTTAGTTTATTACTAAATAATTAGAGAGTTCACTATACTATGTGATCAGAACCTTAGAGCTATTCACATCAACAGTCTTCTGGAGAGCTGCTCATGCTTGGCTTTACAATTTAAAAGAGAAATTTGACTTTAAAAAAATTAAATGATGTTGAAAATAAATAAATAAATATTGAAAAGGATAATTTCCACGAGCCCTAGGAAGACAAAAGCACTCTATAAATTTCTATTTCATCCCAGAAAAGCCCAAATTCTTTAGCCATTGCCCCCAACCAGTTGGGGCATATGCCTCTGCTTCTTATAATTTCCAGTTTCCTTCAAAGTTCAGTCTATGCCACTTATGGGAAATTTTAAAGTTATTATTTTTCCCATTGAAATTACTTTCTCTGTCCCTGTCTCTCAGTGTATATATGTGTCTGTGTGTGTATGTGTGTGTGTATATGTACACGCACATACATATTCAATTATACACACATATAACTTTATTTCTACAAAGAATAAGAACCTGGGCAGGGGTGGGAGGGGTTTAACTCATAACATTAAAACCTGTCAAATTAACATGATTTACTAAGTTACCACTATGTAGAAAACATCTTTTTTTAATCAGCAGTCTTTCATTGCCCTGAGAAAATTTACAACCTAGATAAGAAAACAAAATATACAATTACTTATGCTGCAAGTACAAAATAATTATGAAGATTGTTCTGTTCACAGGGACTCTAGTAATGTACAAAAGAATACATGATATAACAATTGGGACTTGGACAAAAAGTCTAAAAATAATTTTTAGTACATTGATTTTTGGCCAAAAAAAAGTTCTAAAGTTTAGGAGTGAAAAAATGAAAAAAATGAATGCCAACTAAATCTATAAAGAGGAACAACTTCATTTTGCGCAGACGAATAATGTATAGATTTGTTTTAGTTTGACTTATGTACATATTTTTCCTTGATAAAATGCAAATATTAAGGTAATAGACTATTTAGTTTTGTTTTTTGAAATCTTTTTATCCCATGTCACAAAGTACAAAGGAGACATTTAATACATGTTACCTGATCATTTGATCTTTGATGAAAGGATTGATTTTAGAGAGCTTATCAAGACCAACCCCAGGGTTGCTCCAAGCTAGAAAAGATTTCCTGGGCTTTCAAAGAAACAACAAAAATACTGGTCCTTCCCATTTTCAATTCAATGTGGTTGCATCAGGATCCAGTTTCACTTGCTTACTAGCAGTATTCCTTTTTTTTCTAGCCATTACACTCTTTATTTTACCCATACTTTTTATCCATGGGATTTTTTTTACCAGAGTCATTGCTAATCAATGAAGGAAAAAAGGGGATATTGATATAGACACCAGCTAGATAGCAGATGAATAGGTGGACATATATGTATGTAATAACTACTACCTTTTCTATATTAACAAAAAGGGGCAAAAAAGGCCAAGGACCTAGATTTTGTTGTTGTTTTAATGACGTGGTTATAATAAGTGATTTTGTAAAACTACTTTCTGACACATTCCTGTCTTCAAAGTCAATGATTCTAAAGTAACAAACACCACAATGTATTATGAGATATCCAACCATCGAGAGCACTCTGACATACACATACTATTGATTAAAAAAAATTTAAGCTGAGGAGGATACTTCATTTTTATGACTATTGTGGATTATGAAAGAACTTTCAAAGTCCTTCCTAGAAGAAAATAAGTGTTTGATAGCCGCTGTTATGGTTAGGAGGGAAAAAAAAAATACCAGAATCTAATGAGTTGGAAAGCTGGACCTCAAGATAACCAGACCTAAAATACATATTGTGTGACCATGGAAAAGTTATTTATCTTCCCTGGCTTTTAACTTACTGATCTTCAAAATGGGAATAATAATCACTATGATAATTACCTTACTGGATTATTGTGAGGTACAAATGAGATAATATACTTAAATCATTATATAAATGTCAGGGTTTTTTTTCCCACTAGGGCAATTATCAGCCACAGAATGAGCTTGTATTTAATTCTCTGCATTTCTACAATGAATAAAGTGGGGAGACAGAAGCTTTAAAAAAAACAGCCATAGAGATGAATAAATGACAAAGATTTTGTTTATAGGCACAGATGCCTCAGGCAATGTCTATCAACACACATTAAATATCTCTTGGGGGGGGGAAACAAACTTTCCTGTTTTACTGGCTTAAGAGCATTAGCAATATTGCTTTAATTGAAATAAGACAAATCAAGGTAAAGGAAGAGGTAAATGGATGGAGAAAGAAATTATTATATCCACCCATTTTTCATAGAAGATATTGGTTTGAAATCATCTGAAAGAAGAAACTGCCTCAACCACTAAAGAGAAAAGGATAGGCCTACCTTAATCAGGGATGACACAAAATCAAGACATTTCAGAGCAATACCTGCAGTAAAGGAAAAGTATTCTGACAATGTCAGTGTCTGCAAACATCTCCTAACGCCACCAGGTAAGAAATAATCACCATCAGCAATATCTGATGCTTACTCGGCTGTGCATGTACCCAAATGACCCTTTCTCAGAATTGTGCTGCAGAACTTGGAGGGAGGGCAGCAGAAGATGGAGATGGAAGAGAATACATTTAAATAAAAATTGAAACAAAGAACCACAATCAAGGGTAAGACTGTTCTCTGCTAAAGGACTCCATGACACACCTTAAGAATGCCAAAAGAAAGAAATAAAACTCTTGTAACATTGAATTTTGACTTTACAAATATATAGGAAGTAACTTTTGATCTTAGACACCATTTGGCCCTAAACCCAGTTTTTCTAGATAAGGAAAGTAAAGTTCAGAGTAGTTTAGCAACTTATTCCAAATCACACAGTAAATAAATACTGTGTCAAGTTGATCCTCATTGTACCCACATTAATAGTGGTAAAGATATTTTCACTAAAGAGAAGAAATTGAGATAAAAGAAATTGTCTGAGGCCATGTTGATTTGGGGGGCAAAGTCAGAATTGAAAAATAGGCCCCTTGTAACAAGCTTTTGATGAAAGTCAAATTATATACCTTAAAAAAAACAACCTTGTCTTTTTGCTAAGCCTATTTTCTCCTGAAATGACAGATTCCACTTGTATTTTTCTAAGTAGAAAATCAGACTTAAGCAAAAGAGAACATAGCTTGGTACACAGAAGCCCACAAACACCAACTTTGTTCTTCAATTTTGGTTACATTTTCTCATCTTAACTTTTATGAGAGACTTTTTTTCATTTTGTCCTTGTTTTCTTAATGGTCTGGCCCACTGCCTGGCACACAATAGGGCTTAATAAATTTTTGTTAGATTGGACTGGACATAAATGCTGAACAACAGATTATTTGCAAAGATTAAGAGCTAGATTTTGATATTATTACAAATAATTTATTAAGAATGTAAATAAATCATCATTTTCTAGTCTGAGATATCATACTTCATTATGTAGATATAGATTTACATTCTTACAGATCTGAAAGAAAACAATCCAATCTTCAAGTTCCATATATGCATCATGAAGAATTCATTCCTAATAATTAAATTTATTGTTCTCACTATTTGATAAAGTTAAACATATTAAGGATATTATTTTCCTTATATATTCCCTCTGTCTGAACCTGGGATGCTGAGTGTCTTGCTACAGGAGAGCCAAGAGACAAGCGTCACTGCATTGAAAAGTTCATACCAGGAAGTAAGGTGTGAGAAAATTGGAAAAGTAGAATGGAGTTAAGTTATGAAGGGCTTTGAATTTGTTCCTGGATGCAACAGAAGTCACTGAAGTTCATCGAGTAGGAGACAAGGGTATGGGGAGTGACATGATTAGATCTGAGTTTTAGAGAAATCAAGTTGGCTTAGTGGCTGAATGGTGACTGGATTAGAGTAGGGAGAGACTTGAGGCAGGCATATGCACCAGTGGACTACTGCAGTAATCAATAATTGGAGACTGAGGTGATGGGGGTCTGCACTAGAGTACTGGCAGGGTAAGAGGATAGAAGGAGGCATATAGGAGAGATGCTGAAAAGGTGAAATAGAAAAGCTTTGGCAACAGCTTGAGTATGGGAGGCATCAGAGCTAATGAGGAATCCAGGATGATTCCTAGATCATAAACCTGAGGGACTGAGAGCATAGTGTTGTTTCTATACAGTGATAAGGAACGTAGGACTAGGGGAAAAGGTAATGAGTTCTGTTTTGATTATGAGTTTAAGATGTCTACTAGACAGTCAGTCATTTTCTAGCTAGGGAAGGAGGGTACAGCTAGGTAATAGAGCACATATAATATGTGGACTTGGAATCAGGAAGAGTTGAGTTCAAATACTGCTTTGGACATCTTACAAGCCTTGTGACTCGAGGCAAGTCACTTAACTCCGGTAGATCATCCCTTTCTCCTTTCAAACCTTCCACAGATTTCTCATAGTCTGCTAGTAAAATACTGAAACAGATGGAGAAATATAGCCATTTATTTTTAGTTGTCTTTATCACTGTTCCTTCTGGGGGCATGTGAAAAAAATGTTCTGAATCACTATTAAAGAAATGCAAATTAAAATGACTCTTTTCTGTGTCACATTCATTAGAATGGCAAAAATTTACAAAAATGAAAATGACAATTCTGAGACGAGCAGTGGGTCAATAAGAACACGGATGAACTTTGGAGGGGAATGGTGAATTTATATCATCGTTCTGAAAAGGAATTTGGAACTACACCCCCAGAAATGGCTAGTCACAATTCAAAAAATTTAAGATTGATGTGTGCCTCTCCTGTTTCAGCAGAAAAGTGGCAAACTACAGAATGGCCAATGTATTCATTTTCTTGACTTTACTTATTTATTACGAGGTTGGATACTACTTCAGGAGGGAAGTCACTGGGAATGGACTGTGATCTTTGCTGTGATCAACAAAACATTTCAAAAGAAGAAAAAATATTGATAGAAATAATATAGGTTGTGATCTGTATGGATGAGATGCTAACAGTCCCATTGAAGTGTTGAGAAAGAATCCACCTTAGTGATGAACATTCTGAAGACACCTGCCACGTTTGGAACTTTTTTAGTTGCTATAGCTATTGATAAAACTGACATTTCTCAACAAGTGATAGATATAGAATTATTTTCTCTTTTGGCATTTTGTCAATATGCTAGTCAGAAATAGTGGGCACTTGCTCTATCATTTAAGGATTTGAGATAACAACTGTATATAGTAACTAATATATTTTTATTTATATGGCTTTACTTGCTAAGTGCTTATTTGGAAATGCTGGACCTTTGATCTTATCCTGTTAAGTCTCATTCTGTGCGACAGAATCCGATTTATCAGGAAGCTTACCACCCCATATGTTATGGATCTCTACCACAAAGCAAGGTGGAAGGATAGAAAAAGTTGAGCCAGGCCAGCACACTAGGAGATTCAGTAAGAATGTCTCATTGATCTCTAAGGCCACAAAGAGCTAATTAACATAACTGATATTCTAAAAATTGTTAATTTCTTAAGAAATAAAAGAAAATAACCCTTTCTCCTTAAGAAGGAAGGAAAAATTGGTATTGTCCTTCAGCGGATATGGGTTCTCATCAAATATGATGAATGAATCGTTCCATTCGTTAAGTAAACCTTATTTTATAATAGCATCTTATTATTCCCCAGTTATGTGTCAAGAACAATTGTATCACTCATTTTTACAACATTTTGAGATTTACATTTTTCTCCCTTCCTTGTTCCCCTCCCCTCTTCTGAAAATGCTAGGCAGTTTGGTATAGTTGATACATGTGCTACTCAGAAAGTATTATTGAGTATCAATTTGGTGACAGTCAGTATGCTAGAAGCTATAAAAACACAGAGGAAAAATAAATAGCTTGTATCTTCAAAGATCTTATATTTTAAGGTGGGGAAAATATGTGCTCATACAAGTAAATTAAAATATATACAAGGTAAACTTGTGTAAAAAACGTAATAACAAGTGTGGGGTTAGGGAGAGTCATTATGTAGGAAAAACTAAACTGAACTGAGCTTTATAGGCAGATGTGACATGAGAGAGAATTCCAGGAATGGGGTAAACTATGCAAAGGCCTACAGATGGAGAGATGAGAAGTCATGTATAAAGAGTATATACAAGGGGGTTAGGTGGTGTAGTGAATAGAGCACCAGCCCTGGAGTCAGGAGGACCTGAGTTCAAATCTGGTCTCAAACACTTCACACACACACACACACACACACACACACACACACACACTAGCTGTGTGACCTTGGGCAAGTCACTTAACCCCAATTACCCTACCTTCCCTTCTCCAAAAAGAAGGCAAAAAAAAGAGTATACATATATCAATATGTTTCTGATATTTATTTTTAATTATGTATTTGTTAATCTCTTGGTGAATTATTAAAAGATTTATAAGATATTTTATTAATTCAAGTAGTATTTCTAATATTTATTTAATTTTTATAGTATATAGGTGGTAGATAGTATTCAGTAATTTCCTACTTACAAAACTGCTTTATTATAGTGATATCCATATTTACCTATATTAAAAACTTTTATTTATCTGACATCAATGTGGACAGTCCTTCCATTAATACAGATTATAATAAGGCACACTTACCCACTGCATGTAACAATTTTCCACACATATATCTTCTATAAGGAGTTTTGACATTTTACGACCTTTCCCTAGGTCTCTTGACATGGCATATACACGGACAGACCAAATAGCTTGTCCTTTTTTTCTGGTCATTCCCTTCTGTAGTGACAGTTTTTGTCCATATTATCTTGTGCAGTTCTTATCCATACAATGTTGTAAGCAACTCACAAATACTAAATGCCTCTCCACTGTCTTTAAAAATACCTTCAATCAGAAATTTTTTGCTTGGCTTTTGCTTTGGTGATTAGCAATCATTTATTTCCTCTTCTTCCTGCCTTCTCCTACTGCCTTACCCATTGAAAAAGAAAGAGAAACTCCTCGTAATATATATGCAGTAGTCAAGCAAAGCAAATTTTCCCATTCACCATTTCCAAAACCACACATATCACTCACTATCTTGAGTTTACCATCTCTGTATCAGATGGTTAGTATGTTTCATATTAGATCCTTTGGAATCATGGCTTGCTTTTACATTAAAAAAGGTCCCCAAGTCATTCAAACCCTAAGTCTTAAAACACTATGTATTCTGTGATTCATAGCCATACAACTTCAACAGAATAGCACTTAGGTTATTTGTGTGATCATAAAACTTAAAACCCTACTACAAATATAATATAAAATGTGTAACTTATATTATTATATAGGGTCTTGGGGTTTTTCGCCTTTTTTATTTTGGAGGGGGGGAGGTAGGGCAATTGCAATTAAGTGAGCCAAAGGTCACATGGATAGTTTTATGTTAAGTGTCTGAGGCCAGATTTGAACTCAGGTCCTCCTGACTTCAGGGCCTGTGCTCTATTCACTGTGCCACCTGGCCACCCTTATTACATAGTTAATAACACATATAGTTAAGGAATAAAATTTGTGATTCATTGGCTAAAACCTAATTTTGTATGTCTGCCCTTTCAGTAAGAAGGCAAAAAAAAAATCACTTTTCAATCAAACCAAATAAATGCTTTGCAATCCAATGGAATTAATAATAAAGTAGATTGGAGTGACAGAATCCTTTGGGAGGTGGAGCATGGCAGATTGCCAGCCTAGGAAAGTGCCCTCATAGGTCTGGGTAGGGGGATCACAGAGAATGTGGGGGCTATACCAGCACAGGCTAGGGAGCAGACAACAGCAGAGTGAGAAGGAGCCCCAGCCAGCAGACTCACCCACCCCAAGGTCAATTCACAGCCTTCTCACCACAGGACAGAGAATCTGTCAGTCAGAGTTGGGTAAGAGAGAGCTCAGGGCCTGCAGCAGCAACAGCAGCTTCTCCTTGGGCTATCATCCCACAGCCTGGAAGTTTGGAAATCACATATGTGAATTTCAAGAGACCAAGATGGCAGAGTGATCCCTAGCTGATCCCATTCCCCCTCACTGACCCAGAAAACCCAGAGATAAATGTCCTACCCAGAATAAAATCCTGAAATAGTGGGAAAAGATTCAGGCTTAGAAGTCACAGAGAAGGGGTATAACTGAGGCAGTAAGGAGTTCTCACTCTCACTCCTTCTCACTCTGCTGTGGTCTGCTCTCTGGTCCGTGCTGGTCGCCCCCACATTCTCTGTGATCCCCCTGCTCAGACCTATGTGGGCACTTTCCTGGGCTAGCAACCTGCCATGCTCCATCTCCCAATGGATTCTGTCACTCCAATCTACTTTGTTCTTAATTCCATTGGATTGCAAAGCATTTATTTGTGGTTTGATTGAAAAGTGATTTTTTTTTTTGCCTTCTTACTGAAAGGGCAAACATACAAAATTAGGTTTTAGCCAATGAATCACAAATTTTATTCCTTAACTATATGTGTTATTAACTATGTAATAAGGGTGGTCAGATGGCACAGTGAATAGAGCACAGGCCCTGAAATGAAGGGGGAGGGGGAATCCCCAAAAGCCCCACCTCAGCTATCCAGCAGGAGCTCACAAAGCCCTGGGTGGTGGAGCCAGCAAGCCCTTACAACACAATCCCAGTCGGGCTTTAGCTAAACCCGGGAAATCTGCAGACACCGGCTCTGCTTGCTGACAGCTATTGAGCCTGCCTGAATTGTAGCCTAGGGGCATACAGGAGGAAATTTGAACCAGCCAGACTACTCCTACCTAACTCAGGGGAAATATGGGCCTTGGCTTCAGTCTAAATGCCCGGAGGCTACATAACACAAAGTCAACAACTAGGCACCTACCTCCCAGCTTGAGAAGTATGAGTCAGAGCCCTCTGTATGCCAGAAGCAGAAATCCATTTTAAAAGTCAAGAAATAGGTAATCTAAATGGGCCAGAAGCAACTTACAATGGGAAGACCAAAAACAATTGAATCCTATTATTGTGAAAGAGAAGAATCACTTTCAGGAGACACCATGGACTTTGTATCCATACATGAGACCACTGAAGGAAATATGAATTGGTCTCAAGGCCAAAAAGCATTCTTGGAGGAGCTCAAAAAAGATTTTAAAAGCCAAATTAGAGAGGTGGAAGATAAATTTAAATCTACATTGAACAAATTGGAAAAAATCTCCCTGAAGAAAAGAAATCCCTAAAAAGTATAATTTGTGAAGTGGGAGAGGAGGTCCAATATCTAACTGGAGAAAATCCCCCCTTAAAAAAAAGAGCTTCAAAAACTAACTGAGGAAAATAATTCACTAAAAATTAGAATCAATCAAATCAAAGCTAAGGACTCTGATGCAGCAAGAGTCAGTCAAACAAAACATGAAGATTGAAAAATTAGAAGTGCAAAATACCTCACTGGAAAAACAACTGACCTGGAGTACAGATCCAGAAAAGAAACCTAAGGATTATTGGTCTACAAGAAGGCCATGATGGAAAAAAAGCAGCCTGGACAACATCCTCCAAGAGATTTTCAAAGAAAACTGTCCTGAAGTCCTAGAATCAGAGGATAAAATAGTTATGGAAAAGAATTCACCAGACCACTACTGAAAGAGATCCCAAATTGAAAACTCCAAGAAATATAGTAGCCAAATTCCAGAATTACAAGGTCAAAGGTCAAGGAGAAAATACTGCAAGCAGCCAAAAAGAAACAATTCAAATATCATGGAACTACAGTCATGATTACACAGGATCCAGCAGCTTCTACATTAAAAGAGCAAAGTAGATTTCCCTTAGTAATCCTTAAATAATTTGAGAGAGATATTCCTGGATTTAATACTGGCTGAATATATGACTGCTGGGATTAAAATTGAGAAAGAAATTTGTTTGGAAAGGAAGGTAAATTGGACAATTTGGAATTTAAGATTACTTAGCTTGTCTTCAGAGGGAGAAGGCATCTCCTAAGAAGCATCTAATATTAATGTCTAATATAGTTTTTTCATCCAAGAAACATCAAAGCAGCAGCCAACTACAATTTTATTGCTTTTACTTACCACAGTGTCTATTTTTGACAACAAAACTATTGACCATAAGCTTTAGTTTAGATACACTTTTTTTCACTTCCAATAAAATGATTCCATAATCACTACTATTTCTCAGGTACTAATATCTTAAAGTTGAAAAAAATTACAAAGATACTATTTGGATTAATATTTTACCACAAAAACTGAGAAATAAGATGACAAAGATATATACACATTGACCAAATTAAAGTTATCTGTTTTTAATCTAATAAATAGCTTTTAATTACTATTATTAAATGATATACAAGACTTGGGTAATGATAGCCTTTTATGTTTCTATTAAGATATGTATACTGCATCTTCCTTAAGTTTCTTTAAATTAAAATTCATGGTATTTTTTTTCTTTTAATTTTCCTTTTAGCTAAGGAATTAGCTAAATCTCAACCCTCTGTTGATTCTGGATACCAACTCTCTTTTTAAGAATTTTAAAATAATCATTGTTCCCTTGTTTCACACATCTATAAAACGTAGGCCCAACCACTTAAGAAGATGATGGCACTGGCATTTTCCTAAATTGCCTTATATGGTGACTACACTTTTAAATAAATCACAGCGAAAGGTTAGAAAGAAATGGAATTTTTAGAGATGTTAAAATACATGGGTCATTTAGCTTGGAAAAGATTGTAAGTTGGATCAATGGTCTTTAAATATACAAAAGACTCTTGCACAATGGAAATAATCATAACAAAAATTGCAATAATAATAATAATAAACATTTTTATAGTGCTTTCATGTTTGTACAATAATTTTCTAACAAGAAACAAACAAGATAGGTAGAGGAAACTGAGTCTCATTGTGCTCAAATATCTTGTCCCCAGACACATAGTAAATGTCAAAGTTAGGTTATAAAACATGGGCCAGTGACACCAACTAGCTCCTTTTACTATATCGTGGACTGCAGTTATGTCTCTAGAAATAGCTAAGTATTCACAAAAAAATAATAATAATCTTCTCCCTGTTACTTATATCAATTGACTGGACAGCTCCAGGAAAAACCAGAAAGCAGTTTTTAAAAGTTACCTTTGTGGGAGAGGATTCTGGGAAGATGGTGGTGTAGTGTTAGAAAATTCCAGGTTCTCAAAATCTTCCCCCCAAAAAGAAACAAAATAGCACCTTAGGGCAACAAAGTGTGGGTGGAGATAAATAATAACAGGGGCATAACTGGGGTCTTCTTGGGTCAATTTGAGAAGATCAGAAGAAAAATTCCAAGACAAGGTTTGGTCCCTGTGAAGAGTAAACATTTCCAGGCTAGGTTCCCTTTTAACAACAAGCTGCAAACCTCTTAAACAACAAGTGGCAAACTCTGGTTAGTTGGTTTGAGAGTCTGCCTTGGGCTCAGGAACCAGGATTTGTATGCTTTTCGATAGTGAGGGGAATTGGGCTTCTGAGTCCCAGAAGAGTTTGGGAACCTCTGCTTACCAGGAACACCAGACCTAGCTTTGCTACAAAGAGCAACTGGAGCAAGAACAAACTAGCACATGCCTGGTGAGTGCAGAATCAGTGGGTCAGAAAGCCCCTGGCTGTGGGTACTTACAAGAGGTTAGAGGTTTGGCTTTGGTTTCCGGCTAGAGGGAAGAACTGAATATCTTGGGCAAGAGATACCGTTCCCCATAACCCAGAGCTAGAAGTGACTACAAATAGCTAAGCTACCACACCCCCAAAAACATGCATTGGCAAAGGAGAAAGAATTCAACTATAGAAACCTATTATGGGAATAAAGAAGACTGGAGTTCATGTTCAGAGGAGGAAACAGAAGTAAAGAAACCCCCAAAGAATAAACATCAAATGGTCATCAAATAATTCTAGAAAAACAAGAAGGGTATGAAAGGAAAGTCAATCAATTAAGAAATGAAATCCAGAATTTTAAGGAAGAAAATTAGAATTGGGCAAAATTGATCCTGTGAAACTATAAGAGATCAAGAAATGATTAAACAAAACATGAATAATGAAAAAAATAGAAGAGAAAGTAAAACCATCCCCTAAGAAAAACAACAGATTTGGAGAATAGATCAAGAAGAGAAAATATAAAATTAATTGGGCTAACTGAAAGTTACAATAAAAAAAGAATCTTGATACAATAATACAAGAAATAATTAAAGAAAATTGTCTTGAAGCATTAGAACAAGGGGAGAAAGTAGGAATAGAAAAAAAAAACATCTATCACCACTTAAAAGACATCCCATGACGAAAACTCATAGGAATATCATAGTACAATTCCAAAATCCCCAGCTCAAGGGAAAAAAATAATGAAAGCACTAAGATTAAAACAATTTAAATATGATGGTACCACAATTAGAATTACACAAGACCTAGCAGCAGAAACATTAAAGGACCACAGGTCTTGGAACACAACATATCAAAGAGCAAAAGAACTAGGACTCTGGCCAAAAATATTATACCCTGTGAAGTTAACTATTATCTTGAATGGGAAAAAAATGGACATTTGATAAACTCTCATATTTTCAAGATTTTGTTTTTAAAAATTCTGAATTTAATAGACAATTTGACATACAAAAACCAATATAAATATAGAGTACATAACAAAGACTGATTAAAAGTGATCCATAAGGACAGAACATTTACTTTTTAATATATGTAAAATGTAAAATTTATGTCTAAGATTCTTACTAAAATTGGGTGGTTCATAAGAAATATTGGTGAAAACCTGAGCATAATATGAATTTTAAAAGTAAAACCATTTAGGAACAGCTAAAAACAGTAATTATTTTATACAAATTAGGTACAAGAGGAAAAACTGGTACATAGGAATTTGATGGGGGAGAAGGGCTGGTAGCCTTCACCTCACAGAATGGGTGAAAGAGGGAAAAGTACACTCTGAGTCATGTTGAATTCTATTCTAGCTTTATCTAATCTTTGAATATATTTTTCCTCCTATATTTTTACCTCTTCTTTTTTCTTCATAAAATAACCACTTTTCATCATTTTTTATTTGATTGTACAGCAGATGCAGATTAAAAACAGCAGCAGTGATTCAGTGGTTTCTGAAAACAAGATCCCAAGGTTGTAAAACACACTGCATGTGCTTCTTAAACATTGTCATTTTATAATTGTCTCAATGAAGAACTGAGATGTTTGTGTCACGTTTGAGGTTTAGAGGATTCAGCAGGCTTTAAATTAGTTTTCTCTTTGCTTTTTAAACCTTAGGCTTAAAATCACCTTATCTTTTTTTTGTGAAAGCTACAATAAAGATTAAACTAATAAAGTACATACAGCAATACATATAAATGTTGTCCAAAAACCTGAGGATTAATTCATTTTTAGGGTAATCTGGGAATAAGTCTTGCCATAACTTGTTTTCACTGAGACAAATGTTCCCCTCTCTGGTAAGGGAAAAGAGGTTTATTCTCCCTGTCAAATGTTGTGGTTTAAACATCATTACATGGCAGTCTGATTTAAAAAAAAAAAAGTTAAACACACACCAAGTAAGCAACAGTAACATTACACAATCTTGAATCACACCACAGTTCTCAATACTTTGTTTTTAAAGCCCAGACTATGTTTAAAGGAAGAATGCCATGTGCACTGCTGGTATCAAACAGATGAGAGGTGCACAGTGCTTTAGCATTTGATTGAAGTCAGGAAGCTTGGGTTCAGCTTGCAACTCATCCTATGATTAATGTTTTCTAACAGGACACAAGCAGTTCAGTTATTAGTGCCAGAGTTCCTTTATATAAAAAGTGGAAGAAGAGTTATCTTGTCACCATCATAGGACCATTTCAAGCATTCATGAAATAAAGCAATTTTGACTGATTTCGTGATCAATAAATGTTAAAGAGTGGAATTGTAGTATACATAGCCGGCCCAGGAATCAGAAAGACCTGAGTTCAAGTCCTAATTCTCTGCATGATCACTTAATGGCCAACTCATTCTCTGGGAGTATATTTCAAGCTTTGTCGGTTATGAGTAAAGGGTTTCCACACTGGTTCTCTCTCACTAATGAAATCATTCCTTTAGACATTCTCTCCTCTCCTTTAAATGCCTTCAAAACGTACTAACATGAAGAACAGTATCCTATTCAAAAAGTATTCATTACTTACCTATGGAATGCAAGGTGTTGTACCATATACTGAGAATGCAAAGACAAAATAAAAATTAATCTCTTTCTTCAAGGAGCTTGTATTGTATGACCTATCTAATTGCTGGGGAGGAATGGTAAAGGTAAGAACACAGACTCCCTTCCCTCAAGCTCTTCATCATTCATTTGGAACATTAAAAACAAATAAATATACTACCTTTCAGTGCTATCCCACCATCTTCAAAGGTTGGATGACTATCCATAAGTTCAAGGTACTCTGTGGATAACTACTTCTAAAACCATAATATCTCAGGAGCCCCTACTGGTATGTTTACCTTTAATAGTCAGTCAGTAGACCCAATTAGTTCAAGGCAAAAGTATTTATTGAAATGACACAATATGAACAATAGGAACAAAAAAATTCCAATCACAAACATAAATTATACTTTCCCACAAATAAACGTGGTAGTAGTAGTAGGAAGAGTGAGTGCACAAAGTACAATGGTAGATATGCACACACTTAGAGAATACATGTGGCCAAGGCAATCACATCTCTAAAACTACACGGCACTGATATCTTTTCTCTTTTCATAGTCTCTTCACTCTGATTATGGTGTCAGCTCCTGAATAAATTGCCCACTAGTGATATTTCTCTTCAACACAAAAATTCCAAAGGCCAAGTCAGCTATTACTCAAGTCACAAAGCTCTTCTAACTTCATGCTTTGAATGACTGGCCTAGAGCATACTGAATGTGGTATCATCTTGTGGAGAAAAATCTTTGAAAAAGAAAACAAACAGACAAATAAAAACAACTACAGATAGTGGGTGAAAGAAATAATTATTAACAACCAATGATTTGGGGAGATCTAGATTTCCCCCTTTTTCTTATATCCTCATTTCAAGACCTCAGTCTCTGAAGGTTGAGCTAACCTTAAATTCTGTCTAAATCCTATTCAAATGGAGAAGTCATTGTGTTCTCGTCAAGTTTGGGTGGGGATAAATTCTTTGAATAGATTATCCAGGGCAGGGAGGGGGATAGTAGTGGTAGCAACATAGAGGTAAATGACATAATCAGAAGTTATTTTAATAGGTTCAGCCCCTCATTGTAATATTGATTCTCTCATTAGTTGTTAACCAGTCAGAACCCTCAGGAACACTCCTCTTCCAATGACCATATAAGGTGAGCCTGCTAACCATAATTGGTTTTTGGTACAAGAAAGAAACAGTCAAATGACAATTCTTTTATTAAAATGCTGGCATTATTGATAAAATGATTAAGTTATCTGAAAATGATGTCTCTTCAACCTTTTTCAATGCCACATGGTTGGGAAGAGAGCAAAATCTTCCCATCAGACAACTCCCTCTCAAGATCGGGGTCTTTTTCCAGGGCTCTTTTCTATGCTTCCAGATATCATACTCCTTACAGCTTTCTTACTTTAATGCTGTCCTGCACAACCCATACATTTCATCTACATTTTTTTGCAGTCCACTGAAATCCTTTGGTGGGCCACAAGAAACCCCTAGGCCACAGATTGTGGCTTGCCTTAACACATTCCCTATCTAGCATGTCTTACTTTTTAAAGAATCATCAGGAACATGGCTAACCTTTACTTAGCCAATGGCTAGGAACCTTCCAAAAACATCAAGATTGACCCCAAAATTTCCTCACACATTATAAAGGGTAATTGTCTATAGAGAGTAGACTTTTTTCTTTTGTATTTCATGTAAAATGTTGATAATTTATCTTGCTTACATAGCCCTTACCTTTAATATTTTATCAACTGTGTCTCAGAAAAATCAATCAATCAAGGGCATCCTCATCAATTCCTGCCCTACCACCTCACAACTATACAAACATGGGAGGAAAAAAAAACATTCAGAAGCAGCAAAAAGGACTTTTATTTTATGGGTCATTTGTTCCACTACAATACAGCATTTGCATTTAGGGACTGACATCATGACTGTAAAAACTGAAGCATTTAGAAGTTATAATTAGCCAGAGGTTAACAATGTGATGAACTAAAAAGAATATGCACATCTTTTCTCTCAGACACCAAGAAAAGCTTCAAAATATTAGGAGGACCATAATGCCTGATAGGTATATTTCTTAATAATTCTGAAAGAATTTTAAAATAAGAAATAACTGAATGTTAGAGCTGGAAGGGACCTAAAAGATCATCTAGGTCAATACTCTCATTTTACAGAGAATGAGTTATAGCTTTACAAAAAGGGGAAGCAACTTGCCCAGAGGCATTGATGGACTACTGGCAAGCCAAGACCAAAATATTATTCCATCACCTAGTTCAGTGAAATATTTTAAGTTTAGATCCTAAAGAGCAAAACACATGTTTTTTTTAGGTTTTAGTTAAATTTTCATGAGAAAACTAGCACCATGGTAACTGTCATATTAGTTCACTTGATATGATTTGTGTTGTATATATAGATGGGAGAATTCTTTATTGTCTTCTCTTCACCCTTTCTGCCCCTATCTCCCCTCTGCCTCCGACAAGTATTTCCTCTTGGGATTCCATTATCAATCACTTCTAAAACTAAGTATTCACAGTTAGTTACAAATTATTTTGATATTTGAACTTTTTCTATTATCCTCAACCCCAGATCCAAGATAGTAAATCTGAAGATGAAGTTAAGGTTTAAGGTTTAGGAATTTATTTCTTTCCCAGGAGTTCCTGGAGAGTATGATCTCGTCCTCATTTCTTCCTGTAAAGTTCAAGGTTTAAATTGGCTCTGGGATCCCAAAAAGAAGCCTAGGAAATCAGAGTCAATCTCTGCTTTTCTCTGTTTCATTCTCTTTCTAACAAAAGACTGGTCATTCATATGAAAGAGAATGAGTTTCCTCCCCATTTAATAATTATTTGAAGGTGCTGATGGAATGGTTCTTTAGGTTTAAGTAGGCATTTGTTTCCCATTCATTGGTTAAGGATATGGTGAAAGACAAATCCTTCAAATATTCACCCAATGTTTTTTACCTCCTGCTTTTTTTATATGAAAAGAATATCATGATCTTTATATTTTCACAGTTCTTGAAGTTGAAAATCTTGTAACTGGAGGAAGATTTGGACTGCATTTCTCAGAAGGGTACCTATACCACCTATGATGCTCTAGCTACTGACACCCAGACTCCTAAAATGAAACAGTATTCATGAAGACACTACAGACACACACACACACACACACACACATATTCAAATTCTGAAATAGTTAACTAAGTCAGGAGGTAAAGTAAAGGCAATAGACAGAAATAGAAGCAAATTCCTGCTTCTAAATTCATTATGAACCCTTTTCCACATATATGATCCACCCAAAGACAAGGCAATAATATGGAGAAAGAAGGAAGTTTCTCTAAATCAGGTGTTCTTAGTATATTTTGTGTCCTAGGATACTTCTCAAATTTTTTTAAATGCAAAATAAAACACATAGCATTATAAAGAAAATCAATTATATTGAGTATAATTATCAAAATACAGGATGATCCAAAAGTCATCATGCATTTTTAAGCTTTCATACACACACACACACACACACACACACTCTCTCTCTCTCTCTCTCTCTCTCTCTCTCTCTCTCTCTCTCTCTCTTTTACTCCCTCACTGTCTCTGTCTCTGTCTCTGTCTGTCTGTCTGTCTGTTTCTGTCTCTCTCTGTCTCTGTCTCTCTCTCTATATATGCACATATGTATATGTATATATATGCAAGCATACATGTGTACACATATATACACGCACATATATGTATATGTATAAATACATGTGTACACATAAACATATATGAGCATTAATGCATGGGTATGTGTATACATGCATGCGTGTGTGTGTGTGTGTGTGTGTTGTGAATCCTGGCTTAAAATCCTCTTCTTTAGATAAAAATAAAGTACTTTTTATCTTAGAGGTGTAGTAACAATCAAGTTTAGCAGATACTTAGCACTCAATAACTTAGGGCAAAGTATGGAAGGTGTGAGCCTAGTCCACTGTTTAGAAGGTATGAACTCCCCTGTTGACATCAAAGAAGGCTATTGGCTGAGAGAGGAGGCCAAGGCTATCTATAAAAAAGAATTCTAAAGACAGATAGACAGGACTGGAATTTTCCTGTGGAAGAAACAGGATTGTCTCAGCATCTGGGAGCTGGACTGTTGGAAGAGAGTTGGAGTTTTCCTGAGAGAGAAAGAGAGAGAGAGAGAGAGAGAGAGAGAGAGAGAGAGAGAGAGAGAGAGAGAGAGAGAGAGAGAGAGAGAGAGAGAGAGAGAGAGAGAGAGTTTCTCTCCCAGCATCTGGAAACTAACTGAGAATTGAGATGGAGTTTTCCTGAGACCACAATCCAGTAAAGGCTACCAAAAGGCTGATATTCCTTTTGGGTCCTAGGGCCAGCTTAAATGCTGGAGGACTGAAGAAGAACAACCAAAGTAAGATTTTGTTCATGGCCTGGCTGATCCTTGAGTTCCAGACAAGAGAAGTGGTGAAGGATTTGATATGTGCTGGACCCTGGGGACTGGACAAGGAAATGGGAGCTGTCTACCTCTGAGGACTGGACGAGAACCTGGCAGCTATCTGCTTCTGAATCAAGGTGACTGTTTGGCAGATTCAGGAGAGAGCTGGAACCATGGAAGGGGATCCAGAGAATAAAAGAGACCACCCAGAGTCAAGATGAAGAAAAAGCCTCCCCTTGGATGAGACTGAGGTTTTCTGGACACCAAGTGGTGGATTTTGTGTGGTTTTCTAATGACTGTACTTGTGATTAATGATATTTAGTAACGGGGTATCTAACTTAGTGACTGACTGCTAGATGAGTAACAATTTAGTTAATGGTTGCCCCATGAGAGGAAGATTGATATATTGTGAACTGATTGAATGAATGATTAAGTGAAAAGGGTTTTCCCCTTAGGGAAACTAGATGATTATTCTTTTATTCTGTGTTCTAAATATTGTGGCCACTGTAGTGAAAACTATGCGGCCATTCTACTGTTAAGTTGTTACGAACACCATATTGTGATTTTCTGTGATAAGATGTAATGTTGTGAATATTATATTGGGAATGTTTGCCTTGATTTGTAATGGAATATACAGAGTATTCACTATTACTGTGTAATCTGAACATTAAAAGCTGTTCACAGTAGCATTCTTTTTGGAATCTGCTTGTGCATGGCATTACAAGGAGACAGAAACTGGATCACTGACTTCATTGGTACAAGGAGCTCCTCAAAAAGGAACTTTTGTGGCAACTAGGTGTCTCAATGAATAGAGCACCAGTCCTGCAATCAGGAGGACCTGAGTTCAAATCTAGCTTAAGACACTTAACACTAGCCATGTGACCTTGGGTAAGTCATTTAACCCCAATTGTCCTACTTCCCCTTCCAAAACTAAAAACAAAAAATCAAAACAAAACAAAAAGAAACTTTTTCTACCAAAGCAGATAGATACCATCTCTGCAATTTATAGTCTTACAGGGTTAAATGGTCTACCCAGAGTAACATGGGTTTTATATGACAGAAGCAGGACTTGGATATAGTCTTACTGGCTGGTAGTTCTTACTTACTTACTTACTTACTTACTGGTAGTTCTCTAACTACTATACCATGTTTTATTTGAATAAAAGTACATAAAATGTAGCAGAATCAAGAGAATATTGTGTACAGTTACAGAAATATTGTTTTAAGAACAACCTTGAGCAAATAAGTTATTTTGTCTTTTATAATTTGCTATGCAATTAGTTATAAATTAGCTATGAAAGTCATGTGAAGATTGCACCCAGAAAACTGATAGATAGAAGCATGTATAGAATAATTTTAGATAGATATACCTATTTGTGTCTAATGGTAGCAAGCTCTAGGGTGATGGTAGGCGGAAAGAAGAAAAAAAAAGAAATTTACATGATTATTTTGTTGTATATTTGAAAGGAATAGAAAGTTGTGCATAGAACATTTGAGGTTTCATGTGCAGTCATCTCTTTTATTGGCCTATGTTTAGAGATACTTGCTTTATTCCAAAAATTAAAAATAAAACACAAAGGGAAAAAATGGGAGGAGAAGATACCTTCACCTGGGAGTACTAGATGAAGACTTTATGGAGAAGGTGACCCCTAAGCAGAACTTTCACAGATTTCAACAGAAAAAGATACAAAACCATTTCTCTATTATATTAAAAAGCCCTTTATATACTGTACCTATCTTCTTTTCCAATTTGGTTATACATTATTCTCCCTTCTTACACTCTACAATAAAGACAAACTGTTCTTCTTGGTCCTCACACCATGCCCAGAATGCTCTACCCCCTTCACTCCACCAATTGCTCTCCCTAGGCTACTTTAAGTTTATTCTTTTACTAGAAGGCTTCTCCATTCCCTCTTTATCCCAATTCCTTCCCCCAGTTAGTTAATTCCTATCTTATATAAATTATTTTGTGTATATTTGCTTGCCTGTTGCTTCCTCCTTTACATTATAGGCTCATTTAGGGCTTGTTTTATTTTGTACGTATTTTATATCTATTTCTTTATTTTTCCATTGTCTTTATTAATAGACCGTAAACTCCTTGAGGGCAGGAAGGGAGTCATTTCTGTCTTTGTATCAGTATCTAGTACAGTAGCTGGCATATAGCATGAACTTTGCAAATGCTTGTTGGTGTCTTGATTCAAGATACCTTGAGAAAATGCAAAGAGGAAAAAGTCATTAGAATAATATTGGAGAACAGTTAATTGTCCCTTTTTACTGTAACTCAGAACAGTGCATGAAGGCCAATAATATGAAATAAGGTTGTAGAGACAGATTGAAGTATGGTAGGGCCCTTAAATATGTGCCTAATGAGTTTGTATTTTATTTTATATGTGCTAGCAAGCCACTAGAGAGTTTTGAGTACTGGAGTGACATGTTCTAAACCATTCATTAGAAAGATTATGTTGGCAGCATTCTAAAAGATAGGTTATAAGCAAAGAAACTAGCATCAAGGAGACTAAGAGGCGAGGAGTATCTGAACTAGGGTGACAGTACTGAGCGTGAATCTGATACAAGAAGAGTTGTAGAGGTAGAAATGACAAGACTCAGAATATCACATGAGATATGAGGGGAACAAGAAGATCAAAGCTAGCCAATATAATCTTCCTAATAAATGTTTCTGCTTTCTTTAGTCTACCTCATTTCATCCAAGTCTTCTTAAGTTTCTCTGAATTTTTCATGTTTATCATTCCTTTTGATGATGTAATACTTTTTTACATTGATAAACCTTAATATTTCACCTGTTCCACAATTTTGGCACACATTCTGTTTCTAGTTTTTGTTCTCTTATATAATGCCAACAAAATTTTTTGTTCCTAAAAGTCTTATCTTAATAATTCAATAACGTCTGTGTCATATTTAGTACTAGTTATAGAATCTCTAGGTCAGAGAATACAAAGTTTCATAAGTTTTCTAGCATAATTCAAAATTATTTTCCAGAATGTGTGAACCAGCTCATAGGTCCTTCAGCAATGAATCAGTGTGCCTATAATCTGATAGCCCCTTATTGATGGGTTCAAAGAGATATTTCAATGTTCTACTAATTTGCATATCTATAATTATTAGCTACTTTGAATATTTTTCAGCTTTTTGTTGACAGGGTGCATTTATTTTGAAAACTGTTCATATGTTTTGACAACTTGTCTACTTGGGAATTACTGTTAAGCTTATTTATTTGCAATAATTCCTTATGAATGATGAATGCCAGATACTTACAAGATTTATTATAAATATTTTCCCATTACATATAATTTCTTTTGATTCTAGATGAATTGTTTTTGTTCATAGAAAACTTTCTTTAATAGTTGTGGCAAGTACAAGTTGAACCTAAATTACAATAACCATTCCTACTCCTCTTCAGCTGACATAGACTGGTAGTAAAAGGGAGACATTGTCCGTGGCTATAGCTGTACTAAGGACTCATCAGCTCTGCCCCCATCTCTATTCAAGGAACTATAAGTAGAAGTGGAGCTAATGCTGTACCTTAAGCAAGTCTATCAACATTTGGCAGGTGATAAATCCCACTTTGTGGTTTTCTTTTTCTATAGTGAGGTGCTGAGTGATGCAAACAAAGGGATGAGCTCACAACTTTGCTATCTACCTTATTTCTGAGCTTTCCAGAGCCCCAGGCATTGACATCTGCTCAAAACCACTGAATATCACCATCTGTTGTGGTATATCCTAAAGACCACTAGTGATTGTAAAGCTAATCTCATGGATATTATTTCTCTTTGATAGAATGGGAATACACTTACATTGAGGCCTGTGTCACTTTACTACTTTCATTCTCAGTATTTAGTACAGTGCATGGTACATAATAAATGACTAATAAATACTTATTCATTGATTCATTTAACTTTTAAAATTTCATGAAAATCAATTTATTTTAACAAAATTACCTTAGTTCCAAATCAATTTTACTGCTAAAAGTCTTTTTTTTTCCCTAAGTAACAACTCAATGGGGTGGCATATTTAGAAATGTGATGTCAAAACAAAAGAAACCGATAAATAGTACCTTTAAAATGCGTAACAATCAGTAGCAAAATAATACTTTGGTATTTATTCAAATATGTGACCTTGTCAATATGGGTACTCTCTCTAGTTGTATGGCTTACATCCCATCTACATTTTCTCATCTTTTATCTCTTGGACAAATCAATGTCACAGTGATTTCACTGATTTGCTGAAGCTTTTACTCTTTATCTTTTGACATTTTGCATAGATTCCATTGGAGTAGGAAAGATGTCTATCAGTTATCCCTTGCTTTTGTTACACAATCACCCTACCTCCTTACAATACTTCCTCTATGCAATTTTTATCATATTACAAAGGATATAAGTAAAATAGGATATAACATAAAGAATCAAACCAAAGATACTTGAAAATAAAATTCTCTCTCATGCTGTGCTACTAAAGATAACCCTTTGTTTTGTCTAGGAAAGACTATTATAATGCCACAAAGGGATTTCTGGTTTTAATTTTTTTTTCACCCAAGCTCTCTGTATGATTGAATCTAAAACCTACAGAGCCCACACTCTGTCTCATGCTTATTGACTCCAGAGCTCACAGCAGTCACTCACAGACATTTTGGAAGCTCTACCAGAACTTAAATTAAAGATATTATGACTTCAACTTAAAATGGGTGTAATTGGAAATGTAGTAAAAATACAGTGCCAAGTGAAAGAAGCCCTTGAGCACCTGTTTTGTATTTCAAGTGATAATGCATCATAACATAAAGATATGAGCAAGATAGTTCCTCATTCTTAAGTTGAATCTTTCATGTCAATTGCCAAGTTTCACCTTGGGCTAGAATTGCAACTTCAGGCATGTCATGATCAAATCAATCAAGATCCAACCTACTTTAGGGTCATGCATTTACATGTGAAATGGATGAATCTTGACATGATCAATCTGTCCATTTCAATCATAAGAATGGTTGATACAGAACATTCATTCAAATTGGTTGTGGCTGTCTGAATCAATCATGAAGATGACAAAAATGTATAAAGTGCCATGTCATCAATGGTAAGGTATCATGACTAACTGCTACCTCTAAAACTAGCTTAATTGAGATATTGTTTGATGCCATTACATAACCAGGCTAAAAAAAGAAGGCCAACTTCCAATCTGTTCTATTCAGCCTTCATATGTGAACTTGGCAGGCTTGGAAGGGAGAGAGAGACATGGGAAGCAATTGACACAGAGCTTTGCCAATACACACACACACACACACACACACACACACACACACACATAGCCTACACTACACTCTTTATACCCAAACACATACACATATAGAACAACCCCTTTCTGCTAGAGTAATAGTGACTAACCATTAAATGTGACTAGAGAGAATCTTGCAACTTTGAAGCAATCCTCTATAAGATCCTGGAGAACATGGTAGGGTATAAATCTATGATATTTAAGAGGATTACCAGCACTATTCTTTATTTTAATACTACATGTTTAAAATTCTTTTAAAGATCATCTGGGACATATCACTAGACATGATATAGACCCATTGAAGAAGCCAACAGCGAAACCAAGAATTGAAATTCCTTCTATATAATCCAATTAAAAATGGTAGCCAATCAAGCTTTCTAATGTAATATGAATCAAATTACATTAAGTTTCTCCTTCGCAGTAGATATTACATTAATAGTATGCATAATATATTGTTAATGAACATACATTTTTTATAATTCAACCTTATCAGAAGAGATTATTTAGATTATTAAAAACCTCAGATACTTTACAAATATTTTGAGCTCATTTCTAATATCTAATTTTTAAAAAATTTATTTTAAGGAAGTTGAAAAATAAATTTTAAAATCAAAATTGAGTTCTAGTTTACTTGGGAGATAAATTTTTTATTAGATACAAACAAAAGGAACTAGTTCTAAAATCAATGGCCAGAAGTGTTTATAGCTAGAGAGGGATTTTTTTGTTTGTTTTAATTCAAAGCACATATGGAATTTCTTTAAGAAACCATTTTCATGACAACAGACTTCTAAGAAGAGACAGGAAGAGTCCACACAGGTACAAGGAGTTTCTAATTCAGTTATGTTTTTCAGTGGCTCTTAGCCAGTAGAGGGCATGCATGGAGCACTGTCCTGTGTATTCCACCAGTGACACCCACACCATGCACATTTTAAAGTATTTCAAAAGGCCCAACATTTTCTCAAGTGCGATGTAAATGCTTTTCCCCCCTCCATTTAACATCATCAACTTAGTGTCTGTGTGACCTCTACAGGTTGAACAAGTGGTACAGAATTGTTGCTTATTTTCCCCTTGGCTTACAGAGTTTCCATTCACACGAAAAATAAAATAAGTTTGAAGTGAATTACAGAAATTTTATGTAAATTGAATGCATATTCAGAGTTGGTGATTGAGAAATAGAGCAGCAAAAGAAAAGACAGCAAATAACTACTGTCTCATCCAATATTATATTGAAAACTTTATGTAACTGTTGGAATGAAAGCTTTTAAGACATGTTGGTTCAAAATATAACAATACCTTACTTAGCTAACATATCACTTTCTTTTTCTAAAGAACTTTAAGAGTGCCACACAAATCTTATTTATCTTTAACATGACTCCTTTTTTACTGAAGGAAGGCAGACATCTGGAGATAAAATAGCTGTTTTTATACGAAATAGTAGTAGGTGCTACTCAATGGTCCAAATGCCTCAAGCTGGCCTCAAGGTGGAGAACTCCATGACTGCCAACCATTATTTTCTGCCACTGCAGAAATCTTCAGAGCAATTTTGATTTTAGAAGGAAGATTTTATCCAACCTTCATTTGCTACAACCCTCACTGACCATGTGTATACTTTGTAAATTTCCCATCATTTTTGCAACGTAAAGAAAATGCTCAAAGTCCTTATAAAGCTCAAAGGACTATTTCAAAGGGTGGTGTACTCAGCTTCTACTTACTATCAGGACACAAAAGGTCACCATTTAAGAGAATGACAAAGTTTGATGTGGAAGATGAAATGGTGAGAGGAGAGTGAAAACAATAATTACTGAAGGGGGGAAAGGAAGAAAGGTATCTGATCTATATGCATGTATATGTACATATATTGCTTAGTATATTCTCTGTCCTTTTGTACTTTGTCTTTCTCTATTGGATTTGAGATTCCTAGGACAGAGAATATCTGGCAAGTTTATCAGTATGATTTGGAGTAGAAAAATTGGGGGAAATACAAAACAAATACAGACAGTATAATAATATCTATACTCCATAGAATATGTAATAAAATATATAGTATAGAATATGTTATATACAATATTATATAACAGTATTACAGGCTGCATATGGTATATAATACTATATAACATTTATGGAGACTGAGAGTGAGAGACTGGCAGATAGAGAGGAGAGAAGGATTGAAGATAGACAAAATCCAGGTTCTATCTCAATAAATCAACAAGCATTTGGTAAACTTGATTATGTGCCAGGTTAAATTTTGGGGACAGCGAGAAAGGAAAGAGCAGTCCCTTGCCTCAAGAAGCTCACGTTCTAATATGGGAGATAATATAGGTTTAAATGGTACATAGATATAAAGTAGATACATTACCAAGGTGGTATGTATGCCTTCAATTAATCTGAAGGAAAGTCAGGATGTTAAGATTATGGGATGTAGATCTAGAAGAGATCTAATGAACCCCTCTCATTCTTGCAGATGAAGAAACCAAGGGCCATATGGTAAAGTGACTCTTCAGTGGTCACAAAGGAGAAAAGTAGTTGGCACAGTGAATAGAGCATTGGGCTTAGAATCAGGAAGAGTCATCTTCCTGAGTGCAACAGACACTTACTAGATGTGTGACCCTGAGCAATTCATTTAACCCTGTTTGCCTCCATTTCCTCATCTATAAAATTAGCTGGAAAAAGAAATGACAAGAAATAGACAATAGCTCATGTAAAAACAAACCAATAAACAAAAACTTGGAGGTTTTAATGTACTACAAACTCAATATGTCACTAGCATGATATGGAAAACAGGCATTCATTCAATAAGATTTTTCCATGTCTGCTGTGTACCAGGTGCAATGTTAAGTGCTAGGAATAAAAAAATCATAAATGAAATAGTCCCTTAGCCTAGAGGAGCTTACATTCAACTGAGTGGAAACAATATGAACACAGATACGTAAGTAGATAAAACACAGAATCTCAAAAATCTTCATGAGTTTTAAGCTTTAATGTTTTGGGGTGTGTGTGTGTGTGTGTGTGTGTGCGCATGTGTGTGTGCGTGTGTGTGTGAAAGAGAAAGAGGAAGACAGACAGAGACAGACAAAAAGACAGAGACAGAAAGAAAGAAGGGTGGGGAGAGCTCCAATTGCTTGTGACTTCTCCTTCCCTTTTATCCCACTCCCCTTTCCCAGCCTCCAATGCAGTGTCTACTTCCTGAGCCACAGGAAATGAACAATAATGATGGCATCAACGTGACATACAAGCTCTTTGTAATGGCCTTCATGCATATTAGAGAAGTTCAGCAACCACACCAAGGTGACTTTCACAGCTCATGGGACTCTGTCCTATCACTAAGGAAAGAAGGCATCCTTGGTCCAGATCTTAAATAAAGCCAGAGTACAACCAGTGCATTTGAAAGAAAAAGCACACATAGCCCACTGGGATGTTGATGACTCACATGGCAGAATGTTCAAATGGAACAGCAAATCCATAGGGAAAGGCAAGTCGAATGCCCAACCAATTACAGACCAAGAACTCTTCAGACAGCATCTTCTACACCTATGCAAAGGCAGCAGGATCTCTGCCTTTGGGAAGGGTTCAGATTCCAGCTCTGAGTCAGAGACAGAAAAGCCCCAAAGCAAAAAGATATGCTAGATGAAAACTGGTTTAAAAGGGTAGGTCAGTAATAAAAACTGATCTCTTTATCATCTTCCCTCCATCACTGCTGATAGGCCTAGAGGCTAGAAGACCTGAGTTCAAATTTAGCACCAGACATTCCTAACTATGTAACTTTGAACAAATTACTTAAGCTCTATTTGACTCCATTTCTTCCATTGTAAAATTGGTACAATAATATCATCTACTTTACTTGGTTATTGTAACGACCAAATGAAATAATATTTGTAAAGTACTTAACATGAATGCCTGGTACACAGTATGCACTACACAAATGCTTATTTCCTCCCTCCCCTTCTCTAACAGTTTATCACTAGACTCCTTTAAGCTTTAATAACTTAAAACTTCACTGATACTTTTGGAACACCCTGAATAGACAAAATAATTTCCAGAAGAGAGGATTCTAGTCACTGGGAGAATCAGAATAGAACTTGTGTGGGAGGTTGTACTTGAACTGAGCCTTAAAGTAAGCTAAGAATTCAAGGTATAAAGGAAAAGGGAATGAGTGCATTCCAGACATGAGGACAGGCCACATAAGGGCATAGAGACCTGGGAATGAAGTATCATGTGGAGAGTAAATAGCAAGAACCTTTGGTCAAATAATAAGATCTTAGATTACACTAACAGAAGAATGATGTCCAGAATAAGGAAGTCATCTGATTGCATGATGCCCTGGTTAGGGCATGTCTGGAACATTCTATTCAATTCTAAGCATCTCATTTTAGGGATGGCCCCTTACAGATTGGAACATGATCAGAGGATATCATCCGAGATGGAAAGTAAACTTGAAATTATGCCATATGAGGATTAGTTGAGGGAAACAGGAACATTTAAGTAGAGGGAAAAGGTACTGTGAGGACGTGAGACCTTGTAGTGAAGCAATACTGAATTTGTTGCCAGAGAACATGACTTCTAGGTCAAATTCTACCAATCACAATTTCCCGGACCTTTGGCAACTCACAACCACTCTGAGTCTGTTTCCTCAAGTATAAAATGAACAATTTAGACTAGCTGATTCTCAAGACACCTTCCAGATCTATTGTCCTGCCACTACTGCTCTCTTCAAATATTTGAAGGGTACTCACATGAAAGGGACATTGGGCTTGTTCTGGGTGGTTCATTATTTGGCTGTTGTCCTTCATTCTCAAAAAGGATAACAATGGAACAAGTCTGCTGAGTCAAGTTAAAGTGTGTCTGACTGTGGCTGATCAGACCAATACAAGCTTGGAATGCTCTACCACAGATCAGGCACAAATAGTCCATGGGAATATTTGGGGTGGATTCTCTCAATTTGCACATCTCACATTTTGTTTTTGACCTAGGTTTATTCTACATGGCCACATACAGCTGACTTAGGAGCAAATGAGGAAAAATTGAGCATGTTTCAGCTGAACATAACCATTAGAACTATAATAAAGGAATACTCTGCATTAGAATATGCCAGGCTCCTTGTCACTAGAAATCTTCAAGCCCCAGCTGAATGACCATCTGTTAGGAATGCTATAGAGGGAATAAGAGTACTCAGGGATAGGCCCTTTTATCTCTGAAATTCTCTGATTCTATACACGTATTTAGATGGCTTATATATGGTACATTATTGTATTTATTCCCTACGTAGGATACAATCAAGCCATTTGTGATGACTATATGAACAATATTATTCTGGTTCATTGTTCTTCTATTTCTAGTAGGGTCATAGCTTTTTAAATTTTTAATGTTAATATGTTTTTAATCTTATTAACTATACTCAGCAGATAGTTTTCAAATGGTAAATCATACAGTTTTCGATTTTGTTTTTTCCTGGACCTTTTTCTCTTCTTTCTATGCTGGTGACTCTCAAGTCTATCTATCATACCCAAACCTCTATGCTGACTTCTGATCTCACATTTTCAACTTCTTTTCAGACATATCAAATTAAATGTTCTGTAGATGTCTTAAATTCAATGAGTCTAAGATTGAACATAACATCTTTCCCCCTAACCTTCTCCTTTCATAAATTCCCTGTTAATGTCAAGGGTACCACCTTTTTCCCAGGGCCCATGCTGGCAATCTAGGCATCTTTGAGTGCTCAGTATCTCTCATTGTCTATATCCAATTTGTTTCTAAGGCCTTTTAATGTCAATTTCAGTACCCCATTCTCTTCTCTAACACTGCCCCCACTCTGGTACAGATCTCATCACCTCATACCTGAACTACTACAATAGCCTGTTATTAGTAGGTAGGTCTGCCTGCCCAAAGTCTCTCCCCTCTCCAATCCATCCTCCATTCAACCATCAGAATGAATTTTCTATAGCACAAGTCTGACTACATTCCTCTCTACTCAATAAATTCCAATATCTCCCTATCACCTGAAGGAACAGATAAAAAATACTCCAGAATTCAAAGGTCGTCAGGACCTATTCACACCCCCCATTGCCCACTCCAATGACCCTTCAACACACACAACTTTTCAGTTGCCCTCCACCAAATACTCTGATCCAATGGCCTTTGCAGCTCCCAAACAAACAAACAAACGAAACACAAAACCAAAAACTCCATCTCTTGTTTATAGGAAAGCTTTCCCATAAAAAAATGAAATACTAGAACATTTTCCCCTTCTTCATTAGTCCCTATTTGTCCTGTATATAGCTTGTTTGTACATATTTGCTTGGTCGTTGTCTCCTCAATTAGAATGGAAGATTCTTGAGGGCAAAATCTGTCTTTTGCCTCTTTTTGTATCATCAGTACTTAACATGGTACAAGGTGAGCACTTAATAAACGCTTAGTGACTGACTATTTGAAGATGTTAATTACAAAGTACCATTTTAAAAGAAACTAGAGCAGTGGGCCTGAAGTCTGAGTTCAAATTTGATTTCTCCTACTTGTAAACTGTATAAGACTGAACAAGTCGTTTAAACTTCCTTTGACATCTTCTCAACTGTAAAACAAACAAACAAAACACCACCAAACCAAAGAGTGAAAACAAAAACCAAGAATAACACGTAGCATCGTTCTGAGGATCAAACAATAGAATATTTGTAAATCACTCAGAGGTACTGGCACATAGTAGGCACTTATAAATACTTATTTCCTTCCTAATAATACAATCATCTGAAATCTGTTTTAGAGACAAGAACTTAGGGGTAAACAAATAAAAATAATTTTCAATTTAAATCAATAGTCTAGACAATTCTTCATTCCTTCTTGAAAAAGAAGTTCCTGTCCTTGCCACTGTAGTTTTGAGCACCATCAAAAATACATTTCTTCGGGGCGGCTAAGTGGCACAGTGAATAGAGCACCGGCTCTGGAGTCAGGAGGACCTGAGTTCAAATGCGGCCTTAGACAATTAACACAAAAACTAGCTGTGTGATGTTGGGCAAGTCACTTAACTGCCCTCCAAAAAGCAAAAAAAAAAAATACATTTCTTCTTCAGAAGGAATTTTCACTCTATTTTACTATTCCCTACTACCTTTTACTCAGTGTGTGTGTGTGTGTGTGTGTGTGTGTGTGTGTGTGTGGCAGATGTGTGATGATTTGGGGGAAGTAGGATTGATTCTTTTCCTTCTTTCTTCACCTGCCACCTGTCTCACTTGCTTCTTATCATATCCTTTACCAGGCTCTATTTACTTCTCCTTACTGTGTTTATTCCTGACTTCATTGTCTGTGATTTCTTTTTTTTTTTTAACTCAGCTGCCAATCTTACCTAGTTTAAAATCAGTCAAATATGATACTACTCTCTTCCTGTCTCTGGTCCTTTAGTTCCTATAAAGAAATAGGTTTCATCAAAGTTGGCAGTTCAACATATTAAAAGTAGGGTTGATACTGACAGCATCTAAAATGTAGTTTCTCTTTCCATCTTCAAAAAAAAAGCAGTTCAAATGAGAAGACTGGGCAATTATAACAAGATAAGAAAGGATGAAAGGCAGAGACACAGAGAGAGATAGAGAGATAGACAGAGACAGAGATCTATGTACATCCTGCTAAAAAGGATCAGCAATTGTAGTAGATAAGATAACATAAAGGGGATATGTTTTTTAAAAAGGAAACTAATCCATAAGTATCAATGCAAAATAATAGAGCCAAAAGTTATTCAACATTCAACAGGCATTATAGATCTAGACTTCATACTGTAAAGGGTCTAATGAGACCCAAGGAAGATGAATAATGAGGGCTTCAGCTATCTCTCTCCTCCATGACATGACCATTTCTTCCCCCGGCTACCATTCCCTGATCCCTCAAGTGCCTTCAGTTGCCCATTCAGGCACTTGATCAAGCAATGTCCAAAATCCAAAATTATGCATTCCTATTCCTAACGTCTCAAATTTCCCATTTCCTCAGGGACCACAACTCAATAGTCTGTTGATGTATTTCACTGTAGATCTCTACACAAAGAGAAGGACTTCCAGAGCAGATTATGTGAGTTAAACCTTGTCACACATATTTCTTACAAGTGTGTCTCACTGCTACTATGGTCTAAATTTAAGCCTACTCCTCCCATGGATGTGTGTATTTGTGGGAAGGAGTGAATCAGGTTCTTAGGAGAAGATTTTGCATCAACTATCTTTACTATGTTACCTAAGAGTTGTAGAGGCTGCCTCTGGGGACACAAACTTCCAATTCAAACCCAAGTTGGGAATTGCTGCCTTTCCTTTTCCTCATCTTCCTCCTGTCCTTTCCACTGTAATTTTGAGCAATATCAAAAATACATTTCTTCTTCAGAAGGAATTTTCACTCTATTTTATTATTCCCTACTAACTTTTACTCACAGTGTGTGTGTGTGTGTGTGTGTGTGCGTGCACGCCACGCATGTGTCCTCCTCCTCCTTTTTTTTTTTCCCAAAAAGCTGGGACAATTTACTTTTGTTCTACAATGTTCATTTTTGATTCCTTGAAATATAGCCCTGAAGGAAAAGACTTTTAAAAAGCTCATTATGTTTTAAATGGGGCTATTTGACTACATCTAAACCCAAATCACTCTGGCTTTCATTGAATGTCCAATAATAAGCCAAACTCAAGCCTCTGTGATTCTTTCAAAGCTTTTGGTAGCTTAGAATAAATGTAAATAGCAATTGTTTTCTCCTCTGGGCAGAAATACTGAGGGGCTTCCCATACCAGACTGAAATCTTTGGGATGGTAAATTGGGCCATCTTTTTGTCTCAATTCTTACTTAATTCTTAGTCTTTGGATGGGCATGGACTTAGACAAATAGTGACCTGGAAAAGACCTAAATTTAGAGAGCCCAAGGTCACCCACTACATCCAGTGTCACCCTAGTCATTCTGACTTGTTTTCCCACTGGAGTCTGATGACTTGGGAGGAGAGAATGAGGCTGACATCTTTGTGCAATTAACTAAGCCTCACTAAAATCTAATTCAGTTCAAGTCAAGACATCAAACTGGTGATGTCATTGGTTGTCTTTGAGAACCAAGGACAAAACATAGCAATAACAACAATGCTTTACTGTAGAAGGAAGAGTATCTGTATTTTAAAAGTGAAAACTTGAAAAGATGAACTTTAAACTAAAAGCAGATGGAGAATGAAGGAGTGGGATTCTATGGTTTCTAAGGTGACTTCTAGTCCAACAGTTATGTTCTCATATGAGGGAGAATCGTTTTAAAAGACTGGTAGGTTCACATGTGTATTTGTGTAATTATATATGCATGTGTATATAGATAGATACATATATAACAAATTTATATGTACACAACAATGTGTGTATATACATGTGTGCATTCATGTGTACATGCACAAGTAAAAAAAGACAAAAGGACTAGTATAGCCTTGAATATCATGTATGCACATATTTGTCCTGAGTCTATGAAGAAGGAAGAGAAGGAATGCCTAAGAGAAGACACTGCTTTGGGCCTAGTATAAAACCTAACATTTACATATTTTGTTAAACTTCACAAACCATGAAAGATAGAGAGATAGATAGAAGGATAGATACATAGGTGGATAGATAAGACAGACAGACAGACAGACAGACAGACAGACAGACAGACAGATAGATAGATAGATAGATAGGACATACAGATAGACATATAGACAGACTGACAGACAGATAGATAGATAGATAGGTAGGTAGATAGATAATGGATGGAAGGATGGATGAATAGATAGATGGATGGACAGATACCAGTCACTATCTTGGCCCCAGTTTATCTAACTAACCATTTCCATGACTTTCATGGATAAAAGCTGAGATTTTTAGAAATCTTTAAAGTTCACAAAGCATGGTAAAAACTTTTGTGAATATGTATATTTATGTGTGTATGCAAGCATATAAAAAGTATTGGAATATATCCCAAAATGTGTGTGCATGTATGTATAAGTATGTGTGCATGTAGATAAACATATATATGTATGTGTACGTGTGTGTGTATGTGTATGTGTGGGAGCTGGAGGAACAGTGACAGGAAGGGAATAGTATTATATTTCGCTAGTTTTAAACTAGGTGAGATTGGCAGCTGGGTAAAAAAGGAAATCACAGAAAGATGATGAAGTCAGGAATAAACACAGTAAGAAAAAGTAAACAGAGCCTACTAAAAGACAGAAGCAAGCACAGCAGGTGGCAGGTAAAAAAAAGAAGAAAAATTTGAAATAATAGAAAGATTATAGATATATATGCAAATGCATATGCTTGCACACAAATGTGTGCATGTGATTGATGCAGATAACATGTGTGTGTGTCTGTGCACATGTGTGTGCACAGACATATATATTTCTATCATTTCTCAACTATATCAGAGGAATAAACTACCAGTATTTGGTTATGATGGACACAGAAATCCACCACACATTAAGGGGCAAGCAAAATATGTACTTAACAGCTGTGACAAAAGCAATGGTTCATTTAACCTTTTTTTCCCTGAAACACTATATTAAATGCCAGTCCATACATTTGCATAGCTGACCATAGACACATTATGAAGCAATATTTCCCCTTTCTCATTTTGCATCTCATTTTGAGTCACCATGTTATCCTCAAGATATCTTCATCTCCAATCTATCTCCAAAGTAATTTCTTTAGGAATCTTGGTATTATAGAAGAATATAACATAGATATACATATACATGTATTTTACCTGTATGTATAGAATACACATATTCTTCTATATATGCATATACCATATACAGTCAAATACACAATGTACATAACATGTGAACACACACCATATACATATATGTCATATTATACACACACACATATATGTATGTATGCACAGAGAGCAGAAAAAGAAGGAAGGAGGGAGGGAAAAAGAGAGAGGAAGAGAGAGAGAGAAAGAGCAAGCACCATTGCAAGCCCTATAGTCTGACTCCGTATTTTCCAGATGAGAGAGAGAATGAACATCTATAAAGTGTCTGCTTTCTGTATGGGATGTTCAGGGAGGACTAGCATCTCTGGAGTGAGGGCTTATAGATGAACATTCTTGGCAGATGGGCTAAGCCAGGCTGAGGGTAACTAAAGGCTTCAAATCCAAGCATATGAAAATTTCCCTAGATGGAACACAAGGATGAGAACGATTTGTTCCAAAGACCATGAAGCTGGCTAAAGCAATCACTGTGGAACACTTAGAGATGTCAGATGTCCAAGACGCTAAAGTCTTCCATGGCAGCCTGGACCATGCTCAGGCATCTTAACTTTTGTCCTGTAACTGCACTTCAATGACTCAGGAAGAAAGGATGACTTTGCACGACTCTGCCTCACAAGCAAGTCAAGATGTCACCAGTGATATCGTTGGTCTTCTTCAAAAACTAAGGAAGAAGAAAAACAACTAAACGTCAGACACCGAGCTAAGTACTTTATAAATATCATCTCATTTGATCTCCGTAACAACTCTGGGAGGTAGGTGCTATTTTGATCCCATTTATCAACTGAGCAAAGTCAGGGTAGCCTAAGTTAAAAGTCTTACCCAGGGTCACAAAGCTATTATGTGTCTGAGGCTGAATTTGAAGTCAGATCTTCCTGATTGCTGGCCCAGCATTCTATCCCCTATGTTCCATTGCTGCGTCATGATAATGGAATTTAAAACAAGGGAGGTTATAAGTGCACAAGGTCACACAGGTAGTAAATGGAAAAGCTAGGATTTGAACTTAGGCCCTCTAATTATGAAAAGCCGCTGTCCTTTCTCTTATACCAGACTGTACTTCTTTTTCATTTAATACAACAGAATACAAACATTTTTGTCATTTTTCTCCACAAATAAAATATAGGAACTAGTATAATTCCTAGTTCCTATAAAAAATTGGAAACAAAGTTATGATCATTTCTCAAATTATCAAACACCCATGTACCACTCAAAACACTGTCTACAACATGAACACCCCATGCTCATTGTACAACCCCAGGACAGCTCTTTAGAAGGCTGACTTTATGTCTCCTCAATGGCATCTCGTGAGTGGATTCCATGCATTATGGTTCAGCACAGCACACTGAAGGGATTAAAACAATCACCATATTGGGCTGCTCTTACAGTCATGCTTGGCTTAGCTCATGCTGTTTTCAGTGGAGGAGCTATACTGCTAAATTAAAAGGCTATATACTCACAGCAAGGGGCTTCTGATGACCTGAATGGTTGGAGCTCGAGTAATTTGCAATGCCATCTGAACTCTAAGGGTACATAGCTGAGACTGTTCACGGGGCACAGCACGTGGTGAAAGATAATGTTTGTTTCTGGGAGATGTGCACAAAAGTAGACAAAATTTCTATGCTGCATGGTCAGTCACTTTAAATTAAAATAATTAATAGAAAAAGGAGGTGTTGTCCTACACGTAACAAGTGCTGATACGACCACAAAAACTCTGAAATATCTTTGGAACTTGAAATCCTGTCCATTGTGGATTCAGAATATTAAGCACCAGATGGAAGAATGCACAATGTCAGGATTGCTTGAGCCAATCTGCTTCCTAGAGTTGTAGGTGTGAAAACGTCAATAGCTTATTTTCCTTTTGAAGAGATTGTTTGCTGTGATTTCAAAGTCAATCATTTATTTATGCTAGTGGGAAGTAGAAAGGAGGCAGGGTGATGTGAGGAACCAAAGGAGTGGGATTTTGACTACATGGGAACAATTGGAGGGCAGACTACAGAAGATTGCAGGTCAAATTCTGCTCTCTGTAAATCCAAACCCCACTGACTGCTCTGGGAGTTGTACATGGGCAGCCCTCCTAAGGCTGAATCTGGCCCTCGCTGTGATGAGAACAACATGTTCTTACTCTTGTGAAAACAGACACCTGTTATTTATCCAATTTGAAAATTCTACCAACAAGGAAAAAAAAAAACGGAAAAAAACCTTTAGTGCCAGCACGTCACTATTCACAGTTGCTTCCAGCCAATACTAATCACTGCAAAGCAGACACACATCTCCAAATGAACAGGCGAATGCAAATGCAAATGAAAACCCTCAATGAAGCATTTTAATAGGATCCCAGACTCCTGTAGATGACAATGCTAGGCATGCAGGAAAAGTTTAAAAATAAGAAACAGAGCAAAGATATGTAATGGCTAGAATCTACCAAGGGGTAATTGTCACACAGACTAGTGGGTATACATCTTCCATTTTAAAATCTTCTGCAAATATGCATAAAACTTAATTTAATTCTACCAAGCATTTATTAAGCACTCATTCTGTGCCTGGCTGACACTATGCTAGACGCTGAAAAAGCAAAGACAGAAATGAAGGAGATACTTCCCTGAAGTGGCTTCTATTTTATTGGGGGCAGGGAGGGGAGAGGAGGAAAGGAGCATGTATATAAATAAATATAAAAATACATACCAATTAAAAACAAAATAATTTCAGAGGAGAATCATAAAAACTGGGGAAATCAAGAAAGGCCTCCTGTGATCTATGGCATTTCATTTAAGCCTTAAAGAAAGTCAGGGAATCCAAGTGATGCAAGTGAAGAAGGAAAGCATCTGAGAAATGGGCAAAGTACAGAGGTGAGAGATAAAATATCCTTTACAGGGAACAACAACCAGACTGGTTTGGCTCGAACTACTTTGTGTGACAGAGCAAAGTGATAAAAGTCTGGAAAGCAAGGTTGGAACCAGATTATGAAGGGTTTCAAATGCTAAATGGAGAAGTTTGCACTTTGGAAATCAGGAGAGCCTGGAAGTATTTAAGAAGGGGGTGGAGAAGTCAGACCTATGCTTATAGGAGTATTAATTTGGCATCTGTGGATGATGAGTTGAAGAGAGAAGCCACTTAGGAGGCTATTCCAGTAATCGATGGATGGGTTAGGAGGGGTGATAAAAACTTAATGTGCAGAAATATTAAATAAATTATTTATTTTGAAATAGACACAAAAATAAAGATAGGGAGTCCATGAAATATGAAGCTTTTTGAGTGAAGAGGTGGCATGGTCATATAACCAGTCCTGTACTTTAGAAATTATCTCCTTGTCCACTTTGTAGAAAATTAACATTTTATATATGTGTGCATGCATGTATATGTGTATAGATGGATGTTTATGTATGTATAGTAATCTTTAGTGGGAGAAAAGCATTTTATGCAAACAGAGAAAACACAGATGAAATCTTTTGTCACAATTTTAAGTATCGTCACAATTCCTGAAAAATTATTGAGGAGAAATTCACAGATTTGATTTTTACTTAAAAAAGTCAAATGAGAGAAGGGGTGGCTAGGTGGCATAGTGAATAGAGCACCAGTCCTGGAGTCAGGAGAACCTGAGTTCAACTCCAGCCTCAGACACTTGACACAAAAACTAGCTGTGTGATTTGGGGCAAGTCACTTAACCCCAACTACTCTCCAAAAAACAAACAAAAAACAAAACAAAACAAAACAAAATGGTCCCATATGCTTACTTTCTCTCCTTTACAAAACCTTTCATTATGAGTTATGAGAATGATCTTCACCACTTTGGCAGACACTTTGTCCACTTGAGGATGCCTCCATATCTAGGAGCAATTCTCCTGTTTAGTAAGTCCCTGGTCAGGATCTCCATTTCATGAGACGTCCAACAGTCCTCACTTCCCACGTAAATCAATTTGCTCTTCTGGCTGCTTCATTTCTTCACTAACAACCTTGCTCATCTTGGAATGGTTCCTTCCCTCTGCTTATCATTGAGAAAAGGAGGCTCTCTTCAAGTAATTGAAGGACTATCATATGGAAGGGCGAGTCTTCTGTTTGGCACCAGAAGCAGAACCAGGAAGAAATGGGTGGAAGTTGCCAAGGGGCAAATTTAGATTTGATTAAAAAAAATATTCACAAACAATTATAGTTCTCCAAGGGAAGGGAGTGGGGGAGTAGGGATGGAATAAGCATTTATATACCTCCTACTGAGCAGCTAGGTGGCACAGTGGATAGAGTGCTGAGTCCAGATAACTCATCTACCCAAGTTCAAATCCAATCTCAGATACTTACTAGCTGTGTGACCCTGAGCAAGTCATTTAACCCTCAGTTTTCTCATCTGTAAAATGAGCTGAAGAAGGAAATGGCAAACCACTGCAG
>CM053601.1:98602736-98625266 GCA_028646575.1 Pseudocheirus occidentalis | reverse complement strand
TACTATATAAAAAAACAAATTCTTAGCAGCCAAAAGATAACTACATTTTATACCAAGTATTTAAGTACAGTTTTGTTTTAAACTAGCAGTGCCTCTTGGCAAGGGCCTTTACTCTAATGAGCAAACAGATTCGTAAGGGTTGATTATTCTACAGCATCAGCTGGTTTGTGACTTACCACAGAGGAGTCCAAAGTGCAAACTCTTGAAGATATTCTGTATATTTAACACCTCTGTAAGCTACTTCTGTGTTCCTAATTTGTTTGCTGAAGTGGGATGCTACAGATTGGGGTTGCAAGCAAGTGTTGTTTGTTTCGCACAAACATACTGACTTGCTGTGAGCAAGCTGAAGTTTCCCATTATAAGGGTCTGCTGAAATGTACTGATTGGCACTCCACTGACTAACTGATCCTAAGCACAGCCAGCAGAAGCCTGATTATAATTATTCTCCTTCCTGCTTACCTTTTGGTATGCATCAGGTGCAGCAGAGCTCCCAGGGCTGTGGTATTGAGTATCAAGACCCAACAGAGCTAGAGAGCTCTCCTTGCCCATTCAATGTTGAGATAAGGAATGACATTTGCCACTGTTAGGTTTCTTCTTATTCAAATCCCAGAGAACGGAGACACTAGCAGGCTTCATAATCACACAGAGGTGTCAATTATATCATTAAAAGGTCTTAATTCAAGAAGGTATCCTCTCCCTAAAATAAGGGTGACAGTTTTGCTTAGTGTGAATGCTAGCAAGAAAACATGAAGTTAAGTGAATATTTTGGAAACTCTCTTAGTGGAATTTCAGCCTGAATTATCTTGATAATTGCTTACTCTGCCAACTTTGATGTGAGGTTATTAGGTGATGCCAAAGTGAAGAAAGAATAGGTTCTCCTATTAGAGTCACTGCAGAATGAGAGGGATTCTTTGGTGGTTGTCTGCCATACAGGTGATGTAAAGGCAAAGTAATCAAACACAGGGCCTGCTGTTAGCACTGGGGTTTGCAACTTACAACACTCCTATGTGCAGTTGAACCAGATTAAAATATAATTGTGAAATATTTGTTAAAATATTGCAAATAAAAATACAGTCGAACATAGAAAATCTCAATATGTGGTTTTCTAAGTCAATACCTATCCTGCAGGGATCCTTACATAGGCTTTAGTGGTCCTGTTTCTATTTGAGTTTGACATCACCAACGTAGAGTTTCTATGGCATATATCTTTTAAGTAATCTAAAATTTCAAGTTACTCCCAGATCAGACAAAGCAGGGTAAAGGATAGACCTCATAAGGCCATCTTAGCAGCATTTAGATCATGAAATTAATTGACAGAACCCTTGAGTCCTGGGGGGATCATATAGGATGTTGTTGATTTAATCATGATTCTTTATTTTTTTTGCTTTTTGGAGGGCAGTTGGGGTTAAGTAACTTGCCCAAGGTCACATGGCTAGTTTTTGTGCTAAGTATTTGAGGCTGGATTTGAACTCAGGTCCTCCTGACTCCTGGGCCAGTGCTCTATTCACTGCACCACCTAGGCGCCCCTCAATCATGACTACCCCATTCAGGATTTTCTTGGCAAAGATATTGGAGTGATTTGCCATTTCCTTCTCTAGCTCATTTTACCAAGGAAGAACTGAAGAGAACAAGGTTAAGTGACTTGCCCAGAGTAATGCAGCTAGCAAGTGTTTGAGGCCAGATTTGAAGTCAGGAAGAAAAGTCCTGACTTCAGGTCAAGCGTTCTATTGTTTCACTCAATGTAAGTTAGCTATGTATAATTGGGGAAAGGAGAGTCAAGTGAAATCATGGCAGAAGTAAAATGAAAGAAAGGCCTAGGGAGAGGGCAAGAATCATATATTGGGTTGCTTAGTATAACACAAAAGGAGAACCACAACAGACGGGTAAATAAGCTTCACATGCTTTATATTTTTTCCTAAGGGTCTATTCTAGGTCCTGGTAATATTCCAACACCATTCACCTAACTAGTACTTCTTAATGACTCTTTGTTCTTTCCAGATTCTGGACATAATTCTTCGGTCTGTTATCTGATACTCTTTCCTAGGAAGGAGGAAGAGTGAGTGATCTCTACAAGTGCATATGCATCAAGAGAATGGATTTGGAACACAGTTTTATTAGCCCACAGCTTCTCTTGCTCTGGTGTTCATTATGTCTTGGTCTGTGGGGTAGCCAAAAATACCCACACAGGCACCTGGGAATAACCTAAGAGAAAAAAAAATCCTGGAACTCCAACACTATTGTTATATTTTTACACCATGCTTCCAAGATTCACCTGACTTCTGTATCCACATTCTTCCCATATGTTCTGTCTGCTTGCTACCACATGTAGTTCATAGTGAACAAAAACATTCCAGCTCCCATCCCTGATGTCTACATTCTTCAAATACCCAGGCAAAGTAATGATCTACGTAGTCCAAACATACCACACCACAGCTACTCACAACTCTAAGACTCAGAAATATTCCAAGAGCTTCGATCATGCTATCCACCTGGTCCTAAACCTTCTTCCACCTCCACCTACTTTTATTCTTCATTGACACTCCACTCTATTGACTCAACTCAAATGCCTTTAAAGATTTGAAATGTAATTGCCTGATGACCCAAAACCATGAAAAGAGCTGTTTCCTCTAACAACTTCCTCCTCCTACTATTCAAAGCTAAATTGTCATTGACATTACTTCCTATAAGTTTGCAGATAGTTGAAAAGATCAATAACGTGAGACTCATCTTCCTTACTGAACTGATAATTTGATTTGAATCTAATTATGTATGAATTCCTCTCTCAGATCTAGGGTGCTTTCATGGGGGCAGGGCCATTAAAGTTTTCCTCCCCATCATGTCCAGAAGTTCTGACAAACCTTCCCATAAATCTTTTTAATTGCATAGTTATGTACACCTTTCTATACTATAAATGGGAGAGTTAAATCCTATGCAGTGTAAACAAAAAAGAAACAAACACATGATGAAACCTGAGCAATGTATTAAAAGCAAACTGCCCTTTAGAGATAATGGATCTATTCTTTCCTCCATGCATGAGTGCAGTTCTCATTAACACTAATGGAAGTTATGCATGAGCATCAAGGAAATATACCTGGGAAAGCGGATTTTCAAAATGGGCAATGGCCTCAAATCTATTCTTGGAATTGTTGCATTTTATACTGCCCAACAAAAACACTCTTAAAATTCCTGCAAAAAAAGCATTTAAGTACTGACTAACTCTGACAACTGCCTTAGTACTCTTTAATTTCTTTTTGACATATGCTATTCAATGTAGTCAGGCCAACTCACCTCATGGAAACAAAGTCATTTAAAATAAAATTGTATTGATATGTTTTGATTTTCCATTGCCCAAATTTCTCCTAGGATCTGACAACCCCAACTCAACTATCTTATATAACAAATAATTTTTGACAGAAAAAAGCAGCAAAACTGACCAATATATTGAAAAAGTATAAAAACATATGCAATATTTTCCACCAACAAATCTCCTTTCTCTGTGCAAAGAGTAAGGAAAAAGCATCTTCTCATATTTCTTCTTTAGAGCCATGCTTGTTCTTGGTAAATTTGTAACATTCACTTTTAGTTGGTTGGTGGTGGTTGTTCTGTTTATGTGGCTTTACTTATTTTATATTTTATTTTCTTGGCTCTACTTCCTTCACTCTGGATCAGTTCTTGTATGTCTTTGCATGCTTCTCCACATTCATCATATTCATTATTTCTTATACTACAATAATTTCCATTACTTTTGTGTACTATAATTTACATGGTCATTCTCTAATTGGTGAGCATCTAATTTGTGGAAACACAATGAGTTTTTAATGAATTTGGAACAACAGACCTGCTTAACATTGAGGAATACAGTCTAGAATCCAGAAGGAGAATGTAGGGATAAAGGAAGATGAACAAGAGGAGATGTGTTAGAAGAAAGATTATTTTCAGTATTTGGAAATGAAGTCTAGTTCAGGGGTGGGGAAGCTGTGACCTTGAGGCCACATGTGCTCTTCTAGGTCCTCAAGTGTGGCCCTTTGATAATCCCTTATTAAAAGGATTTGTTCTGCAAAACTTGGACTCAAAGGGTTACACTTGAGGACATGTGACCATGAAGCCACATATTCCCCACCTCTGGTCTAGTCTTACATGTTATACATCTGCCATTTACTAGCTCTGTGGCATTGAGTAATACAGTTAATCTCTATGGAGCTAAATGTAATTGGTAAATTGATGTAGTTGGACCAGATGATCTTTAAGATCCCTTCCCTCTCTAAATCCTGTGAAACTGTTATTGAGACTGGCTCATATTTGAGAAATTCTGCTGTGTTTTCAAAGAGCCTATGCTGCTCACAGTCACAGAAATCTATCTTTAACATCCATATTGCCTCCATGCTGCTATATTGCTATGATTCAGAAAACACCATGATCTTGGGAAAAATCACAATTTCAGATGACCCAAAAGGACAAGAGAAAGGTATGGCAAGTCTAAGGAAACTGCAGTACAAGAATGCCTCATCTGCAAGACTTGGACAAGATATCGTCAAGGACAGGTAGGACTGAAAATAGGAGCGGACAAATGGACGAGTAATGTACCAAGAATGAGATCCTAAGCTTGCTTTCAAAGAAATTAAAAGCTTTGTTGGCAAAATTTTAATTTAATAACTTGTATAAGTAGTTCCTGAGACCAGAAAATAGTAGTGCTCAGCTTTTTTGTTTCAAATAAACAGAAGGATCTATAACTTTTAAATACTTTCTCTAAATATGTTTTCATTCTTATTAGAAATGTAGAGGTAACCTAAAATAAAGCTACTTTTCTTGTTCAGAAGCATTCTGTGGTCATAAATTTCTATATGGCAATCTGTCCCTGTTCCTTGCTATCATTGTGGAATATCAATACTTGCCTTGAAGTCAGCTGCCTCAGGAATTACTATCTCCCTTTTCATTTAGCTAATTAATTACCCAGGTTACCTGAATGATGGCTTCTCAATCATTTAGGATATTGATGCAATAGTCATCATCTCTGGCTCTTTGTAGCATCCCTTTCCAATCATACTAATAGCTCACATTTACATAGTGCTCTATGGTTTTCAGATGTACTTTACATATATTATATAAATGCTCATATCACTGGGTACTCCCAACAAACTTGTACAGTAGACCATGGAATGTCATGCACCTCCATACCATCTCAGCTACACCAAGGGATGACTACATCTTTCAGCTTTCCATAATGCACGTGTTCTACTTACACATTCAAGAACTTTGGAATTCCTTGACTTTGCTATACTTTTCTGTCATTCTTTCCCTCTACTTTAATATCTTAAAATTATTCTTGATCCTTAACATAGCCTGCAATCCCTTTGTCCCCTGAATTCTTTTCCAGGCTGTCTCTCCTCCTCTAACTACATTCTCTTCCCTTTTCAATCTGAAATTCTTAGTGAAGTTCAACTTTCCACAGTCCTCAACTCTAATCCTTCTTCCCTTGTGCTGAGTTCATGTTTGCTTAATCCCACCCTCTGACTCCTTCAACCCTGCTCACATGCTACTGAATGGTGCTGGGTGAAGTCATGCAGTTGATTTATTCAATGATTTTGTAAAGGAGGGATATTATTATACCATTTTGAAGCTGAGAAAGGTTAAGTGAATTGCCCAGGGTCATACATCTAATAAGTGACCAAGATGTGATTTAAATTCAATTCTTCCTGACTTCATATCTAGTCTTCTATATACTATAGGAAACTAACTATACAACTCATTGAAGCAAGGCAATTCTTTTAATACTTTCCAAGTGAATGTCTAGATCACTCTCCAAAACATTTCCAGATGTTCTCTTTCTCCTCAAGTTTCTCAAGGCACCTTACTCCCACCTTCAGTTAAGGTACTTAACCCATAATTTAATAAGAAAAAATGAAATCTCTACCTCATGAGTCACCTTCTCTCATTTCATAGCGCCTTGACCTCAACCTCCACTATATCGTCTTTTAATCTAGTCTCTGTTCCTTTTCTCAGTTAAAATCCTTGAGAAAGCAATCTGTATTTGATGCATCCACTTCATGCCCTCTTACTTATTGGCATCCCTGTGCAATCTGGCCTTCACACAGCCACCAAACTGCTTTTCCTAAAACATTGCCCTGTCCTTGTCACCTTCCTACCTCACTAAATTCCAGTGGCCCCAAATTAAAAACTCCTCTCTTAAGCATTTAAATCTCTTCATAATCTGGTCCCTCATTATCTTTCTAGCTTTCTTACAGATCACTTCCCTTCACAAACTCAGGGATCCAACCATACTATCTTGTTCACTATCCATCATACATATTATATTTCTGATCTCCCTTTGTACTGGAGGTTCACCATGCATAGAATTCACTCTCTCCTCCCCTCTGCATCTCAGCATTCTAATTTCCTTCTAGTCTCAGTTTAAGTAGCACTTTCTACATAAAGCTTTTCCTGATAACCTCAACTATTCATGTGTATATTCCCCAAACTACCTTGTGTCATTGTCTTTATATATATATATTTAAATTTTGTATATTCTTAGAAATCAGTAACTTGTCTCCCTACTAGAATATAAGCTCCTTGACAGTAGGGAATATTTTCAATTTGTCTTTGTATCACCAGACATTGGTGCAGCGCCTGTCATATAGTGAGCGTTTACTAGTTTATTGATTAATATCTGCATTTTACCTATGAGGAAACTCTTAAGAAAGGTTATGCTCTATTCAAGTCACATAGCAAATTGTCAGGGTTGCAACTCAAATTTAGCTCCCTCTGATCCCAAAGACAGAACCATTAAGTAAATATTTACTATATTCAAGGCACCAAAAATTGAACGACTAAGGCAAAACAATCATTGGGCTCAATAATTTAAATTATCCTGAGGAGAAATCAAAATGTACACAGTTAATCTCATCTAAAATATATATAAAATTAATATAAAGTATTGGATCAGGAGGAAAAACTGAGGTATTTTACAAGGGAAAGCATTCCCACTGACCCTTGAAGGAATTTAATGGTTCTAAAAGGAGAAGGGGAGAAGGGAGAGTATTTCTTGCTTGAAAGGCTTAACAAAGGGTTAGAGTTAGAAAATGAAATATCCTATGCAGGGACGTATCAAGTAAGCCAGTTGGATTGGTACATAGATCTTGTGAAGGGGGATGATGCACAATCAGCCTCTAAAGATGAGCTGGAGCCATACTGTGAACTCGTCAGTTTCCAACTGAAATAAACTCTCATAAATTCCCCAGAGGTGATTGTGTCCTCATCCTCTTTGATCATGTGAATCTCTTATCCATTGAAATGAAAACTGGGTATAGATTGGATACATTACTGAATTCATGTTTAACCTGTAATCCTGATTCCTCCATCACCCTTCTTTTGATCTTACTCTCGACTCATGTAAAGAAATAATCATCTCTCCTTCCATAGAAGATGATTTACAAGGTTTATTGCCTAGAAATCAAACTGGTATTCTGATGACAAAAACCTCTTTACTTCTTTATTTCTTATGGCCTTATAACATGTTTTCAACATATAACAATAGCACATACAGACACACAGAGTCAACTAGTATTTAAGTACCTACCATGTACTAGGTATTTGTAATGAGAATCTGAAGCGTTTCCCTGCCCCTAGACCCTTTGATAGGCTTAAGTGGCTCTGAGATGTTCCCTGAGTTGAAAGTATACTCTGCCCCCTAATAGGCTGAATGTGGTCATGTGGAGCCTGTGGTGGGTGGCTTGTTTTTTGGGAATGGCCACACCTTGTTACTTTGTAATTGGACAGTGGGTCAAGAGGGCTGTGACATTCTCTGACCCAGGAGAAGCCTATATATACGCCTTGATGTGAGGCTCTGCTTTGGGGATCACTTTGAGAAGAGTTGTGTGATTTGGCCAGAAGAGACTCTGGGAAGCTATCGAGCCCCCGGCTTTGAAGACCCAGATGTTGATGCTTCCCTCTCTGGTAACTTGAATAGGTAATGGATGTGATGGTCAGATGGTTGGAAGCCAATCTGCTGATCTGTTTCTTGGTCTGCTGGTAACTTGTGTTTGTAACTTGTGCTTGTAACTTGGATTTGTATTGTGTTTGTAGTCTCTGAAGTTGAGGGTGCTGACTTTTCCCCCTGAACTAGGTAAATAATAAATGTTTGTTTGATTAAAGAAAGATTGTTAACCCATTTTGAATTGCTTTTCTTTAGAAAAGCAGATCGAAGAACCTGTGCTAGCAGCTGCCCTGGGTATGCTGGGGTGCTTGCTGACACAGTATTTTACTAAACACTAGAGTCAATTGCATTTAGTTACTAGATTTGAATTTCAAAAGCTAATACTGGTCTTTAAGTAGTGTAATTCATGATAGGAAATACTTCTTCACAGCTATGTTCTTAGATACACATATGCATATACACAGTTAAGATATATATTTGTGTGCATAATTTGTATATAAGCATATACAGTCTTTGTAGGCATTTATGTACTATATATATATATATATATATATATACACGCATATGTGTGTATATACACAAATAGTTCTGTTGCATAAGCATAATAAATGCTATTTTACATCTAGAGTCTAGGCAGAAGAGCTAAATCAGATTGAATCCTCAAACAGGCCTCTAACCTGTTGGTGAGTTGGGGGTGGAGTATCTACCCCAAGCATGTGAAGATTTTACCTGGTAGAATGGGAGGATGAGAACAATTTGTTCTGGTAGCCATGAAGGAGTCTGAAGCAAGTACTGTGGAGCACTTAGAGTTTGGTCAGGCATTGAAAACCCCAAGGTCATTCACTGAATCCTGGGCCACTGCCAGTCTCTTGATTTTTGTCCTGCCACTGGACTTCAGTCACTCAGGAAGAGAAAATGAGACTGCTGACTTTGTGTCACTCTGCCTAACTTAAATCAAATTCACATGCAAGTCAAGACATTAACCATGATGTCACTGGTCCTCTTTGAAATTAAGGATAAACAACAACACATTATACACAAACATTTCTGTTCATTCCCTTCCCATTTCTGTTTATTGAGAGAACCAGTTTTGTGATTTGTGAACATGTGTAAACATATAAATGAGCAGCCTAATGTTTAAATTGTTTTAATCTTGATGCTTTTAATATTTTATCCTTGAGCTGGGGGTTTCTGAATTTGGCTTTAATATTACTATGAGTTTTCCTCACAGGATCTCTTTTAAGTGATGACAGATTTTTTTTTCTATTTCTACCTTCTCCGCCTTGTTCTGATGTTTCAGGACAATTTTAAAAATTATTTCTTGTAGGGATGGGTAGGTGACACAGTGAATAGAGCACAAGCCCTGGAGTCAGGAGGATCTGAGTTCAAATTGGGCCTCAGACACTTAACACAAAACTAGCCATGTGACCTTGAGCAAGTCACTTAACCCCCGTTGCCCTACCTTCCTCCACTCCAAAAAGCAAAAAAAAAAAAAACCAAACCAAAAAACAAATTATTTCTTGTATTGTATCAGTATTCTTTTTTAAAAATCATAACTCTGTTTGTCCCATTATGTTTTCTTGATCTATTCCCCAAATCTGTTGTTTTGTCTTGTATTTCACTTTCTCTTCTATTTTTTCATTATTCATGTTTTGATTAATTATTTCTTGGTCTCTTATAATTTCACTGGCTTTACTTTGCCCGATTGTAATTTTTGAGGTTTCGTTTTCTTCCCTAAGATTCTGAATCTCCTTTTCTAATTGGTTGACTTTCCTTCGATAATCTTGTTTTTCTCAGATTATATTTTTAGTTTTTCCTACATATCATTTGATTTTTAAAGTCTTTTTAAAGATCTTCTATGAATTTTTGAGGGGGAAGATATGACCATTTGATATTACTCTTTGGGGGTAAAAAAAGGGATTCTTTACTTCAGTATCCTCTTCTGAAGATGAACCCCAGTCTTCTCTATTCCCATAATAGCTTTCTGCGCTTGGATAGGAACCTTTGCCTATGCATTTTTTGTGGTAATAGCTTAATTTTTGTAATCGCCTCTACCCCTGGGGTAGGGAAGATGGTGATTCTTGCCTCAGATCTTCAGTTCTCCCCACTAGCCTGGAATCAAAGCCAACCTCCTTTAAGTGCCCATAGTCAGGGGCTTTCTGCTCCACTACTTCTGCACTCACTGGGCATGTGCTGGTTCCTTCTCACCCTCTCAGCTCTTCACAGCACAGTTGGGTCAGGTATTCTTTATCAGCAGAGGTTCCCTTGATCTTAGTGGGCTCAGACGATTCCCTTCACTATCCCTGGGGGAAAAGTTCCTGTGGCTGGGGTGAGGTAGGGGAGGTAGCCTCTCAAATCCACTAACTACAGGACTTGCCCCTAGTTTTTAAAGTGGACCCTAGCCTGGAGGTGTTTACTCTTCACAGGACCAAATCTCATCCTGGTATTTTTCTTCATATCTTCTCAAATTGTCCCTGGAAGACCCAGGGTGGTGCCCCTATTCTTATTTATTTTTACACACATTTTGTTCCCCCTGTGGTGCTATTATCTCTTTTGTGGGGGGAAATCTTGAGAGTTTGGAATTCTCCGACCTACTCTACCATCTTCCCAGAATCCTTAGCAAAATTACTCATCTAATAATAATATAATATAATAAGATATTATTCAGTCTATTCATCTCCAGGTGAGTAGCTTCTATTTTGTGGTTTTTGCTTGCTGGAGCTTGTGTTCTGTTGCCAAGATCTTCAAAAATCCAGCTCACTTTTACATTATAATGAAATACCAAGCAGAATAAGGCCGTAGTGGTTTTAGTTTTTTCAGTTGCAAAATGAAGGTGTAATGAGATTAGACTTTATATCTTTAAGCATTACAGCAGGTCTTAACCTAGTAACTTTTTAAAATTTTTGATAGTTATATTTAAATATAATTGGTTTAATCTATAGTCATATATTTCACTTTATTCATTTAAAAATATTCTGACAAAGGCTCCATATGCTTCAGCAGCTTTCAAAAGATTCCATAACAAAAAGAGGTTTAAAAACCTCTGCTCTAATTCCTATGATGCTTTGTTTTGCACTTAAGCTCCTTAACTAACAGGAAAAAAATTGTGTTCCTCTATCTCCAGAGACTATCACTAATGTGCTAAGTACATACATACTGTGCATGTGTACTAAGTACTAAGTAATACTAAGTACTGATTCAAGACCCATAATAATTAATAAATGGTTTTTACATGTTATATTTCTATTTCAAAAAGGAGCTTGGGTCAACTAGTGCCATTTACCTTAAAAATAAATGAAGGTAATTTATTATTAAAATATATTCATTTCAAAATTAATAATTAGATATTCCAAAATATATTATATAGACAGGCAGTACTGCACATAGGGGGAAAAAAACTGTTAAGTGTAGTATCTCTTTAATGGTCCTAGCCTTCCAGTACGGGAACTTTTTTCCCTTCTCCCTATATCAACATTTATTTTAAGAAGGAATCTTTGACTCATTCACTCTAAAGTATAAATGACAGTTGAAAGCTGAAAGTAGTACTTCTGCCAGGGGATTTGCATTTTAACAGGCATTAAAGCCTTAAACTAAAGGAACGAAACTTGTACAGTAGTATTTAGGGTATCAGCAAACAGATGGCTTTTCCTCTCCCCAAATACCTTTACATGGGGTTGCTTTCTCAGTGGACCAGAATCTTCCATATGCAGATTAAAGGGCCTTAGCTATACTTGTTTGTGAGTACAGGAAGAACCAATATCCATCTTCCTACCCTGGGTGATTTTCTCCAGCATATTCATCTATTCTATTTGAATGATTTCATGAGAACGGTGCATGTAGTACCTAACATAATGCTATTTCCCTGGCTGAAGAATATGGTTATACAAGTAAAACTATACACTCACACAGAAATTTTTCTTCATGACAGTTCTGTGAGATCAATTGCATAAGTCATCATTTAAGAGGTAAGATTTTTAGTGGATAGAAAGATGGCCACAAAGTCAGAAAGATCTGGGTTAACATCTTGCCTGTGATAAAAACTGACTATGTCATCCTGGGTAGGTTACGTGATTTCTCAGTGCCCTAGGGGACTTTCTAAGACTATAAGTTACATTGATACAGGGAATTTCCTGCCCTGAGAGTTTCTTATACCCAGGGATTTGATTTGCTGGAAGAGAGACAGAGAGAGACAGAGAGAGAGAGAGAGAGAGAGAGAGAGAGAGAGAGAAGGAGGGCACGAGGGAAGGAGGAAGGGAGAAAGAAGAAGTAGGATGAGGAGGAGGAGAAGAAGAATCACTTATTACATTTTCAGCATACAAATTTACACCTCAGAAATGTGCAAATGCCACAAATCAGAGCACGATTTACTGTTCTGTCGATTGACTAGACATGAAAAGTAAAGGAAAATGTTAATAATGAAGATTAACCTTTTAAACTTTATCTAACATTCTTCTCCCCCCCCACAGATGCCTATACAAATGAAATTACATGTCCAGTCCCTTTATATATTATTATCTCTTTCTTATAGGTAATAAAACTGAGACTGATAAAGACAAAATAACTATTCTGTTACATTTACAACTAATAAATGTTATAGTTTGAATTTTTATTCACTAGCCTTCTACTGTCACATATACAATTGTGCTAGTTATAATGTTTGTTTTCTACCCCAATTCTCTCTTAATCTGCATTGGGCCATTTTGCTGGTTGCAGATACCCTGAAATATACCCCTAAATAAGTAAATTCCTTTTTATCCAACACTTAGTTTTTACAGAAAACTGTGCTAAGCATTGAGAATGATACAAAGATTACATAAGATGCAGTCCTTGCCCATATGAAACTTTTTCTTAAGAGTGATATGAAGGGCGGCTAGGTGGTGCAGTGAATAGAGCACCGGCCCTGGAGTCAGGAGGACCTGAGTTCAAATTCGGCCTCAGACACTTAACACAAAAACTAGCCATGTGACCTTGGTCAAGCCACTTAACCCCAACTGCCCTCGAAAAAAGAAAAAAAAAGAGTGATATGAAATAAAAAACAAAAATATAAAACATGAATGGTAAGTACATAATGAATGGGATAATATTATAAGATAGGTAAATAAGACAACTCTCCTTTACGTATATGTTTATGTATGTTCAGGAAGGCACGGGAGGGTAATAGTCAAAGGACATAGGATGCAGTACTAAAATTAGCAAGAACATATACCAGAACCCAAAGTTTAAAAAAGACATTAAATCTAAAAAAACAAAAAAACAAAAAAAAGGCATAGAACACCAAAACAAGAAAAAAATCAGTTCTATTAAAATAAGTATAATTTGTAAGTCAAATTTAAATAAGTGACCAAGAAATCATATAAAATCAGAGCATTCTGGCCATTAAGTATAGATAGCATTAATAAACTAAGAACTCTTTGAGTTGTTTAGAAAGCAATGTAATGTTTAAAATATTAAAGGAGAAATACTATAAAAACTAAATATTGTTACTATGGCAACAAAAACTCTTCAACTAGTCCTAAACACTAGGAAAAATAGAACTGGCTTCTTGCTTCATAGCAAAGAATATGAACGAAGAAAATGTACTAAAACAAAATGCTTATATTTCTGGTTGGGTAAATATTCTCATAGCATGTTAAAAACAGTTTTTTTTTCTTTTAGATGTTATTTTTTCAGTATCTGGAGAAAAAACACATGAAACCAAAGAAAATTCAACCTTTGAAAGGTGGTGATTGACAGGACACTGGGCTGTTACGCTGAACACTCCCATGGGGCCACCATAGGAAGCAAGAAAGGTATGGAGACAACAAAAAGTTCTACCCACTATGGAACTGCAGCAAGCAGATGGGACAATTAAGTAGGGAGACAACACATGTGGTAGTTCTCTACAGCAGCATACCATCTCTCCAGAGCAGCACCTAAAACTGATCATTTGTGACTAAGCAAACAAAAAGTGAGGCATAATATTATTTTCAGTGATTATGGTAAATAGATGAACTTTTCCCACTGTCATTCCACCCAGGTGCTAGAGGTGGACATAAGGGACAGGTGCTAAAAGCTTCTGGACATCTTAAGAGTATCTTTTCCCACAGTTCTTTTGTGTAAGTTTCTGTTTCCCCAGAAAGAGTGTAATCTGCTTGCAAATCTCTACACATGTGTTTCTCTGTGACTATCTACTATGTGCTAGGTGCTGAGCATGCAAAGATAATGGCGAATCACTTCTATCAAGGAGCTTAAATTGTACCAAAGGAGATAAACATGTACATACGTGTATATAGGTTAAACCTTTGCATGTATATGCATGTATGTGCATGTATTTAGCTATCTCCATATTTATCCACATATATCATATGTATATACATCATGTATTTATGTGTATATACACATACATATGCACACATACATACACATACACATACACATACATATACATATACACATACACACACCTACATGCACACGCACACACACATACACATACACATACACATACACATACATATACATATACGTGTGTGTGTGTGTGTGTGTGTATGGAGAGAGAGAAATGGATGGATGGAGAGATAGATAGTAATTCATCAGACACTGCTATGCTATGCTAAGACCATGGCCAAGTGAATGTTTTTTAAGGATTTAACTTACCTGAGTTAGCCACAACTACTGAATGATTTTATTCTTTAATCAGGAGTTTATAACATTCTTTAATATTCTGAAGGTGATAGGGGATAAATGTTAATGGGTGGTATTTAGTATGCATTAAGTTTTTAATTTAAGTAGAAACATTGGAAGGCCAGTAAGAGCCCAAGAACCTATCCATATCTGTAGTATCCATTTATTACTACAAATTTCCTCATTTTAGCAGGGTATAAAAAGCGTTATAAATATTTAATTGTTTATCCAAACTACTCAAGGAAGAGATTGGGTTTTATGGAAACATGTGAATTAAGTAGAAATACAGAGGCATGGATTATTCAATTCAATTAGAACCAGAAACCAGAAACTTCTTGCAATGGTTAAGTGATTAAGGTGTTTCAGTACCTCTCTTTTTATTTTTAATCTGATCCATACCTTTGTCAACTTCCCTGACTAAAGTTAAGGGAATAGAAGTTCTTTCATAAGATGTAAGATCAAAAAGAGAAATAATTAAAACATCATAAAACAAACTATAAACTAGTCTTTCACTCCACAGCTTTTACTCTCAGTACCAAATAAAGCATGAATAATTTCATTTTAGTGGGATCAAAATAAACCTTTAGAATATGAAATCTATCAGTTATCATCCTGAAAATATGCAAATAAAATTATGAAGTAAAAATGAAAAAAAACTAGAATCTATTCTTTTATACTCGAGATTACATATACATATACAGGGTGTACCAAAAGTCTTGATGCAAATTTAAGCTGTTAAAGCTCAAAGCTGTGCTTAATGTTTTTGAAATACTGTGTATATGCAAGTCTGTGTATGTGTGTGTGTGTGTGATCTATATACTTAAATACAAAGTACTGTAGCAAGTCCTTAGCACATATGTTAAAAAGAGAGAATCTTTAGCAATTTCTTTGTACTTCTACAGTATCCCCTCTGAGAAGACTCCCCCTAACTCACATTCATTGACTATTCTCTCAAGTTCTAAAGGCAGTCTCTAGATCTGTATGTTCCCCAGACTACCACTTATAACGCTTCCCCCCTCCATGAGCTTAACTTTAAAATCGAGCCAGTAGACATATTTAGGTTAAAGCAAAGGCATTGACTAAAACAGCATACTAAGAACAATAGCTACATAATATTCTTCCCTTATAGACTTACTTCTAGTACTTCAGTTCATTTCTCTTCTCGTTGAATTTTTGAATGCTCTCCACCTAGATATAGTTTCTGTGCTGTACAGGTTACTCTACTGGGTACCCTGAGCCTACTCTCCTCCATAAGCTAGCTCCAAAATGTCAGGTTTGAATATCCCTTGAACATATATGGTTTGGTTTCTTCTCTACTGCCTTTGGTCAAAATCTTTAAAGCTGCTTTCTGTCTTGACTGATGCCTCTCTGTGTCTATGTCTACACTTGTCTGAAGAACATGAATTTCCATTTCTTTTCTCAAATTCTTTAAATCTTCAAATTGCTCTGTACTGGAAACAGTATTTCCTACTAATTGAATTGTTGTTCTTTGAGACACCATGGCCAATAGAGAGGAAGGGAAAGAAAATCTTCTCCCTGAATTTCCCTCTGGTTAAAATAAAAGGGGTCATAGTCTACAAAGCTCCTTCACACCAGGAATACCACAAACTCTTTAATTGTGTCCAAAGTTTAATAGACTTCACTTCCCAAAGACCTCCAAGGGTGGTCAATCTTTGCTCAACCAATGGCAATATATCTGCCAATTCAATAAGACAGCACCTTTACATTTTATAAAGAAACAAAATAGTACAGAAACATACGATATGTTTATCTCCGTTTTCTTCGCCTTCCATCTGTAGTTATATCTAGCTAACGTGGAAAGGAGGAGGCAACCCTTTCCAATACACTGTTACTCTAGGGAATCTGTAGTCTTCTATATATGGACGTTCCTTCCTATATCAGATTGCTTGTTGTCTTGGGGAGGGAGAGGAAAGAAAGAAGAATTTAGAACTCAAAATCTTATAAAAATTAATTTTGAAAACTATCTTTACATGTAATTGAAAAAAATACTATTATGTGGGGTAGTGGGGTAGACTATAAGTTGCAGTATCAACACCAGAAAAATCAGGGGCTAGGCTCATTTCCAATCCCTGTCTTAAAATTGGAAACAAAGGGATATATATAACCAAACCTTTGCACCAAAAAACAAAGTCTTTTGGAATAATTAATATCCTACGTCAGTGGTTCTCAACCCGTAGGTAGGGACCCCTTTGGGTGTCAAATGAACCTTTCCAAGGGTCACAAGGGTTGCCTAAAGACCATTGGAAAACACATATTTCTGATGGTTTAGGAACTGAGATTCCGCTCCTCTATCCGTCTCCAGGTGTGTCCACCCACATGCAGATATATCCACATATGAGTATTAAACAGTTGTGGCATTAGGAAGGTTGAGAACCATTGTCCTAGGTAATCACATTCTAGAATCATGTCAAAGTCAATGAGGATTTTTAAAGGAATTATTATGAGTCAGGCACTATGCTAAGTACCAAAGATACAAAAAAGGCAAAAACAGTCTCTTCCTTCAAGGATCTTACATTCTAAATCTGGAGACAACATTTAATGAAGAAATATACAGAGTAAATTGGATGTAACATCAGAGGAAAGGCACTAGCAGAGACTAGGAGGAGGGGCAGGAGAACATAAATTGAGAATCTGCAGCAGAAGGTAAAATTTCAGCTGTTTTTAAGGAAGCCAAAGAAACCAGGGAGTGGAAATAAAGAGGGAGAGGATTTCTTGAATGAGCCACCAACACTGTAAAGATACAGAGATGGCAAATGCAGTGTAGTGTTCAAGGAACAACAAGGAGTTCAGTGTCATTAAATTAGATCATAGGTGGAAGAGAGTCAAGTGTAAGAAATCTGGAAATACAAGAAGAAGTCAATTTACCCTTTAGGTGCCAAACAGAGGATTTTTCATTTGATCTTAAATGTAATGAGGAACCAAATGGAGGAATGGCATGGTCAGAACTGCCCCTAGTAAGGATTATCCTTAACATGAATTATTACTTCTGTGAAGTTAAGTCTCTTAAGGTCACATGGAAGGAACACTGATGGCCTTGATGTCTGCTCTATTGCTTCTAGAGAAAAATGCAGCCTTCTGTATTTGACTTTTGCATTTTAAAACATATCTCATATTTGACTTTTGCATTTTAAAACATATCTCATGCTAGTTCCCTTCACATCCTCCAAATTCCACCCAAAGTGATCTATTTGCTGTTCCTAATATACAACATTCAATCTAACATCCCTCTGAATCTTTAAACAGCTGTCTCCTAAGAGTGGAATGCACCCTTGTTTCACCTCCACCTCTTAGAATTCCTATATTCTTTCAAAGCTCAGTTTAAGTGTCTTATCCTACATGGAGCCATTCCTGGACCACCCCTCCAGATGCTAGTACTTCTCAATTAGGCTATACAGGGTGTTAAAGGAGGACTAACACCCTTGGTATGATAGTTTGTTGAGTCTTTTTCAGAGTTGCTAATCTACCATTGGTGTTCACCTTTCCCCCAGTTTTCACCTTTAGTTCCAATAACCTGGAATAGCATGTGCAGTGGCTATATATTGGTAAGCCCTCTCAGCAGACAGACTAAATCATATTGAGGGTAACCTACTGGCTTCATACCCATCCATGAGTTAGAGAATGTCTGTTCCAAGCACATGAAGACTTTACTCCTTGGAATGGATGAATGAGAACAATTTGTTCCAACTGCCATGAAGGTGTCTGAAGCAGGCACTGTGGAAAACTTAGAACCTAGTCAGACACTGAAGACACCAAGGTCACCTATTGCATCCTGAGACACTGACAACTGTCCTGATTTTTGCCATGCTACTGGACTTTGATGATTTTGGAAGAGAAAGTGAATCTTATGACTTTGTGCAGCTTTTCCTCACTCAAATCTAAATCACACGTCAATACATTGCTCCATGATGTCATTTGTCCTTTTCAAAAATGAAGAACAAAAAACAAGACCTCAATTGTCTTGTATTTTATATTTACTTTCATATATATGTTTTCTCGTATCAATAGAATGAATCTCCATGAAGGAAAGGAAAGTTTCATGGTTGTTCTGTCCCCCATGCCTAGCAGAGCAATTGGCACACTGGACACACAAATTACTTTTTTTTTAATCAATAGAAAAGTGAATAGATTTATATATTAGAACAAAACTTATCCTTAACAACCTGGAGAGATATTGAAAAGACATCTCAGCAGCAAGATTGGATCCAGGAAAACAGATGAAGATGTTTCAGCACGAAGGTGCATTTTTTATGTGATATTTACTTTTTGAATCTTTTTGTTGTTGTTGTTCTCTCCTATAATCCTGGGGAAGTCTTTTGAAGATGGCAATGCCTGTTTTTCCCATCTGTAAAAGGGGGGAAACTATTCTGAATGACCTTGTATTTGTGGGGAAGGGCTTAGGCAACTACAGAAAAAAGTGTACTCTAAAGTGCTATTTGTTCAAGTAGCAGAATGGTTTGCCAAAATGTTCAAAATGACAGTTCTATTGCAAGTTGTTTGCGAATCCATTTTTCACTTAAAATATCTAGTCAACAAAAAGGCATCATTTATACGGCCCATTAAATTGTAGATTTTATTAATGTAAGAGTGTATTTGTAAAACAAAGGAAGATAAGCTTTCTCCCAAGGACTACTGACTTGATTGATTACTGTATCTTGTTAATTGGTTTTCCCCTGTCCAGTTTTAAGACCTAAGTGAAGACTGAAGGTAGACAGATGTGACAGTAAGATTTTGGTCCATTTCTTCAAAATAGACTATAGAAGGTAAGGCTAGTAATAAGCAAAAAAAAAAAGAAACAATACTAGCTTAAATCTCTTTTCAGTAGGAAAAGCACAATTTTACATTAATTACACAGAGGTCTTGGTTATAGTAATGATATAATAATAATAATAATAATAATAATAATAATAATAATAATAATAATTTACTATGTGCCAGGAACTGTGCTAAAAACTTTACAATTATTATCTCATTTGAGTCTCGCAAGAACCCTGGGAAGTAGGTGCTATTATGATCCTTATTTTATAGATGGGGAAACTGACACAAACTGAGATTAAGTGATTTACCCAGTTCACACTGCTAGTAAATATGTGAGACTGGATTTGAACTCAAGTCTCCCTGACTACAGACCTAGTGCCTTTATCTACTGTACCACCTCACTTGCCCACATAAGCTTATATTAACAGCTTATATTTCTATAGCTCTTGATGGTTTACAAAGTCCTTTGCTCACAATAAAATGAGGAAGTAATGGGGCAAATATTATCATCTACATTTTGTAGATGAGGTATTGGGAGCAGAACTCCAGGGATTGAAGGAGGAATTCACCAGTCATTAACAAGTAACAGAAGGAGGTTTGCTTTGATTTCACATAGCAAAGATATACAACAAGGCACTTAGCATTTCTGAATGTGCCCCAAATGGTCAGCAGGTAAGGGTCTGGTGACTCAATTGGTCTTCAGACAGCTACCAAGTTAGAGTGTCACCACATTCATATAATGGGACTTTTTATTCACTTAGATTAGGTAAGTTGCATCAGGGGAAACAAAACAGCCCCCACAGACAACTTTGTTTCATTTTAGGGATTCTCTGTTGTAGGAAATTGGTATTATCACATGAGGAAACTGAGGCTTAAAGATTTTAAATAATGTGGGAACTTTCACATAGCTAGTGAATGGCAGAGTCTATACTGAAGTCAGTTCTTCTGACTTCAAGCCTGCTATTCTTACTACTATGCCAATCTGATCCTCCACTTGTTGGATAACTACCATGCAATCAGTGCTGATCAATACATGAAGGTATGCACCAAACTCTAGAAGAGTTGTACCAACCACTTGGATTATTACACTTTTTTCTCTTAAAAAAGTGATAAATAAGGGAGTTATTCTTTTTCCTTGATGACTGCTTTGTCTGAATTTTTAATTTTACCCATATATTTGGCTAATGAAGCTCTCCAAACTGTGATACTAGTGAGATTGAGATGTGACTAAAGCATCACTTCCAGCAACTATGGGGGTCAGGAAAATTTTGTAATGGTGCTCATAGAGTAAAGGTTGGTTCTATTTCTGTCACAGCTAATTGACTACATTTTGCACTCAAAGTATAGGGTGGCTTTCCTCCTAGCAAAAAAGGTAAATGGTCTTGAAGATATCTTCACCATTCTCCAGCCACTTAGGAAGAATGAAGCATTCCTTAAAGGGGGGACTGGGGACTTCAATGTGAGAAAAAAGAGAAAGATGGAATCTAAAGAGGCAGAGTGGAAATCATACTGGTGTTAGAAAGTTGGAGTGTGGAAGAATATGAGTAAGACAAAATGAAGCAGAAGAACAATGGAACGATGGAGGCTAAGTAACACATAAATTGCTTTTCCTGAAGAGGAGAGAGCTGGACACTTTGAAGAGGAAGGAACTGATTGTTCAAGGAATTATGGTATGGATCTATGAGCACTGTCAAGTGAGAGATCACTAAGAGAAAGGGGAGAAAGAAACAAGTAATAATGGTTTGTCTTTCTTTACTGATGGATACTAAGGCAGCTATTATTGAACTGGTAACAGAGAGCTCTACTATCTTGTTAGGATATGCATTCAAGAGTATTTCTCAAGGTTTATCGCATAGCATGATTATTACCCATTTTAGTAATTATAAAAAGCCTTATAAATTTTATGAAGTCTTAGTCACTACAATTAGGGACACAGGTAATTTTTTTTCATCACTGCTGCCAAGGAAAGGGGAATGGTTAAAAAAAGGAAATCAGATTTGAAAAGTTAAAAACTGATTAAGAAGTCGTTTGAGAAGGAGGTTCAGATTTCTAAACTATGACCTAAAATAAAGAAGAGGAGCCTCGTGGAGATAGCTTACTACTGCATGATTAAAATGCATTTACCTGGAAACTTACATGCCCAATCAAAGGGATTTAAGTCAAAAAAGAAGAAATCTACTTATTAATATTTATCAAGCTAGATACTGTAGTAATATCATTCTAAGACGGGAAGAAAGCAGTATAGTCATCCAGAAATTCATCAGTGCAATAAAATAATCTACAATAAGACCTGTGGTATCAAAAGTCTATATATACACAGAGAAATCATAAATAACAAGCAAAACAAACTACAGATTATAACACAAGGAGGCAGATTTGGCCTCATGTACATTCCTGAGACTCGGTGAGATGAGATGCATGACTACAGTATCTATCCATACATCTGTTATATAGGCATGCACAAATATGCACATATATGTGTATGTATATATGTAACATATATCATTTATAATTTGTATGATATTTAATAAGAAGAACAGTATAAATAAAGAGTGGGGTAGAAGTAGCAAGGTCCCGCAGCTCCCACACCACCACCCTAAACACCCATAAAATTATGAGCCCAGATAAAGTCTAGGACTCTCAGACTCACAAAAATGCAGAGAACCCATCTCTCGCTGAAGGCAGCTCAGAAGCAGGGTCTCATCGCAGTGGCCGGGAGCAGAGACTGAAACAGCCTGAAGCCGAGACCTCAGCCAGGCCTGGGACAGAGGGAAAGAGCCGAGCTGAGCTTAGCCAAGCCCCGCAGCCAGTCTTCAGAGGTTCTACAGCTTCCAGCACCTCCACATCTGCCAAGGTGTGAGGAACAGGGATGGGAGAGGGGCAGCTCACACTGGAGCGGAGCAGAGACCCGGCCAGCCCAAAACCGCAGCCACAGCCAGGCAAGGCCCCAGGGCAGCCATGAGGAGCCAAGCCTCCCAAACCGCAGCTTGAGTCTACTTCAAAGAAAATCTAAAGCACCTGCCTAAGGGGATCTCCTTCAAATACCCAGAGATGGTCAGTGAAAGTGAAACTTTGAAAATTAATTTGGCGGTGGTAAAGCAGTTCGGCCAATCTGCCCCTGGGGCAAGGAAGCAGTGGGGGAAGGGAACTGCTGGAACCAA
>CM053601.1:98590541-98602236 GCA_028646575.1 Pseudocheirus occidentalis | reverse complement strand
CTACCAGAAAATAAGAGAGCAGAGCAGGGGAGGTGCTTTATACTGGGATTGCTGTTTTAGGGTTGGAGCAGGGGAAGACGGGAAGAAAATGTGTAATTCAAAAATCTAATGAAAACGAATAATGTAAACAAGAAAACAAATAAAAAATAAATTTAAAAAATAAAAAAAATAAAGAGTAGGTCAAAGCTGGGCAAGGAGAACAGCATTATGGGAAACATGTTTGAAGTCGTTTGTATAAATACCAACAAAAAAGAAAACAAGTGCTAAAGATTAACCTGAACAGAAAGAGGAAATATATGACAAATTCAGGAGATGAATCGCAAGCCTAGCGTATGGGCTAGGATATAGTAGTAGTAGGGATCTTCAGTTACCCAGGAGTCTTCTGGAGCTCTCTCTTTGCTTCAAACAGGGCAGCTATTTTTTTCTTACATTTCCTTAATAATTTCAACATTCAAAAAAAGGTGGAACCTATGAGAGCTAACTTCTCTTATGGAGCTGATTCTCATCAATAAGAAGCACTTGTTTGCTGTGAGTAATGGGAACCTTGAGGTAAAGGGATCATTGAATCTCATAACCCATGATAGAGAAGAAAATTAAAATAATCTGATATCCTCCACATCTGATTATTATTATATCTGATATCTGCTTTAAAAACAGATATCAAAGATATCAGAGAAAGGGGTATCTCAAGAACTAAAATTCCATAGAAGTTACCCTAGGAAGTTCTCAAGACTAAAATAGTGAAGACAAATATAAATGATTATAATAAGAAGTAAAAGTAGTACTGTTGAAAGAGACTTGAAGAAAATTCACCAACCAACTTAGATTTTTTTAAACACATAAAAAGAATATAATACAATGGCAATAAATGAAGCATTAATACAAAAGCCCAGCACTTCCCCATAAAAATAATGTCAGGAATGCTGAATTTCCTGATGATTTGAGACTGGTGAGGAAAGATGAAGACAATGAAAAAGAATGTTCTTTGTTTAGGTTTGGTTTTTAGCTAAATTAGAGGACGACAAAGCTCAAAGAAGGAACAGAAAGAACACTGTTCAGATGTGAGAGGACAAACATAATGAATAGTGGAAAGAACAAAGAAGGGCCACTCTACTCTGATTTGGCCTGTTTTCTCTTTCAAGCAGACTATTCTTTGGACAGAGCAAAAAATGACTAATGAGAAGATATTAATGTAGTACCTGGATGCCTCTGACAACTTTTGGTTGCCAGGCCCAAATGAGCTGCATTTAAGGACATTAAAAAGACTTGTGGAAATGAAAGCTAAATCAGTTATTGATCTTTGAAAAATAGAGAGAACTTTCCGAAGTAGTTAATACTGGAAACAAAGTAGCCCATCAATCGGGGAATAGCTAAAGCAACTGTGATACACAAATGTAATGGATTATCATTGTACCCTAAGTAACATAGTGTAGGAAGAATACAAAGAAGCCTGCAATGACATTCATTCATGCAAAGGGAAGTAAACAGAACACCCCAAACCCCCCCCCCCCAAAACAACACCCAAACAAATCATGTACAGTGGGTCCAACAATGTCCATGGAAGGAACAACTGCAAAAGAAACTGAATGCAACTGAAGTTAACAAAAAGCTTAGCCCCAAAGAAGAGATGGTACAATGCACCGTCCCTCCATCCCATCACAGGATAAGTGAGGAACGTGGGCTTGGTCAATGGCATACACTATCAGACTCAGCAGCAGTTTTGTTCACTGTTTCAGTAAACTTTTCTTTCTTCACCTTTCTTTTAGTATCATTTGTAACAAAATGTAGTTCACTGGATAGGAGAGGGAAAGGAATATATTTGGAAATTAAAATGATGTAAACATGAAAGATAGAAATAGTCTTTATAAAGGAGAATGGGGAAAACAAGAGAGTTCCTGCAGGACTGAAGAAAAAAAATTAGCATTTTTTGGGGAAAAAAAAAGAAAAGAGGGGCATTTGAAAATTATAGGTCTATGGGACTGATTATAATTGCAGGTAAAATTATCAAACATTCTTTTATAGGCATAATGTAATATAAAGAGCATTGATTCTGGATCTGAGTCTGGGACATGAATTAAAACTCAGTTCTTCTGGTTTCTTCCTGTGGAACTTTGGGAAGGTCACATGACTTCTCTGGGGCTCAGTTTCCTTATCTGTAAAATGAGAGTTGAACCAGATGACCTATATAAACCTTCTGTTCTGGGCTAAAGATTTTATGAAGGATTAATAGCAATCTAGAAAAAGTAAAGGTAATCACAAAAATTATTGAGAATAATCTATAGTCACCTGAGTTCCTTTTTTGACAAAGATAATAGACTGATAGGCCAGAGAGCTGCTAATACAGTTTATATTGATTTTGATAGGTCATTTAACAAAGCTTCTTGTGCTATCTTTGTGAATAACATGGAAAGATATGGGATGACTGGTAACACTCTAGTGGATTAGGAACTAGTATGGCTCTTCCCAAAGAGTCAAGAGAAAACTGATAATTTGGGTAAAGGCCCAGAATGAATTTAGCATTGTTCTGTATGTGCTACAGCGTAGAATTAAAGTGCCTATTTTTTTTTTATATTTGTAGTACAAAAATGTATTGGCTTAGAGAAGAACATATATAGGATGCTTTTCAAATTTGCCGATGACTCAGTAGTTGGGAGTTTACCTTCTTATGTTTACCTTCTTATGCTTCTTGTATTTGAGTGTCAAATTTTCCATTCAGTTCAGGTTTTTTCATCAGGAATACTTGAAAGTCCTCTACCTCATTGAATGATCATATTTTCCCCAGAAACATTATACTCAATTTTTTTTTTGGTAGCTGATTCTTGGTTTTAATCCTAGCTCCCTTGATCTCTGGAATATCATATTCCAGTCCCTTTGATCCCTTAGTGTAGAAGCTGCTAGATCCTGTGCTTTCCTAATTGTGTTTCCACAATATTCAAATCGTTTCTTTTTTTTTTTTTTTTTTTTGCTTTTTGGAGGGCAGTTGTGGTTAAGTGACTTGCCCAGGGTCACACGGCTAGTTTTTTGTGTTAAGTGTCTGAGGCTGGATTTGAACTCAGGTACTCCTGACTCCAAGGCCGGTGCTCTATTCACTGCACCACCTAGCCGCCCCGCAAATTGTTTCTTCTTGACAGCTTGTAATATTTGCTCCTTGATCTGGGAACTCTAGAACCTGGCTATAACATTCCTAGGAGTTTTCTTTTAAGGATCTTTTTCAAGAGGTGATCAGTGAATTCTTTGAGTTCTATTTTGCCCTCTGGTTCTAAAATATCAGGGCATTTTTCCTTGAGAATTTCTTGAATGATGACTTCTAGGTTCTTTTTTTGATCATGGCTTTTGGTAGTCCAGTAATTTTTTAATTGTCCCTCCTGGATCTATTTTCCAGGTCACTGGTTTTTTTTCAAGGAGACATTTCATATTGCCTTCCATTTTTTCATTTGTTTGGATCTGTTTAATAGCATCCTGATTTCTCATAAATCATTTAATTCCATTTGCTCCACTCTAACTCTGAATTATTCTCCTCAGTGAGCTTTTGAGATTCTTTTTTCCATTTGGCGAATTCAAGTTATTAAGACATTATTCTCCTCATTGTCTTTTTGGGCCTCTTTTTTCCATTTGAGTTAATCTGTTTTTAAGGTATTATTTTCTTCAGTTAGGTTGTTGACTCTCTTTTCATGATTTTCTTGCATCATTCTCATTTCTCTTCCCAGTTTTTCCTCTACTTCTGTCATTTGGTTCTTAAGCTCCTCTATGGCCTGTAATCAGTTAACATTTTTCTTGGAAGCTTTTGTGCGGGAGTTCTGACTGTGTTGTCTTCCTACCATTCCATGCTTTGATACTTTTGGTCCCCAAAAGTTGGATTGCTGTCCTTACTTTGCTTCCTTTACCTGCTCATGTTGCCAGTCAATTACTTGACTTTGGGGCTCAGTAGAACTCTGTTTCCAGAGGACAGAGCTCTGTCCCAAATCTCTGGGATTTTCGCAGCTGCTGGAGCTATTAGGAGGCTGCTGTCTCTGCAGCCCCCACTAGCTTAGGCTCTCTAGTCACACACCTCAGGACCACCATCCAAGACCACTTTCCCAATACAGGTGGACTAAAGCAAGAGTACTTAGCCTTTGAATGATCACTTGGCTCCCCCTGCAATATGTAGGCCGGTAGTTCTGATGCAAACATGTGGAGGTAGCTGCAGGACCGCCACACTGCTTTTTGCCCTGGGGGCAGACAGCCAGACTCACTCCCCCAAATTTAGCCAAGTTTCACTAACCTTTCATTTTGTCCTTGTTTCTTATGGGTTGATAATTCTGGAAATTACCACAGCTGCTGTTGATCTGCCATCCTGAAAGTTCCAACCATGACTTGTTTTGGCTGCCCTAGGGCTATAACCAGGAGGTTCATGAGGTGCTGGTCTGGACTCCCAGTGAGCTGCCATGAACCCTTCCTGTCTGCCTGCTGGGCTGCTTTCAGAAGGAGCTTTGTTACTCTGTCATTTTGTCAGTTATGGAGCCCAAAAATTTATTTAGAGTCATATTTTATAGATATTGGAGGTGGTTATAAAGGGAACTACAGAATTCTTCTGCTTCTAAACCTCCGTCTTGACTCCCCCCGAAAACTCTTTTTTTTAATTAAAAAGCAACACTTCCCAAAGGTAAAGCAAGTTATATAATGTTCTTATTGTACTCTATCTTATTGAGACTACAAGTGAACTAAAATCAGTATTTCTGCATACCACATTTTTAGAACCACATTGACAAAATATAGAGTATCTTTTGTTATTGTTGTTCAGTTGTTTCTGTTGTGTCTGACTCTTCATTACCCTGTTTGGGTCTTCTGGGCAAATGTAATGGAATAATTTGCCATTTCCTTCTCTAGTTTATTTTACAGATGAGGAAACTGAGGCAAACAAAGTTATGTGACTTTCCCAGGGTGTTTGAGGCCAGATTCAAAGTCAGGTCTTCCAGACTCCAGGCTTGGGATTGTATCCCCTGAGCCATCTAATGGCCCATTTATTGTTGTTCAGTAGTTTCCAGTTATTTTCAGCCATGTCTGACTCTTCATGATCCCATTTTGGGTTTTCTTGACAAAGATATTGGAATGGTTTGTCATTTCCTTCTCCTTCTCATTTTATAGATGAGGAAACTAAGGTAAACAGGGTTAAGTAATGTGTCCACATTCCTACAGCTACTAAAGTATCGGAGGCCATATTTGAATTCAAGAAGATGAACCTTCCTGACTCCAGGCTTAGCACTCTATCTACTACACGAATCTAGCTTCAGCAGAGTATCTAATGGATAGCAATAAGGACCTTAAAACCATGCCATAAGAGGATGACCTGAAGGAATTTAGGATATTTAAAGATATTTATTTAGATAATATTTAGGTTCTACATGATAAATGTGTTCAAATATTCAGAAACTTCTCTGGTGATACGTGGGACTAGAAGAACAGAGTAAAAGACTGTAGAGGAGTGGTTCTCAACCTTCCTAATGCTGCAACCCTTTAATACTCCTATGTGGGCGGACCAGTCTGGAGATGGATAGAGAAGAGGTGTCTTGGTTCCTAAGACCATTGGAAATAAGTGTTTTTCTGATGGTCTTCGGCAACCCATTGAACTCCCAAAGGGATTGCGACCCAAAGGTTGAGAACCGCTGCTATAGAGGGTCTTAACTTGCTCTGATTGACTCCTAAATATAGAACTAAAAACAGCGTGGTTGTTCTAGACTTAACACTTCCAATTTACAACAAATTTAGACTTGACAAATTGAAAAAAAAAAAGTCTAACATTTAGAGCAATTTAAAAAGTAGTAATGGATCTCTCAGGAGCTGATGGATTGATCCCTCAGTAGAGATCTTCCGGAAAATGCTAGGAAATACCCTATCGGGTATATTGTAGAACTCATATTTGTTCATGTGTGGCATGAATTTGAAGTTTTCAAATATCTTTCTAACTTTGAGTTTCTGTGATTCTTTCTTTTATGGAGAAGTAGAAGCCTTATCCATTACAGACATAGAAAGAAAAAATGGAGTGTGAAAAATGAAATGAACACTCATTTTAATGTGTGCTTCCTACTGTCAGTTTCTCAAATCTAGTATTTAATAAAATAGATCCATCAAAATCTATCAGCTCAATAGTCATGCAATCATTTTTCACTTGGAGAAAAATGTGAGGACTCATTACAATAGCCTACTAGTAGGCAAAGGATTAACTTGGCAATTTTGCTTTTATAAATAGTTTTTTTTTCTTTCCATTTAGGTTTTGCAGTCAGGCTGCATACTGTTTTACTCATTTGTTTAATTTTTTTTATTTTTAAATTTATTTTCTTGTTTACATCATTCCTTTCCATGAGATTTTGAGTTACAAATTTTCTCCCCATCTTTCCCCCACGCCCAACCCCAAAACAAGGATCCCAGTGTAAAGCCCCTCCCCTAGTCTGCTCTCTTTTATGCCCTCCTCCAACACCACTTTAAGTATCCATTAGTCTTACTTTGTAATGTTGTTCTATTTATCATATATATATTACAAGAGCTATCATATTGCAATACCCAAGAAAAATCTGTCCTATAATTTATATACTAGGAAAGTCATAGTGGATAGAGAACCAATCTTAGAGTCAAAAAGATATTGGTTTATATTCTCCATGTTTTAGTGGCCTAAGTAGCTCTTCAAGAAAATAAATATAAACTGCTTATATAAATATATATGTATATATATCTTTATGTATTAATTTTTATAGTATTATATATAGTTTATATAAATATAAACTGCTTTTTTACTTTAATGGAGATAATTTCCATGTTATCATTTCCTGCATGGACAAAATAATAGATCTGGAACCCCCAGTCCCCCAAAACATATGACCTAGATGAGATATGTGTATGACGCTTCTTTACTTTGGGGGCAAAATTCATATGCCTTATTTATTTTTTTGGCAATGCTTATAAATTATATTTATTAGTGTGGTCGAGATAAGGAAGAAGTTTGGGCCTGGATTATAAAATGCAGCATCTCTCTCTCATCCGCTTGGCCAAGCTTTTCCTCTTCTTCTTTCCATTCTTCTCTTTGCTGTCTTCCACCTTTAGAGCTTGAATTTCCCTCATTAAATCAAAAAATACCTTATCAACGTTGGCACCCATCTTGGCTGAGGTCTCCACATAGTTGACATTCCACTGGTAGGCTCCGTGTTTTGCATCTTCTACAGAGACTTGCCTTTTATCTTCTAAATCTGACTTGTTACCAACTAGAAGAAAGGGAACGTTCTCATCCTCCTTGACTCTTAAAACCTGCTCTCTGAAGTCAGCAGTTGCTGCAAAAGATTCCAGCTCTGTTATAGAGAAGACACAGAGAAAGCCCTCCCCACTTCAGAAATAGTTGTCCCTGATGGCGGCGTGGTCCTCCTGCCCAGCGGTGTCTAGGAAGTCAATCTGGACTTCTTCCCGATCCAGAACAACCTTCTTCCGGTAGCTGTCGACTTTTGTCACGTCTTCCACAAAGTCATCATACATGAACTGCAGAGTCAAAGCAGATTTGCCCACACCGCCACTGCCCACCATGATGACTGTGTAAAAGCCAGAGTCCTGGCCCTTGGGCTTATTGGCCGCCATCTTTGGTTATGGAAGCGACCAAGGAGGGAAGAAGAATCTTCTATGTGCAGAAGGCTATTTCAATGGGGTTGACAAGACATCAAAATTGCTGTTGTCTCCAACCCTGCAGCCGGCCAAGGAGTGGACGTGGGCACGCATGCACGGCTGGCCAGGGCGAGGCCGAAGCCGCCGCCGCTGCAGCAGCGGCTGCAGCAGCCGCTGCGGGACCGGGGCCGCACAGCTCGGGAATCCTCCTGGCAGCCGCCACCGCCGTCATAGCCGATTCATATGCCTTATTTTATTTATTTATTTATTTGTTCGTTCGTTCGTTCATTCATTCATTCATTCATTCATTCATTCATTCATTCATTTATTTATATATAATGAATGGCTTACCTATGTCTAGTAAGGGAAAAATAAATAGAAAGTAAATGGCTTTGTGCTGCTTTTGACCTGATATTTCATAGGCTATAATTGAGGTGAATGATTGTCTGTTGTACATTTCCACAAATCTTCTATTTCATACCTGGGAATCAGATTCAGTAAATACATAAAGTAGGAGATCAAGTGACCTTCACTCCCTCCTCTGGGTTCTATAACTATCCCCTGGTATGAAATACCCTTCTGTTAGACTGACTGCATAGAAGGGTCCTCCTATCTTCAAAAGGTGAAAAGAAGCAAGGTGCTAGGGCTATAGAAATATGACTCATCAGTCAGCTTGGCTTGAAATTCAGAAAAGCAAACAATTGTCACATAATCTTCCTATCCTTCTCAATGAGATACTTTTCAATATTGCTTCAACAGTAATTCCTGTGCACCCTTCATGTAACCACTGCATCTGTGCTTCCCTCCTTGAGAGCAGAGACTTTTTTTCATTGTTGCCTTTGTTTCCCGAAAGATTTACATGGTGCCATGGTATAATAAGAGTTTAATAAATATTGAATTGAATTACTTCTTTTAAATCCTTTTCTTAGAATGGGAGTTGGAATTCTTTCATAGAAAAGTATAAATGGTTGATAACAAGCTTAAAATCATTAATCCTTCAAGGGATTATTTGAGTTTTGACAAGGATAAAGGTTTTAACACTGGAAAGACCAGGCTCATTTATACATACGTACGTACCCACACACATAGATACACACGTATACATACATATATATTTATATAATACTTAAATTTAAATAAATTTTCATCCTATACCTATTTTGTTTGCCTTATGGATGAAAGGAGATGCACTATATAAATTGAAAAAGCTTGGGTTTTCAAAATATTCTTAAATTCTTTGTTCTTTAAGTACTAGCAGAACTTATGATATCATTCAGCATCCAAAACAGATATTGTATATTTGGTTTGGGAGAGGTATCAAGACTTTAGAGTGCCTTTCAAATGACAAAAGTGGTCAGTTATCTAACATTTTTACTTAAAAGATCAGTGTTAGAGAGAAGGCACTAAAAGTTTGAGCCAAAGTTCATAGATGTAGAAAACCAAAAGAAAACTACCACCCCTTCTGCTAACTCTAGCAGTGTATCACCATTCCGTTTCCCATCCTGTTCCACAAACATTTTCTCCCTGGTGATATGTGGGATTAGAAGCACAGAACCTAGGACTAAAGCATGAACATGTATTGTGGATTAGAGTAGCAAAAGTCTTCAGATTTCCAAGGAACTATGAAACACCATGCAGACATTCACCTATTATGTCTACACAGAAGGTCACCTTCCTCTTCCCCGATCCTTTTTAAACTTGATCACAGTTCTATGGGGGCCTTTTTTGTCTAGGTTCTTTGATGGCTTACTGAGAATGTCACCCACTGGCAAATCTACAAGCCTGGGAGTCAAATAATATGAACTGACAAACTGAAAAGATTTATTAGCATGCTGAGCAATAGCGTTTGGATGAGCAGCACCCTCTACTTCCTACAGTATAGATCAGGCTTATAGAATTTTTGCTTAGAGTAAAGAACAAATCAGCAACATTCTGTATATAACAGTTGAATGAATAAGTGGGATGCAGTTTGCACCTATAGAAAAGGTGGTCTAGAAAGTCTGAAATTGAGTGCTAGGTGCAATATTCATGGTGGCAGAGTGCCAGATGCAGTAGAATTTGGGGGATTCAGTTTAAGAATGATGGAGGCAAATAAGGAACTTAACATAGTGCCTGAAACATAGTAGGCACTGTATAATGGTGGTGGTGGTTGTTGTTGTTGTAATTATTATATTTTTATTTAAGACGTTCTTGTTCTTTTGTCAGGGCCGAGGGGCAAATCAGTCAAATAGCACAGTCATATAAACAAGATTGTTTTTTTTTTCCCTCCACACTAGAAAACTTTCCATGTCTGTTAAGAAATGGGAATTAAAAAAACAGAATTAAAAACTCTAAAAAGAAGCAGCAGTTTCAAGGAAACAATAAAGGACTAAAATATTGTTAGAGGCATGAAAAGTGAGACAAGAAAATGACAAGTCAAATACACAAATGGCTTCTACCTGATTAAGCTCAAATTAGATGGGAAGGTTTCTTCTCCAATGTTTAACACAGGGGAATAGGATTCCTTCATTCCTTGTGGATGAAAGGGAGGTGAATTTACATACATCACACTCTCCATTATTCATCTAAAAACAGAGTCAAAAATAGATAAATGAACAGCAACAAATCAGATACAAAGCAGTCACAAAGGTCACTAAGGGGAAAATCGCATGTTTGTAATCAACATAATTGCCTCTGTGACCATACCCACATGCGCCCTCTTAAGAACACTTAACTCCAACTGCTGGCTTAGGGCCAAATTCGTCAGCTGAATTCCAGCTGTAGAATTCCTATTTTTCATAATTGCATGAGAGGGAAAGGGAGTACAACCTCATTTTCAAGTCCTAAGTTGAAGCGACAGTGCTAGCTGGGAAATGATATTTTAACATCTAAAACTATGTAGAAATCAGTGAGAAAGAATAAATATGGAACCAGGTGATAGCATTTTTGTAGTCCCTGCTCAGACCCTAGCCACAGCTGGAGGAGGCTGGCAGTGTTGCAGAAGTAATCTTTCCTGCTGACAAACAGATAATAGATTTAACTATCTAAAGTAATCTTCCTGTGACTGATATATATTAAACATTTACAAATTCTCATAATATAAATATGGTCTTTAAGTCCAAAGCACTTTTTTAGGCCAGGATTTAGAACTGAATGATTTAAATCATCTCTTTACACCTACAACTTAACATTATTCTTTTAAAAAATGAAAAATATCCTAAAAATGACAACAATACTACATTTTCCCATGAGGCTGCCACTTGGGAATTGAAATTTACTTTTATGTTTATAGGTGCAATCCTGTACTAAAAGATGAGACATTTTTCAGGTCATATAATGAGTCACTAAAATTGGAAAAAAATTCACTACTTTTCTTTAATCAAATTATTTGGTTGCTTGACATTTAACACATAAAAATTAAAAGAAAACCTTTTTTAACATATGCATACAATGATAGCAGTTTACATTCACAGAATGCATTAAGGATCATAGAATCCAAATCTATAGCTGAGAGAGTCCTCAGAGACTATTTTGTCTCACCCTTTCATTTTAGTATACAAAGTGTTTTTCTTCAATGCATGTAGAGTAATTATTCTTCTTCTTACTTAATAGCTAAAGAAACTGAGATTGTGAGCTCAGTGATGACCTCATCCAGCAGAGCTAATGGCTGAGATGAGATTTTAATCCAATCGGAATTTAACTCTGTGTCCCAATATTCTTCCTATCATGCTGCTTTTTACACTTGTCTGCTTTGTGTTAGGTTTTGATAAACAATCTAAACTCTTAAAGGTGCTTCACATTCAGATGCAAAATGGAAAAAGATATTTATAATTTGTGCCATTTCATAACAGCTCAGTACATAAAAGTCTACCTAAATATATAGGGCAATATTTATGATGACGTTTTACCCTGTGTGCCCTTTATATTAATGTAAACTCTTGAACAGTGACCAAAAGTCATTACTGTTTGATGGCTGTTAGGGGGCCAGAGTGAAATGAATTGGTTTCTATCCAATGCTTCGTGGACAAGTGTCTAAATCACAAAAACACTACCACAATTAGCATTACTTTAGTTAATAGTTTTAAGCACTTGAGGT
>CM053601.1:98570499-98581521 GCA_028646575.1 Pseudocheirus occidentalis | reverse complement strand
GTGGAAATGAATGATGTAACCAAGAAAATAAATTAAAATTAAAAAAAATTAAAATATATTAATGCTAAAAATGAAATTTTCTAAAGTTAAAAAAAAAAAGAGAGAGAGAGATTAAGCTACTTGCCTAATGTCAGAGGACCAAAAGGATGTGAAAGAGGGATGTGAAACCAGGTCATCCTGATTCTGAGACCCAGGGCAACTTTTTATCCATGAGAGCATCTCCAGGGAAGGTGCTAATAAACTCAATCACATTAATGTGAAAATAGCTTAATGAATATTAGGACTTTTCTTTGAATGTTTACATTTTAATAACCAAGTGGGAAGACAAACAAGGAAACCTGGAATTCTGAGTCCCAGTTTCTTCCACTGCAAAATGGCAATGAAAGCACCCAATTCCCAATATAAAGAAATCATTTTGTTAATTGTAAAGCCTGGTAGGTGATACAGTGGAGAGAGTATTGGGCCTGGAGTCATGAAGACCTGAGTTAAACTCTGGTCTCAGATTCTTACTAGCTATGTGACCCTGGGCAAGTCACTTACCCTTTTATTTTTGTTGTTTTTAAAGGAAATAACACTTTAGCTACTTTCCAGAATATCTGCCCAAAAGTAAGTCATGAGAGCTAGGAGAAATGTTAGAGACCATATAGTCAACCTTTTTCTTTTACAGATGAGGAAACCAGGCCTCACAGAGTTTCAGTGAATTACCCATGATCACATGGTAAGTGGTAGAAGCAGCACTTGAACCCATGCCTTTGGACACTAAGGTCTACATGTGTTGTGATGACCAAAGGTTTGGATAGAGTTTTTGGACTTCTCCTGATTGATGGCCTTAGAGCTCCTCTAGTAATCCTGAGCTCCCTTCAGCTTCCATCTCCTATGAGTAACCTTCCTTGGTTTCTCCCACTTTTTGTCAGTGTCTGCCCTCCTCCTTTTACAGATTTTACAGAAGAGGAAACTGAGGCAGACCGTGGTTAAGTGACTTACTTCGTATTTCTGCATGTGGTTTGGATCAACATATCCGCATACATGTTTCTTCCCAGTAAAATATATGATCTTTGAGGCCTGAGACTGTCTCCCTCATTGTTCTGGTAGTCCTTGTACCTCGCATACAGCAAACTTTTAAATAAATGCTCATTAAATTCAAAAAAAAAAAGAAAGGAAGTTCAGATCAAGAGGGTTTTGGGTCTAATGTGATAAATTTGTTATGCACTAAAAAAAAGTTGTATGTAAGTAAATTGATAATTAACTTTTAAAAGTCTCTTTTCCTATTATGAATTGCTCTTTATCTTTGATTGTTTTATCTGTCCTCCTCTGAGCCTTCTCCAGTTTCATGTTTTCTTGATGTTCAACAATCACAAGTGTATGCGTAACTCCAGGAGTGACTATGATACGTTTTCTTCAAGGCAGATCATTATTTCCCATTTTGTTTTCAATAGCTTTTTCCCACACTTTGTTGGCCTTTTTGATAGCAGTGGCATGGTAAGTAAAAGTTGACAATATTTATATTCATTTGGTTCAATGATAGAATTTTCACTTTCCATATGCCAACTCTAAATTGAGCTCCTACCTGTATGACCTAGTGAAGGGGGTAAGGTGGGGTCTCAGATTCTTCAGCTATAAAATAAGGATGGCCTCTCAGATGACTTCTAGCTCTAGATCTGTGATCCTATAGTCCTAAACTACAAAACTGCTTATACAGTTAACCAGCTACGGCAGCAGGAGGCAAGTAGGTGTCTCATTAGATAGAAAGCTGAACCTGGAGTCAAGAAGATGTGACTACAAATCTGGCTTCAGATGCTTATTATCTATGTGACCCTGGTCAAGTCAATCTTTGGTTGCCTTGATCTACTGGAAAAGGAAATGGCAAATCGCTCTAGTATCTTTTGCAAGAAAACCCCATGGACAGTATTAGCATGCTATGGTCCATGAGATCACAGAGACAGACATAACTGAACAACACCTATAACAAATTTTTCTACTTTTTGTTCTGAAAATTTTATATTTATAGTAAAAAAAAGTAATAATAATAATGAGGGCTTTTTATTATTAGTATCCATGAATAAACATTCACGAAGTCCATGTTAGATGAATAGGTCCCTGAGCTGACACTAGGGAGAGTATGGAATATAAACCACAGCATGTTAAGTAACAAAGGACTAGGCTCCCAGTTCAGAGGCCTTAGATCTCTCTGGAATTTAGCTCTTCATCTGACAAATGAAGAAAAGATGAAGTAATTTCTTAGTTTCTAAGATCTAACATTCTAGGATGCAAAGATATTTACCAGATAAGTTCCTTGATAAAAGAGGCCATGTTTTATTCATCACTGTATCTCTTTTATCTCCCTCAATACTTATCACAGGGTTTTGTACATAGAAGCTTCATAACTGTGTATTGAACTTATTTGTTGAATTAGAAGAGGCAACTCTGAATTTTTTTTGCTAATGTAATGTAGGGATAGGTATAATCTCAATTGTTTTTTTAGACTTAGAATATATCTGTATATTTCTAATTTGGTATAGTGCTTGACATTCTAAAACAGACAAAAGTTTCAAAGGAAGGAAGTTCGAATGTAAAGACATGAGGAGTGATAGTACAACTTTTGCCTCACCCATACCCTTCTCTCCACATACACAGTCAGTCACCTGCATAGTTGAGGCCCTTATCATTTATCTTTAGAACAGTGACAGTTTCCTAATTGGTCTCTTTCTCTCAATTCTCTTCTTTCTCCATTCCATCCTCCCCATATATGACAAAGTGATATCCCTAATGCAGAAGTATTACTGTGTCAGTCCTTTTAACAAAAAACTCCAAAGCCTCACTAGTGGTTCTAGGATCAAATACAAATATGCCTTTTCCATTTAGACTCAAGAATCTTACTTCCTTCAAAACTCAAATAATCTGTCACCTTGTACATTAGTCATATATAATTCCCACATCAAACTTCCCAAAAGGTGATGGTGCCACTCTATGGCACCCTGAAATTGTTATTTATTGTGTAAATGTATTTTTTAAGTTTGTCTATTAGTCAACATGTTGCTTCCACTAGTAAAATGCAAGTTCATTAAGAGACTGATTCCTTATTACTATGTATCTTCAGTGCCTGGCACGGTGACTGACACACTGAAAGTATATAATAAATATCGCTGATTGATTACTTGTGAGATTATGGCATAACTGTTAACATAAAAAAGTCAATCTTATAGGGGCTTTAATTTCCTATTTAATTTACAATTGACATAGGTAATAAGGGAGTTAAAAGGTAATGAGGCATTTTCATTTTTCTCCCTGTTGCTAATTCAAAGTTTGAAGGGACAATGCTTTTATTTATTGAGCTACAATCTCAGTTCCCAGGAAATACCTTTTCTAGATCTTTCTGAGATAGAGACCACAGTTCTTACGGGCAGAAAAGTCAACATGGAACATAAGAAAATCAACAGAGTGGTTGAATCACTTTAGAGCTTTACAGACTCCCTGGGCATAGTCTGTTGGTGGAAAATGGAAAGTTGACTGCAGATTTGACATTGAATGTTTTGAAAATCTCTGTGACCAGTGATGGAGTAAATGTTATAATGGTATACCCTCTGTGTATACTATTTATATTTGGTTAAAACACGGAAATTTTTTTTGCAGGTAAAGGCCCTCTCTATTCATCCTGACCAGTATATAAGACATTCACAAAGTATGAGAAACATACCAGTTGAAGTGCTCTATAACATCAGTGATTCATTATAATAAATTGTTATTTTATTTTCAAAAATTCTAAAATAAATGTATGAAAATAGATTTGAAAAGTACTTAATAATAAACCTTTTCTTTTCAAGTCAAATTATGACTACATTGATTTGGCAAAGCAATCTCTTTAAATAGAATGATTCACCATTAAAAACATTGTTTAAAAAACTGTTGACATGGCAAAATTGTCAAAAAAAATTTTCAATTGAATAGATTTTACTATTTTTTGCAGTCATCAAAATAGCACTTGCTATTACTTTTAGAACTAGGCAAAGAATAGGAATGGAAGGAGGTAGACCAATAAAAATCAAATTAAAACAGAATCATTACATAGGAATAGAAATGAATTTCATTATATAACATTCCAAAAGAAAACTGACTCTGTAGTATCTTATCAATATTATATTTCAGTAAGCCTATTGTTAGAAAGCAATGACACCTAAGACATTTCAAAAGAAGTCACAAGATTACTGTCATTTAGATCAAAATGATATTTTTTAAGCATAAATGATTCTTGGCATGATCAGAGTATGTTCATTCATACAAACTGTTTTTAATTCTATGAGAGCATTACATTCTGAATTAATAGGCCAGAAAAATTACTAGCTGAAAAATCATATCCCTATATGATTATACTGATATCTACAAGAGCCTCGTTATTGGAGCCAATGCAATTGTATTCATTTATATAAGCAATCCTTAAAGTAACAAAGGATTGTATTTCCTTAAAAAGTACTATAAATCAAAACAAAATTATGTTGAATGTGATTTTCCCATAGGAAAAATGTTATAAAATAAGTTCTGTTCTGAGGAACCTATAGAGAACGAACCACAAATATTATATCTAGTAAATCATATGCCTTCCTTTTCAACAGAACAGAGCTTTTTATAGTATACCTAGCTCCACCACACAGGACAATACAGGATAAAATAACATGCATTTTAATATGAGTTGTATTTAAGAGATTCTTCAAAGAGGGACAGTGCAAGCAAGCCTGGGGTGAGGACCTGGAAAGGAAACACTGGAGAAATCCAAAGAAAGAGACTCTGCCTGACTCTAGTGAGCTAAACATTTTCTTGGGGGTCAGCTGAATTCTTGAAAAAGAAATGTTAGGGTTATTTTTTTGCAAGTCTGTGTTCTCTCTGATTTAAGTGTCCTAAGTAATAATATGAATATAAATCATAGGGTATTATAAGGGCAAATAAAATTGCTTTAATTTGATAACTTCTTATATTTAAATTTTTAAAATGTGACATATATAAAAATAAAAGTTAAAATGCCAGCAATAGTTCCAAATCTAATTCATAGCACTACTGAATATTTCCCTAAAATATACACAAATTGATGAGTTTATGTTTATTACAAGACTAATGAAAACATAAACTCAGAAACTAAATGCTACAGAGAATTTCTTTTATAATTAATCTCATTCAATTTTCAAGAAAATTGCTTTGAATGTCAGAAAGCTTATATTGAAACTAATTTTTCACATCAATTTACTGTGTGTCAGGGTCTCTCATTTACTGGAAGCTAACTGACCCCATGGTATATTATACTGCCTTTCTATAAAAAGTCAGTTGGATTCAGCACTTTTCATTACACATTTTTATGCAGCTCATTTTGTTTCAAAACTTCTGGATCTTTATTTGTACTCTATTTTAGTCAAAACACCAAAAACTCCTTTTCCTCAATTCCCACCTTGCCTTCCCTCTTACCTGTCCATACTCTATTCCCCTCCCTTCAGCACACCCCAAACAAGCAAGAAAACATAAATCTCAATAAAAGGACAATGGTGAAACATTGGCTGACTGCCTCAAATAGTTGTCTCCTTTTGTGTAAAATGTGATTTGTGTCCCAAGAGTTTATCCAATGAATATACAATACCCAGTAGCAACCCTTTGCCACTATCACTTCTATGTCTGATTCATTCAAAATTCTGAGGTTAAGGATACTGTGTTGTCGAAGAAGCAACACATGAAACTTTGTGTTCCCTTACAGGGTCAACCAATTGGTCATCTCTGACACAGGAAAAAAGAAAAGCAATGCTGAGGAGGATAAATTAAATATTTAGGATGAGATAAAGTATATTGCTTTCAATACATTGCCATAAGGAAGCTGATGAATAAAAACCACTAGTTCTAAGAGTTTATAGGATTAGTAGATTTTTGTTTTATTGATCATAATTTCCATACCTATTGGATCAAGATCCAACCAGAAAAGTCAAACAAAAGCCTTCCACAAAGAACCTCCTGCATCATCATAAGTTGGGCATGTGCTTTAAGTTGCATTTTTCAGAAAAGAATGATTCGTATGTATTAATATACCCACAATGTCCAGAATCTTTTCCATTATGATAACTTTGGATTTGTAAGGAGACTTGCTAAAACTGACATATTGTCTGTATCCATAGAATAGAGTTTTCTGAGAGTTGATAGAGCAGACAAACAAATGCCTTTTTCTCCATCAGTGTGATATTTTAAAAGATATGTGTGTAAAAAGCATTTTAAAAATTAAATCATATCATTGGTTCATAAATTCTACCCTACAGTCCACAAAAGAAGCAACAAAATCACTCTTTGGAATACCACAGGTCAAATATTACCACCCTCTTATGAGAACTGTCAAGGTCTTTCCCTATTTATTCTGTCGTCTATATAAAGTTCAATTGGGGGATGTGCTTGAGTGAAGTTGGAGTTGTAGAATACAATCTATGGCACTAAACAGGATTTTTCTCAAATTGAATATATTTTGGAAATAGTCTTTCTTATTCTCTTACCTTAAGCATGTACATGTATCTCAAATATCTTCTTCAACAATTCCTCAATCTGAGATCTCATGCATGACAGTGATATCTCTACCAATAAAAACTGCCTAAGAAGAAAGGTTATAGACTCTGTCTATCCAAAACCAAAACAAACAACCCTTTCCCTCCCCCCCCCCCAAATATCAGAACTTGGTAGTCAACCCTCTGGTGAGGAGCCTGTCAAGCTTTAGTTAGCATATGGTTCAGCACCTGGGCCTGTCTTTGAATCTTTCCAAACTTGGTAGGAAACACCAGTGATTGCTCCCCTAAAACAGCCAGGGACACCTCCTTGCCACAACGAGTTTTGTTAACTCTGTGTGTGTGTGTGTGTGTGTGTTCTTTGCAATTTATAATCAAGTTGAACACAATATTAATTTTGATAATGTAATTTTCCCTTTTCTGTCCACTTAGACATTTAACCCTATAGAAGAGATTTAAGAAAAAAGTTACCATTGTTACAAATTATACTTTAGATTTTTTTATACAAAGACAATTATGATTCAGTTCTTCTAGAATTCTATTGACTGGAATTCCTGGCTTTCTCCCAAGCAGTTCCCTAAAAAGGTTACCAGCTTAATTGAATGAAATGAGAGTCTGCAACTGTCAACAATTATCTATGGAGCAATTCTTGGTTTTAGACTGAATAAAATCAAAGTTAGCAACCAACCACAATTATTTATGAAGCAGCAGCTATCCACACTGGCCATGATGTGTATTTATGTGTGTGCAATTATGAACACTTCCTGAAGATCTCCAATTTTCTTTTCATCCACTATGCTGCCACCCACTCTGATATACTACCTCTTTATGTCCAAGAATGCCAGCTGATATTATCAGATAGAGTCCTTTCTTTTTCTTAAGCTAAGATTTGACCTGTAATAAATAAGAAAATGTTCACAAAATGGGTAAATACAAATAGCTTAGTTTTCCCACAATCTTGGACCTTTGTGGTCCTTCTGCAATTTCCTGATAGCTTCAGTCCTGCATTTGAGGTGGGTTGTCTCTTACAGGCTTCATCTCTCACTAGTATCTGGCCTTTTCTCATTTCTTTGAGAAACAGAGTGAGCATGGTTTTGATGGATATAACTTGAAGCAACACAGTAACAGGGTACTAGTCACTTTGCTGTGAGCATCTCATTAGATGACTAGAGGCACCTCACGTATTATTTAAAGGTTTCTTTTTTTTCTGGTACCACACTGAAGAAGATCCACTTATTCTGTCCAAACAGAAAAAATACAGAAGTGTTTACTCTTCTTGCCAAATAAAGTGTTAGGAAGTTGCAGAAAGAGGAACTGTAGCTAAATAATGACCATAGCTTTACAATTTATGTCAGAGACCTGGCTTAAGAATTAAAGTGCCTGAAAGCTAATCAACATCAGCTTTTTATTCAGAGAACATGACAGATAGATACAAAATCAAAATGAAATAATATATGCTCATAAGCTACCTTTCTTCAAATAGGGAGAATTTTTATAATCAAGTTCAGTTTATATTAAATAATCCTAAATACTTCCTGAATCCCCATTGCAATTATTTTTATGATGTACTATATAACTTCTTGTACAGTACTTCTGCCAACTAAATGGCAGAAAACATGTAGATGAGGTTATTTTTAACCCCAATTTAATATTTATAGAACATTTTTATCATTTTGCTAAATAGAATCTATCACCTAAAAATAACTGGCACGTATATAGTGCTTTAAAGTTTACATATACTATCTCATTTGAGCTTCACAATAACACTGCAAAGAGGATATTACAACTATTATTATTGTCATTTGTGATGATACTGAGACTCACCCAGACAAAAATGATTGATCCATAATCACATAGCTAGCTAGTAAGTGTCAAGGCAAAAGATTTGAACCAGACCTTTATAACTTAGTCCCCCTCCTACTTTTTCAGTTTTCTTATACCTTACTCCCCTATATGTACTCTTCCATCCAAGGAACATTGGCCTCCTCCTCAATGGAGTCATTGTCCCATGAACAAGGCACTCTCTCTTCACTCTGCACATTCTCTCTAGATGTTCTCCATGCCCGGATTGCTCTTCCTCTTCCAAGTTGATTGCTTCCCTCCTTGACTTCCTTTAGGTCCCAAACAAAATTCCACTTCCTCCAGGAAGCCTTCTTCAGTGCCTTCTCTCTATAAATTACTATTTTTCTGGTGTATAGCTTGTTTCACATATATTCATTTTCTCCCCCAATAGACTGTAAGCTTCTTGAGGGCAGGGACTATACTTTTTTCTCCTCTTGTATTCCCATCACTTAGCACAGTGCCTATCAAGAAGCAGGGATTTAATAAATATTTACTGAATGAATAATTCCAAGTACAGTTTGCTTCATAATAGATCATACTGCTTACTACTTTGATGCAATACTGCTGTAGTCAGCAAGTATTTTTAAAGAAATACCAAAGCTGAAATGTCCATTTTCACTAATAAATATAATTCCCTCATAAATTCTCCCCCACCCATGTTCTGCCCTGTTTTTTTCAAGATACATTTGTCCCATACAGCACTGAAATTGGCATGTAGTAGGCATCTAATCAGTGTTTGTTGACTTACCTCAAAAATGCTATAAAACAAGTAAACACAGCCACTTTGCAGGCCAATTTAAGTGTTATTTTAGTACCCACATGTATCTAAATTTCTACACTCTAAAAAAAAGCTTAATTAATTTTGCCCCACTTTGTTAACCAAAATGTTAACATTTTCAATTAGAATGTTAAAAGAAAAAAAGCTTCTCTGGTTTAAATGTTGAAACTACTTTCCTACATAAAGATTTATGGACTGGGAGAAAGACTTAAAGGATTCTCTATATTACTAAAATTAAATATACCAATGGTGTCTAAGTTGTCTAAAAAGGTCTATGTCTTGACTTTTCATCCATTTTATAAGTAAAGGAACTACTACTATTTCTGATGTCTTACAAATGTTTTATATAGTTAAAAAAAGGTTTAATGGTTTATGCTTGCACAAGTTTAAATATATAAAGGACTTAGAAAAAAAAAGATTCACAGTAAAAATATAACCAGTGCATGATTATTCAAGGTATAATTGTTGCTGATTGCCAAATTGTACATTATCAATGTTTTTAATTTCTTTCTTCCTATTATTCCTGCCTACACATGGATGCCTAGGTCAAGGTAAGGATGAAAATCTGCATCTGTTAATTTTGTTACATGTTGGTTCAAGGTATAGAGCACTAGGACATTAACTTTGAAGACAGGAAACTGGGTCTGAATCCTGTCTGTCACACTTATTTTCTGTGTGGCCTTGGAAAATCACTTAACATCTATAAGTCTGTGTTGCTCAATCTGTAAAATAAACGGGTTGGACAAAATGCTTTCTAAATTCACTTCCAGCTCCAAACCATACGATTATTCATTCATTCCACACTTAAGTTGCTACTATATCCAAGGTACTAGTCCATGTCCAGTAGTGTTCCAGATTTCCCTACTGGTTAATGTCTCCACTTCAGAAATCACTTAAGCTGTACCTATAGTATATTTACTTATCTGTGGACATATTACACCATCAAGTAGAAGGTAAGGTGTTTAAATTACAGACTATCCCCCTTATATATGTGTGTCCACAGTGCCTATAGCACATAGGGTACACATGGTAGGTGATTAATTCATGTTTTTTTTTCCTTTTCTTGACTGATAAAACAAGATATATCAGTAATGGACTTAACAGGAATGTCATTTCAGTCCCTTTGAAGTAATAAGTGTAATAGGTAAAGATAAAAGTGTTCATGCTCTTTATAACAGGAAATAAAACTCTGAGAATTTATCTCTGTAGGGGAAAGGGGCTGAAGAGAATATCTCTTGTAAAGATATTTTCAGTATCCTTAATTACTGACAGTCTTTCGTATTGTGATTTTTATGGTATAATGCATAGTCTTTTCTTTTTTTTTTTTTAACTAAAAACCTTCTCTAATATCTCAATTTGGCAGTGAAGTGTCCCTAGATTTCTGAATGCTATGCCAACACACTTCAAGCTATGAGGGGTCCTAGCTCAATCTTGGTATGTAGCAGGCACTATTTAAAAAATGCTTGCAGATTAATTGCTAGAGATCTGGTAAAAGCTTTTAAGAAAGGCATGGTGACAAAATGAAAGTATTCCTATGAATTATTGGTAAAATCTTAAACTTGTTTCTTGACTTTGATATACCTAAACTCTCCACCTAATAAGATCATCTGACTTGCTGTTCAGTCACTCAGTCCTGTCCTACTCTTCATGAGTCCATGGACCATACTGTCTATGGAGTTTTCTTAGCAAAGATACTGGAATGGTTTGCCATTTTTTACTCCAGTGAATTAAGGCAGAGGTTAAGTGACTTCCCCAGGGTCATGGAGCTAGTAAGTGTTGGAGATCAGATTTGAAATCAGGTCTTCCTGATTCCAGGCCTAGCACTCTATTTTCACATAGAGGATCTTTAAAATATTATATCTATTTCTATATCTATATCTATCTATC
>CM053601.1:98548014-98570399 GCA_028646575.1 Pseudocheirus occidentalis | reverse complement strand
GTAGCAGGGACTGGTGACAATGAATACAAATGTGAGACAGTTACTGGTTTCAAGGCACTCACATATTCTGATATTTATAACATCACAGGTCCATGAAGAATTCATGACATTTTTTAGATACAAATAACTATTAAAAGTTGATCATGGTTGATTGCAAATTTGCTGCTCAGAAAATGTCATTCCCAACTATCCCAAGTCAACAATGAGGTCACAACCTAATTACCAATAATAGAACACTGGAATTTCACTATATTATTATATCCAGGGTCTATAGGATAGTTCTACACTGTAGGTAAAATAGTCTTTTAATGAGATAATTTAGATGTTGCTCTGCATGAGGAATCATAAATTTTATTTTATAGTAAAGCTATAATGATCTACAGAATATTAAACTATGACCCAGTCAGTATGATCAACATTTCCAAATTTTCAGCAGTCTGATAAATATTTGAGTACAATGAGATAAATGTTCCTGGAATAGTAACTTGTTAGATAATTTTTTAGTATATTTTTAAAAATATTGTAATAACAATATAATAAGTGATATCCTAGCAATTTTAAAGAATTAAATAGCAAAAGAATAAGAAGGGATGGTCAAATTTCTATTTTCTCCTCTATTAATTTTGATAATACTACTTAGTAATCTGCCCGGAATATTCACTTACAATTATATACACGTGGAATTATGATAAAGAAAACATAATGAAAGCTTAATTTCTAAAATGAAACAGGATCATAGAACCAGACATTTAAATCTGGAAAAGAAATCAGAGGAGACATAGTCCAACCCTATCAAACAGAAATTAAAATAAGGATTATTTCAAAGCTTCTGAATTTAATTATCACACTTATAATAGTATAAGTAAACTTAGTATTTCATAAAGCAAGTGGGGGTTGATAAGGAAGCAAAACAAAGTCACTGATTTAAAGGATGCCCAAACAAAAACTATATGTATTTCTTGGACATACACATAGCTGAAATTGAATAGATATATAAACAAAATTGCATCCATAATACAGACTAACTCCCCCGTCTCCTCTCTCTCTCTTGGCAGATCCCCTGGCAATATATGCAGAAGCTTTTAATGAATGCCCAAGGTGATCCTTTAGTGGAATTTATTCCCTCGCTTGTTTGGGAATCAGACAAGGATCCTCCTAGGAGCTGAGTCTGTGATTCAAATGCTTCCCTCTACTTTCCCCCAACTAATGAGGCACTAAACTGCATTTCTACCATAGTAGAACCCTGGTTACATGACTCCCATAGATAACCTGAGTTAACCCCCTAGAGAGCTGACATAGTCAAACAGAAGGATAACTCATGTGCTATTCATAGCACAAATTCAAAGGCAAATTACAAAATCATAAATGCTGAATAGAAGGAAAACACAGTATCAGACTAACAGAAGAGGTCAGATCACAAGACTTCATCACTGACATGACTTTGCTGGGTCTGCCAAGTTCCAGGAGGTTAATAACCAAATAGCTAGGAAACTTCCATGCCTCCTCCTAATTTTCAAAAGGTTCCTTCAGTAAAACATCTGGAAATGATCAGAAGCAGACACCTGCCAATGGGCAAAGGTATGCTTGAAGACTCAAGCCCCATTCCTGAGTGATTTGCAAACTCATCATAAACTTTATTCATATAACCTCTCTTTGTTCAGAAGCACTTAACTAGAGGAAAAATGCTATGGTTTAACTCCATCCTCATTTACTTTATACTGTAGGAGGAAGACATCAAGAATAGATAGGCAGTGCTTCTGAGGAAGATCCATTCAGAGCACAACCTTTTAAAACTAGAGAATGGTGGCATTGGTACTTCTTAAAACACATGGCTTTCCTATGAGGTCATCATGAATAAAAGTTAAGTAATAGAATTTGTAATGTAGAGGGAGTGTAGTAATTTCCATGTAAATGAGTTTCCTTTCTGGCACACAATAGGCTTAGTGTAGGGTCATTAGCCCCAGTAAACTTTTATCTCTGGGTTTCAAAATAGTAACTCAGCTGTGGGGAGCTGTTTAATCTAAACATTAAAAAAAAAAGGATATCCACAAACTGACATTTCCAGCAATTATTAACTGTTTTTTCATTATAGAAGTGTGACTTTTCCTTACAAATACATTAGTGGTACTAGTTTAGACAAACTAATGAAACATTTGTTTCTGAGATGAAGCTACAAGAAGTTAAAAGCATCCATGTAGTTGGAAACAATTTCTTTGTTCCTTCACAATTCAGACTTATACAACAAATATTGCAAAAATAGTTTTGTTTATTTTACAAATCCTTTGGCCAAAGAATAGCAGTTAGGTGGCAGAAAGCCTGGAAGAAGGAGTTGCTATCATTTTGTGTGAATGATTATTGTCTTTTATATGGGTTTAAAAGGATTTACAATCACCACTCCTGGGGATAATATCACTTGAACTATCTACCTCACAGGATTGTTTGGAGGAACCTGAAAGAACTATATAAATGTGTTATCATTACCATAAAACACTAGCATAGTTGACACCCTTTCTTACCCTGTATGATAAAAATGGGAAAGCAGAAGGTCCCTATAAGTTCCCCAAATCCCTAGAAACTACCAAAAAAAATATTTCAGAAAGAAATAGGGTAGATTTTTTTCTTTTTTTAAAGTTTCAAAATGATAAAGCCTAGAGCTAACAAAATTAAGAAGGAAGCTTTGGACTTATAATGATCATTTTAAGCCTTCAGTAAAACTGAAAATGAGAATACAGAGTAGATGGAAACTGGTTTATAGTTGTTATAACTTTGTCCATTTTATGGAAACTGCTTCAAGGCTAGCTTGTGCTTCTCCGTCTGTCTCTGTGTCTGTCTCTGTCTGTTTCTGTCTCTGTCTCTCTGTCTCTGTCTCTGTCTCTCTCTCTCTCTTTCACTTTGATTTCTCTAGAAAGTCAAAGGTAGGTCAAAGTAGGTAGTACACAAGAGAACCTTGAAGGTCTTTCTCTATCAAAAAAAGGTGTCTGAAAATTTTTCCTATGTTGCATTTTCATGGAACATTTGAAATTATTTGTGTTGAATTCAATTAAATTCTATGTTAATTATTCACCAATTATGTCAAAAGCCCTATGATAGGCACCAAGGAAACAAAAACAAAACAAGTTATCCTTTAGGAGCATGCATGCTACTTGGGGATACAATTTGTAGCCAGTCAAGATAATTAAAGGAGGAAGAAAGCAATAACAGCTGTGAAGATCAGATAAGGCTTAACCTCAGAAGGGCCACCTGGCAGAGATGAAGAAGAATCAGATTACAGGAATGGTAGACAGCTTTTTGCAAAACAAAGAGTGCAGGTAATGGAAAGCAAAATTCAAGGAATAACTGGCAACCCACTTTAACTGCAACAGAGAATTTGCAAAGGGTAATCATATGAACTAAGTGAGGCCTTCCCCATTCTATTGTTTTCTTCTATTTCTTTGCATTGCTCATTTAAGAAAACCTTTTTTTTTAAATCTCTTCTTGCTGTTCTCTGGAATTTAGCATTCAGTCTGGTAGACCTTTCCCTTTCCTTCTTTTTTCAACCATTTTTAAAGCCTTATCAGAAAGTCATTTTACTTTCTTGTTCTTCTTTTCATTTGGATTGTTTTATCTGCCTCCTCTACAGTATTCCGGAACCTCTGTCCATAGTTATTCAGGTACTTTATGTACCAGATCTAATCCCTTAAATCTACTTTCACTTCTACTTCATATTCATAAGGGATGACATTTATTTTATACCTATACAGTCTGATGGTTTTCCCTACTTTGCAATATGAAGTTCATGATCGTAGCCAAAGTTACGTCCAAGTCTTGTTCTAGCTAATTCTACAGAGCTACTCCACTTTTGGCTGCAAAGTATATAATCAATCTGATTTCTATTTTGACATCTGGTGATATCCATGAATAGAATCAGCTTTTGAGTTGTTGAAAAAGAGTGTTTGCTATTACCAGCAATCTATCTCATCAATACTTTATAAGTCTCTGCCCTGCTTCATTTTGTACTTCAGGACCAAACTTGTCTATTATTCCAATTATGTTTTGATTTCCTTCTTTAGCATTCCAGTCCCTTATGATGAATGTGACATTTTCTGAATGTGTGATGTTATTTCAAGAAGATGTTGCAGGTCTTCATAAAACTGATAAACTTTGGTCTTTTCCATATCAGTGACTGGAGCATAAACTTGTATTACTGTGATGCTGAGTGGTTTGCCTTGGATTTGAACAGATCTCATTCTACCATTTTTGTGATTATACCCCTTTACTTTTATTCCCTCCCTTTTAATGACTATGAGGGCTACTATATTTCTTCAAAGGGATTCCTGCCCACTGTACTATATTTAATCATCACCTGAATTAAATTCACCCCTTCCTCTCCATTCAAGTTCACTGACACACAAGATGCTGATTTTTAAACTTTCCATCTCCTGTTGGACTATGTTCAGTTTACCTTAGTTCATAGATCTTACATTTCAGATTCCTATTCAATATTGATCTTTACAGCACCAGACTTTCCTTTCACCACCAGACACATCCATAGCTGAGCTTCCTTTTGGTTTTGGTCCAGCTGTACTCTGCTCTTCTCCAGTAGTTTTGGATACCTTCTGAATTGAGGAGCTCATGTTCTGATGTCATATCTTTTATAATTTTAATACTGTCCATGGAATTCTCTCGGTAAAGATATTAGAGTGGTTTGTCATTTCCTTCTGAAGAGATGTCTTCAAGAAAATGAGAAATATTAAGGGAATGTTTGATATAAAAAAGTACATGATAAAAGAGACAAATGGTAGGCACTTAACGGAAGTGGAAGAAATTAAGAAGAGGTAGCAAGAACATACAGAAAAATTATACAAGACAGATCTTAACATGGTGGATACCCATGATGATATAGTTACTGATCTAGACCAAACATCCTTACGAATAGAGTCAAGTTGACCTTAGGAACCACTGCTAATAAAAAAGCTATTGGAAGTAACAACTCCAGCTGAGCCTTTTAAAATTCTAAAACATGATGTTATTAAGGTGCTGTACTCAATATGCTAGCAAGTTTGGAAAACTCAACAGTGGCCATTGGATTGGAAAAGATCAGTTTATGACCCTAAAGAAGGGCAAGACCAAACAAATGTTCAAATTACCAAGTAATTGCACTCATTTCACACATCAGCAAAGTTATGCTTATGATTCTGAAAGCTAGGCTTCCACAATATGCGACCTGAGAATTACCAGAAGTGCAGATTGGTTTTCAGGGGAAATAGAGGAACTAGAGATCAAATTGCCAACATTCACTGGATTATAGAGAAAGCAAGAGAATTTCAGAAAAAAATATCTATTCCTTCTTCATTGACTACACTAAAGTCTTTGTGTGGGTCATAACAAAATGTAGCAAATCCTCAAAGAGAGATGGGTACCAAATCATTTGACTTGTTTCCTGAGGATCTTGTATGTGGGTCAAGAAACAACAATTAGAACCCAAGTCAGAACAACTGATTGGTTTAAGATTGGGGGAAAAAAAAGTATGACAAGGCTATGCATTGCCACCTTATTGAACTTATGCACAGAGTGCATCATGTGAGAAGTCAGACTACACAAATAAAAAGCTGGAATTAAAGTTGCTGGGAGAAATATCGATAATATCTGATATGCAAATGATACCACTTAGATGGCAGAAAGTGAAGAATTAAGAAGCCTCTTGATGAGGGTAAAAAAGGAGAGTGAAAAAGCTGGTTTGAACCTTAACATAATAAAAAAACTAAACTAAGATCATGTCAACTGGTCTCATCACTTCCTCATGAGTAAAGGAAGGAGAAATGGAAGCACTGTTAGATTTTATATTCTTGGGCTTAAAGATCTCTGTAGATAGAGACTATAGCCATGAAATGAAAAGACACTTCTTGGAAGGAAAGCTATGACAAATCTGGGCAGCATACTTAAAAGAGATAGCATCTTTGCTTAAAAAAAGAAAGAAAAGGTCCAGTCAAAGTTATGTGTTTTACCCCCTACCCTGAAGCAATGTATGGCTGTGAGAGTTGGCCTATAAGGAAAGCTGAGAGTTGCAGAAGCAATGTTTTTGGATTATGGGGCTGAAGAAGACCTTTGAGAGTCCCTTGGACTGCAAGGAAGTTAAATCAGCAACAACCTAAAGAAACTAATTTAAGGCTATTCACTGGGAGGTCAAATACTGAAAATGAAGCTTAACTATTTTGGCTATAGAGAGAGAAAAGGGGACTTATTGGAAATGACACTCAGTTTGAGAAATATTAAAGATGAAAGGAAAAGGGGAAAACAGGATGAAATCAATAGACAGTCACGGAAGCAATGGAAATAAGCATGGATAGATTTCATGAGACAGAGGAGGATAGCTAGGGTCTATGATGTGATGAAGAGTTTGTCATATTGAAGGACTGAACAACAATGAGAATGCTCAGGGACATTGGGTCCTGATTGGTAAAGCCTTCAGTTTTGTCCTAGGAGCAATCAGGAACAACTAAAGATTTTCAAACAAGGAAGTATAATGATTAGGGCATATAAATTTAATAGTTGTGAAGGATGAATTGGGTAAGGGTAAAATAAGCAAAATAAGGTTGTTCTGATTGTACTTAGCAATTGAATGGTTATGAGGGTTAAAAAAGAAGGTAGAATTGAGGTTCACTTGGAGAACATAAATCTGGGTAGTTGAGCAGATCATATGGATAAGTACAGCTATGGGTACGTCTCTTTGCAAAAAATTGAATGAGTTATCTTATTTAAAGGAAATTAAATAAAAACTAAATATTAGTTTTGTTTTTGTTTTTTTTAAAACATACAACCATGTTTGTATTATCAATTATTTAAAATATTTTGGAGTGGTTTTTTTGTAAACATAAAGAACCATCAATTAAAATTTTACTTTTTTGTAGGAGACGATTTTCCCATAATTTTTGTACAAATTATCTTATCTGTCTAAAATATCCAGCGAAGGGCTATAAAATTTTTCAGTAGGAACTGTTTGAATTTTTCTTTCATCATGTAGTTGAGTCTGGTGTTAAAGACTGTTTGGGTAGAGCTGTCAACAGGACATTTTCTAAAGACACAAGGGAGTCAGTATAGTACTGTAAAGAAGCATCGTATTCCTTCTGTTGTAAATACTGGATTCGGCCTTGGTCAATCAGCAATTTACAAAGATGACCTATATTTTTCCTTTCTTCATGAGTAAGCCCAGGTGAACCTTTGGGATTATCATCTGCTTGCTTATATCCTTCATGGTCATGCTCTTCATTATCACTGGTCTGATCATCTCTTTTCTTTATATTAATTTTTGATGTTTCCAAAGTTGTTTCCTGCATTCCACAAGTGGCCCAGCTACTCATTCATTGGAAATAGTTAAATTCCACTTGCCCAAGTCCTAAGGTCTTGAAAAATTCTTTGCCCACCAATGCCTCCAATCGCACCTGTGATGACAACAGAGTGCAATAACGATGCCAGCCACAGGGATCCACTGCTCTAATTCATTCTTTTCACTTCCTTCATTCACCCAAGTGTCACCTTCAATGTCCATTTTATCATTCTTCATACGCTTGGCTACTGGTTCCTCATTTCTTTCTTTACAGCTGGTAGGATAGGTTTCAACTAAACATGGCAATGCAAGATCTGTTGCCACACCACATAAATGCTTTCCAATTCCAACCACAGGTAACTTTTCTTTTATTAGCACAGGGATTTTGCTCAAACATAAATGTTGAGTATCAATTTGAAGCCTCTCAAATACAGAGTTTCTGTTTTTGTGTTTACCATCTACCTTGAATCTTGTGGTCACCTTTTCTACTAGCAGGAAGTAGACCTTTTCACCTTCTTGTAAGGCAGTATCAACCCAATGAGACAATTTCCCCCTTCCAGCTCCAGATTCAACAAAGCATCTTCTTGGTCCCAGTAAATTTAATCTTTCATTGTTACCTAAAATTGAAGCCTATTGTTTCAAATGCTTGAAAGCTGAATCACCATTTTGGGGGTCATTTAGGACATCATGCAATGCAGGATGTGACATTATTTGATCTTTAAGTGTACAACTCAGACCTTCACTGGCTTTTCTCAACTTCTTAATTAAGTTTTCCAACTGTTCTTCAGACAGAGAAGAAATTGGGACCAGTTTGTCAAGAATTTCTGTTTCATCTTTTAATCCTGCATTAATATCTTGGATGAAATAATCCATGGAAGAGAACTGTAAAACTTCTTTTGTCATCAATGGCATGCCTTGTTTAACACAGACTAAGAGTGCACTGGGCTTTTTAAAACCGTCTTTTTAATTGTGGTTTTGGTTTCTCTCGAGTTACATTTTTTCAAATGTTTTTCAAGCTGATCTTCATATACTGTGTGCTTAGGATCTAGGGGACAGAATATTCTTTTCCTGGTATTTTCTTCTTCCGTGCCCGCTCCCGCAGCTCTGGCATGCTCCCCGAAGAAACGTCTCCCTGCCGCCAGCACCATCCGGCAGAAGCGATTCTTTCTTTCCACAAAGTAACTGCATTTGCCCTCGATCGGAACCTGGGTGGCCGCTGGTGTGGGCAGCGAGGTAGCCATGTTCGGGGTTTTCAGCAGCCCCAGACCAAACAAGTACTGATTCTTTACAAGAAAGGAGGGCGCCGGACTAAATATTAGTTTTTAACAAAAATTATAAGCTTCCTTAAAGTCAGTCATGTAATCAGTCACTGCCACTCAAGATTACACCTGATATACTTAGATTTCAATTAATTTTCTAAATAAAAGTTATTAGTATCTACTTTCAAAGTAATTACATTCCATAACCTGGCTGGTTTTTATAGAGATATGAAAATAATTTGAGTGCTTCTTTACAGACAAAATAATATTTTTACCACTTTTCTAGAACTTAGAGTAAAATACAGGCTTGCTTCTTTATTCTAAAGTAGAAACGTTCCTGAAAAGGCACACATAATATAAGAATGAAAATAAAAATAGAGAGTTGTACATGAAAAGTTTTTTGTTTACTGGTTTTTAAAGAGTAAGGAGAAAAAAGAAATCTTAGAATATCTTTATTAGCATTATTTTGACCAAGAATTCATGTCAAGACTTTTTTATGGTGACAGAGAAGCACGGGGAGACTTCGATGTCCTGATGCGGATTAAAGTAAGCAGAAGCAGGAAAACAATACACATAATTACAGCAATGTAAATTAAAACACAATACAGCAAAACTGAATGTTGTGTAATTATAATGTTTGCTTATTTGAGAAAATGTGCCTCCCTCCTTTCACCATAGAGCACGGTAAACATAGTAATCCATAAAATGAGGTGGTTGTTCTAGATCAGCGTTCTAAACATGTTTTGAATCATGGCCCATTTTGGCAGCCTGGTAAAGCCTAAGGACCAAAAATGTTTTAATGTGTCAACTAAAATGCATAGGATTACAAAGGAAATCATATTACTATATTAAAATCCATTATCAAAATATTTTTTAAAACAAGTTCAGTAATTCCAAAGTTTAGAGTCCTATTCTAGATGATATCTATATTCTCTTCTGTTATCAAATTATCTGATCTTATAAAGGCGGGGTGAGACAGACACAAAGACACATACAGAGAGATATTGAGAGACACAGAGAGATACAGAGACACTGAGATGGAGAAATAAGAAAAGAGAAAAACAGAATTATGGTAGTTCATATCAGGTCCTGAATCAATATTGATGCTTATCATTTAAAAACTGTAAGGTATATTATGTTGGTAAATATTTTTAAAAGCAGTCAGGAGGAGGGAGGAGTAAGTATGATACTTCAAAAGATCGTCTTTAAATATTATTATTTCCTCCATTGCTTTTTTAAGTCTAAACAATCATGAAAATAATAAATCAAGACCTAATTTGTAGCATTTGACAGTTTCCAAATTGTGAATACTCATACTGGTGGGAGCCAACTCCAGTCCAATACTGCCTGAGAGATTATATATTACCCACATACACACAAAATACAGGCATGTAGATATACATACATCCATCCATATACACACACACACATATATATAATATAGACACATAACTAATTATATCTAGAGATAAACATGTGTGTTTATATAGCTATGCATATATAATATACCAAAATTTAAAAGTTTTATAGACATGCACGTACTAAAAGGTCATTTCGTCAAAACATTTCAGTGATTAGTATGGTACACTGGAAAGAACACTGGACTTGGAATCCTGAGGGACCTGGATTTGAATCCTGTCCCTAGTACTTGCTATTTGACTGACCGTGGTTGTTGTTTAACCTCTATAAGCCTCAGTTTCCATATATGTAAAATGGGGATAATAACACTTACCTCACAGAGATATGTAAGAATCAAATGAAAATGTTATATGGAAAGTGTTTAGTCACAGTGGTTCTTAACCTTCCTAATGCTGCGATCCTTTAATACTTGTGTGTGGGCATATCTGCATGTGGATGGACTCGACTGGAGACAGATAGAGGAGCATATGTGTTGGTTCCTAAATAGGTGTTTTCCGATGGTCTTAGGCGACCCTACTTCCATTCCCAAAGAGGTCACGACCCACTGGTTGAGAACTGTTTAGTTAGATTTTGAGTGCTACAATAATAAGTGCTTTGTAATTCTTTGTAATTTTCCAATGCAATATATAACTGTCAGCAACTATCATCATTACATAGCTAGTTACTGAAAATGACTTTATTATATACTGTGAGGACACTAATACATTTCAGACTTAGTCTCCTGGAGTTTCCTGCTATTAGTGAAAACCAAGAGACACAGCTTGGTAAAATGCAAATGGCAGTCAGTAATGCCCCACTCTTGCAAGAACATTCAAGTAAAGTGGCAGATAGCAGAATGAATATTGACCTAGTGTGAGGAAACAAAGGTAAAAGTCCAGATTCTAACTCTGTCTATATAATCCCGGTAATTTAACTTCTCTGTTCCTTAGTTTCCTCATCTGTTCATTGTGGGTGTTAAACTAGATGATATCTAGTATACTTTCTCATTCTAAAATTCTATGACCTAGCACATTCACATCATTACTAGGTATTAGGTTTTCCATCTATCCACCATTTGAGATATTTGCTACAATCATAAAAAGTGATCGATAACATACCTATCTCAAATATACAAACAGATGAAATAATGCAGTCCTTTAGGCTAATCAGTAGACTGCTTGTTGGGCATACCACACTTAATTATAAGTAATAGATAACTAATTTCTATCCCCCACCCAATACACACATACTTTCTAAAGGAAAATATGTGACAAAAATATGTCAATATTAGTATCACTTGGCTACTTTGGACTCAGAAAATGTTCTTCAATTCAGGACATAGCACTGTGGAGAAGGAGTACTTGAATCAGAGACACTGGTTGAGTACCCACTATGGGGCACTTATAACGTGGCATATATACCTTTAGCAAAGAAAATAGCAGACGTGGTCTCTTCTTGAAAACAGTCTAATGTGAAAACTGTCTAATGTGATTCCCTCTTTCATTTAATGGACTATAAGGCCTTATGACAATTCACTGCTCTCATGGATAGAAAAAGAATGAGCTGAACATAACCTGGAATATGCCTAAAAGTCAATTTATGCCTCACATTCCATTTCTCTACAATCCTATTCAATATTGCCAATGGTCTACACTTCATATAGAAGTTAAATTTTAAAATAAAAAAAAAAAGGTAGTCATTGAAGGCATGAACATGTCATTCTTGTTTTGGGATAAGGAAAATAGTTTACCAAGAAAAAGATACCTTGGAAAAGAATCAGACCTGCTCCAGTTGGTTGACTATAAGCTATATGCCATGCACGTACAGTACAGCCAACCAAGAAAATCTACCTATTATTTACGCAATGACAGATAAAAGAAAATGAGGTGTAGCTCGATAAACAAGCTCTCTCCTAAAGCAGATTTAGACACTATTCATTCCCTTCTTTTCAGTCCAGAAGCCTCCTTAGCTGGAACTGTAAAATAAATTCCAGCACTCAGAACATTTCAAGGAGGAATAATTTTCAAAACTGGCTCAGGCTTTATTTTTCTTCACTTTGAAATTGATTAGATGTGCTGCGGAAAGAAAAATTGGTTTGTGCCTCAAAGAATAAAGAGCATTTTAGACAAATATAAGATAGCTAATTTTAAATCCATTAAAGATTTTGTCTAGATGCTTCAGTTGTTAACTATTTCATTCCTGCCACATTCAGTCTGGAAATCAAATAATCCAAATAAATCAACAAATCCAAATAAATTTCAAAAGACACAACATCATTACCAATATTATTTCACTAACCCAGTATTTATAGTTCTGACCAAGGAAGTGAAAAAAAAGTAGTAATGGTGAATGATTTTTTTGAAGTGGCCACCATAAAACCATGGAAACAAAAATATTCTTGGGCTACTGGAAATCAAACTCAGTACTTAGAAAGAAGTGTTACATAAGTAATGACTGGACTTAACTCTCTAATTTAAAATGCACTTGGTAATTTTCTGAAGTAAAACGTTTCAACAATTAATTGGTCATAACTGTTTTCAAAGATAATCTGAAAGTCTATATGAATGAAAAATATATCAAAGTACTTAATCTGTTGAAAGAATCAAGAGAATATAAATTTCAAATCAATGAGTCATAATAGCTTTCAAATTTAGAGACTTAACCTATTATAATTTTACATGTAATTCATGCATAGTTTGTTTCATTCTTCTACTGTGAGGATGTATGTAATAAAATTTCTTCCTATGAAAAGGACTTGTTTGTGTTTTGAATGATTTGAAGTTTATGAAAGCAATAAAAAATCTAAATGACAAACCAAAGTGTACTAAGCAGTGTTGTTTATTGGAAAAAACAACAGTCAAAAGACTAGTTCTGGCTGTGCAATAAAGTAACACTGACATTTAATTGGTTTAATTACACTGCAGCTCATTGTTTTAAATCTGCTAAACATAGGGAATTGTGTCTGCTTTACCTTACAGACAGGGAATTATGAGGCTTGAAGAAGATATGACCTATGAAAGTGCTTTGAAAAAACAAACCATATACTAATGTAAATGTAAGGACAAGATTTTTTCTAACACTGATGGAGGCCTGCCTAAACCAAGGATGAGAGCAGTGAATATGCTACAAATGGAAAAACAAAACAAAACAAAACAAAAGCAATCAACTGGGAAATCAGAACACCTGATTTTTAATCCCAGCTCAGTTATTGACCACCTATTAATGACTTCAACAGGTCCTTTCTCCATTCTGGGTCTCAGTTTCCTATTCTTTATAGTAAGGAAAATGGATTACATGATCTCCAAAGCATCTTCCATCTGTAACATTCCAATAATCTTCCTTGAAGTCTTACTCAGTCTCAGACTGTCAAGAATGGTTAGGTAGAAAATAATCCCAGAATCACAAAGTGAAAAAAGAAAAGAAAAATATTTTGTTTCCTTTCCAAAGAAATATGAAAATTGTATTTCCAAATTTTCTGTTTCTTTTTGCCAAAATTCAATTCAGCATATATCTGAAAAGGAATGCCCTATGGACTTAATAAAGAACAATAAATATACAAAGGAGATATTTGTGGGTTCAAAAGTGATTAACATATTATATAAAATCTTGGTGTACTTACAGAGAAATTACATATGTGGAACTTACATAGTACTAGAAACGAACCAAGACTTGCATCAGTTCATTGAAGATCTATGGTCTTTTGCTGAATATTGAAGTCACCTTAGTAAAACTTCATCAGTGAAACTAAAATATGTGGCACAGACACAACTTTTGCTTTGTCTTCTAAGAGGCTGTTTCATATTATTAAATAATTCCACCAATAGTTTCATGCTATTCTGGACATTATTCATCTTTTTAATTTTTTTATTTATTGTGAATCTAATGTAACATACTTCCATACATGGCCCTTTGATAAAACTTTCCACCAATGTGGTCAATAATCCATGTTTTCATCACATCCCCTTTCAGAAAAAAATAAACTAGCCAAATCCTTATTTTTCATTAAAATGCTACAGAGAAAGAGTCAACAGAAATCCCTCTACTGGGCCCTAGCACCACAGTCTAGCCACAAATCTATGCTTTTGCATTCTCTAGGAAGAATATTTACATATTATTCACAAGCTAAACATGTAGAATGTGTGTGGGTATGTGGGAAGAGGGGGAGAGACAGACAAACACAGAGAGAGACAGAGACAGAGAAACTATAGACTCTGTGTGTGTGTGTGTGTGTGTGTGTGTGTGTGTGTGTGTTTGATTATTTTGGACAATGGCTTAAGAGTTCTCATGGTTAGTATAAAACAATGTACTTGAAGTCAGGAAGATTTGTATTTAAATCCTAACTCTGATGCTGGATGTTAAACCAGAGGCAAGTCACTCACCATCTTGTTGATGTTGAGTAATGAACAACCAAGCCCTTAGGTGCTTCAAATATAAAATGGAGATAATAGCATACCTAGAGAACATATATTAAAGTTGTTTTGAGGATTAAGTGAAGCAATATTTATGAGGATAATAAAAATATTAATATGCTATATAATGTTAGATTTGTTGTTCAGACACTTTCAGAAGTGTCTAACTTTGTGACCCCATTTGGAGTTTTCTTGGCAAAGATTCTAGTAGGCTTTATCATGTCCTTCTCCTACTCATTTTATAGATTAGGAACCAAGGCAAACAGTGTTAAGTGATTTGCCCAGGGTCACATTGCTAGCAGTGTCTAAAGCTGGAAGTAAACTTAGATCTCCTTTACTAGCCACTAGCCGTCCCTTATAAATGTCAATTTTTTTGCTGTTCAGTTGTTTTTCAGTCATTTCTGACTCTTCATCACCCCATTTTAAGTTTTCTTGACAAAGATACTGAAATAGTTTGCCATTTCCCTCTCCAGTCCATTTCAAAGACGAGGAAACTGAGACAAATAGAATTAAGTGACTTGCCCAGGGTCACCACAGCTAATAAAGTCTAAGGCTAGTTTTGAGCTCACCAAAAAAGAGCCTTCCTGAATCCAGCCCCAGAACATCTATCAACTGTACTACCTTTCTGCCCCATAATTGTCAGCTTCTACCATTATTTTTTTTAATATGAGTAATCTGTTAGAAGATGCTGTTTTATTTTTCTTTTTTACATTTAAAATGATTTTAATATTTATTTTTTAAAAAGTTTTGAGTTCCAAGTTCTATCATTTTTTCCTTCTCTTCCCTGACTCCTCAGAATGGCAAATATTCTACTATAGGTTATACATATGGAATCATGTATAAAAATCTTCCATATCAGTCACTTTGTGGAAGAAAACAGAAAAAAGAGTGATAGAAAGAAAGGAAGGAAGAGAAAGAAAGTAAAGAAAGAAAAATAGTATCCTCCCACCTGTATTCAGACATTCATAGTTCATTCTCTGGAGGCAGATAACATTTTTCATCATGAGTTCTTTGAGTTTGTCTTGGATCACTGTACTGCTGAGAAAATCTAAATATTCACAGTTGTTTGTCATATAACATTGCTATTCCTATACACAATGTTCTCCTGATCCTGCTTATTTCACTCTGCATCAGTTTATGTAGATCTTTCCAGGTTTTTTCCCCAAAAAAGCATCCTGCTTATCATTTCTTAGAGTATACTAAAAATCCATTACAATCATATATTACAACTTGTTTAGTGACTCCCCAGTTGATGGGCATCCCCTCAATTTCTATTTGTTAGCCACCACAAAAAGCTACTATAAATATTTTTTGTACAAATAGGTTCTATTTCCTTTTGTTTTAAATCTCTTTGGGATAGCAACCTAATAGTGGTATTAGTGGATCAAAGAGTATGCACAGTTCAATTGCCTGTCAGGCATAGTTCCAAATAGTTCTTCAGAATGGTTGGACCAGTTCACAATTCCAGCAACAGTATTAGTATCCAAGTTTTCCCATATCCCCTCTAACATTTATCATTTTCTAGAAGGTGCTATTTTAAACTGCATTGCCATATTTGTTTAGAACTGTATTATATCTAAAACTACTTTGGTTGTCTGCTAAACTGTAACAGCTCAACCATTTGCTGACTGTGTGTTGCTCGAATGCACCCTTTAACCCAGTTATTTTGCAGCTTGTGGCTGAGAACCTCTGGAGAGTCCTAGAATTATTGCCAAGGGTCTGTGACTCCATATGTACACCAAGCACTATCTTTATTTAGCTCTAAAAAAGATGATGTATGACTCAGTATAATAAGCAAACATACCTTTTGTAGGTTGAATAAGTACCATTACATACACACACATATTTTCTAATGTATATTGATGCTGTTCTTATTAATAAAATATATCTTAACATAAAAGCATTATTGGATTCAAAGTTGTTTTTCAGCTTTTTATTTCCTTAAAGAACAAATGCTACTACTCTTATGTTGGTATGCCTGAGACTTTTTTTAAATATTAAATAGTAGTACTCTTGAGGATGAATCATGCTACTCATTCCTGACAGAGATGACACTCAAGCCACAGAATGTGACTATGCTTTTTGGACTTGATTTTTTTCTGTCTATGTATATTACAAAAGTTTATCGTTGTTCCTAATGGGGGAGTAGGGAAGAGAGAGAATAAAATTTTTTGTTAATTGAAAATGATTAAAAAAAAAGAAAATGATTTTAAAAAATATTCCTCATTCTCAAAAGGGTTGGTAAACTGCCCTAAGAGCCTCATAGAGACTATAAAATCAAACTTCCAAGGGGAAATACTCTACAACAGTCAGACACCACCCATCTAACTCCAAGTCTGACTGCACCCCAAAGTACTTCTCCCCACTCCAAGGTAGATATAAACCTGTTGCTAGTGGGTCAGCAAATGTCTTTTTTAAATACTGGGAAAATTTGGCACAGGGTTGGCCTGAGCTTGATGGGTAACAAAAATGGCCATAGACACAAAAGACTAGGAGAAAGGGAACCTTACCCTTATCTTATATAAAAGTCAGTTGCATTTCAACAGTTAACAAGCTAGTGAACTGTGAAAAGTACTTCAAATAAGAATCTGAAAAATAAGAAATCAGTATAATTAAATGGCAACAGGAATGTCTCAGGAATGAATAAACCAAGGCATGTTGATCACAGGGTAAAAGTTTAGGGTGTAATAAAGTGTGGCCTAAATCACTAATTACTTTTATACTAAATTCTAAAATAGGCAAATGAATCCCTATCCTGAGGACTCTTTCAGAAAAGCATACATAAACACCTATTGTAGACAATTAAATTTTTCACATCCAGATAGAAGAGAATATTCAGACAATCTCTTGAAACAACTATCTATTCTTTCCTCTATATACATTATTTAATATTCATTGTTATTTGCCATCATTGCTAATATTGGGTGCAATATTACTAATTAGATATCACTACTTAATAGGAATTGAAAGGCAGTTGTATACATGTAAATCATAAAAAACACCACCCCAGCTCTATTGACTGCATTTTTCAAAAGAAGGCATTAGCACAAGACTACATAGATATCAACACACATTAGGAAGAAAAGATATGAAGCCCAACGGAATAAAAAGGATTCGTTTTGTAATTTATAGCAAGCAGGATAGAAATACAGCGTGGTTTGAGGAAGAACCATGGAAGCACAGTGGGAAAAGTTTAGGGAAAAAAATGGTGGGGCAGAGAACATCAGCAGATTCTGATTCTGAGAGAAAAAGAAGAAAAAGCAAAGATGAACAGAGTACAGTGTGTACCAACGGTGCTGAACTTAAACAGAAACAATTCAGGGAAGGTTCCACCTTGATTTAGGAAATCCCACATTAACATTATTTATCCCCCTTGATTGTTATTTTTATTTGTTCTGTTAAATACTTCCCAATTACATTTTAATTTGGAGTGATTTTAGGAGTATTTCAGTCTGTCCTCAGTTCTGACACCTCTGGACTGCATGCCATTCTTCTACACTACTTTATCCACCAGATTTTTTCTGTTTCCAACAATTTTAACTCTCCTAAGCGAAATCGAACTCTGTTCAGAAGGGGGAAAGAACACTGGGATCACAACTAGTACATTCCTCTTATGAACATTCAAACTTCTACAGGCTCTCAAACTCTTCCATCAGTGTGTCAGATTTCCTGGTACTATTGCTTGCTTGCTAGGGGCCACATTTATTTGCATTTATTCCTCTCTGGCTGTTCTCTGGTCTTTCTCTTACCTTGTCTCAGAAATTTTTTAATAATTGAATCTCACTCCAGTCCTGGAATTCATACTTTCTGAAGTATCCTCCAGTCCTGCAGTCTCTTCCTCTGATTGGATGGCTCTTTCCAGAACACCAATTAAGGAGGGTACCCAAGTTAGCTTTGCTTTCATTAATCTCCAGACTACACCCTGAACTTTCTCTACCATGCCTCATCATGGGATATATCACACAAAACAACCCCAAGTCACTTTTCAGCTTTCATTTTATACTGTCTTCCACCATTACAGGATAAACTCCTTGAAGGTTGCTGAATGTTGAATGAAGACATTGCCTTTCCTCCTGCTTGTAGTTGCATTTGCTTATATTCTGCTCTTACCAGAATACTGGGCCTAAAGTAAGTGCTTAATAAACGCTTGTTGACTGATTTGTAGTACAGTGAACAAATTTATTCCCATAATCCTGACAGGTAAGCCATTATGTATGTCTCCCATTTCAAAGATAAATTTCACTTGACTATATTTTGTGAACCTACCTGCCATTTGCTAATGGCTATAAAGGATATAAAGAAGAACCTAAACAAATATCAATGTTTATATTTGAAACTAAATTAAATTAATATGATTTCATATCATATAGATATACTTCAATTTAAGGAGGGAGTCCAGTGAATTCTCATCATCTCCCACCCAGCTACTTTCCTGAACTTCATTATATTTAGAAACTCATCATACTGAAGGAGGAAATTAACTCTGAAACTTACACCTTCTTGGATCATTTCTCAGCCCTTCTGCAGCAGGCCTTCATTGTATTCCTATACACTCTTTCTCTCTTACACACACACACACACACACACACACACACGCACACACACATACACCTATTTTTAGCTTCTTTTTATTTATTTCTTCTTTCATTAAACGGTAAACAACTCCTTGAAGCCATGGGCAGGCTTATGCCTTTCTTTGTATCCCTAATGCCTGGCACAGTGCATAGCACATTGCTTAACAAATGTTTGCTGACTGAACTCTTCAAGGATCCCTTATTTCATCAGTATTCCAATCACTGATACAGATCACAGTATCTATGCATGTACTTAGATGGTAGCATTCATGAATTTCTCTCACCAAAACATTCACTGTCTGGTGATAAATCTGTAACCTAAACCAGGTTGATCAGAAAGCCAAGTGCTAGACTTAGAATCAGAATGGTCCTTAGGGTTCATCTAGTCCTTTACATTTTACAGATGAAGAAATTGAGACTAAAGAGCTAAAGTGACTTGCCCAAAGTCATGTAGTTAGCAGATATTTGTCATTCAAATCAAATCAAATATATACGTTTAAATCATATCAAAAACAACACCCCTGCTCTATTGATTGCATTTTTCAAAAGAAGGAACTAGCACAAACCTACAGATATCAACACACATTAGGAAGAAAATAAAGATATGAAGCCTAACAGAGTAAAATGGATTCTTTTTGTAATTTATAGCAAGCAGAAAAGAAATATAGCATGGTTTGAGAAAGAACCATTGAGGTAGAATGGGACATATCATTTTTCCTTTACACAACCTTGTCTCTATGTTCAATCTTCCCAGATTAATGGGAACTGACTAAACACTTTCTTTACCTGCAAAGACTCATCTTCCATTTATAATGAAGAAACAGGGTAAGACCTAATTCAGTAAACAACTTTGTTGTTTTAACTTTATCTTTCCATAACTATATCAAGGGGTAAGGTTGAAAGCATGAGATTTCAAGTCAGATAGTCTGGATGGATTCTAATCCCAGCACTGCCAGTCCCTAGATTAGTGACCATGGTAAAATCATGTGACCTCTCTCTCTCTCTCTCTCTCTCTCTCTCTCTCTCTCTCTCTCTCTCTCTGTATATGTATATGTGTATCTCTATATCTATATCTATTCATATATACACATACAAAATGCAGATATACATGTAGGTGTGTACATACACACACATACATACATTTATATATACACATACATTAAAACATACTATGTATGAATGTGTGTGTCTCTGTGTGTGGGGGGTGTGTGTGTATAATCTTTATATACTTCAGGTTTGTGTTTAAGATTACATGTATATACAAGTACCCAGAGCCCTTTGAGAGAAAATTAGGCTAATTTCATGGTAGAAGTATTGCGTGAGTATGCATTTATTTAAATTATATTAAAATGAACATCCTAATAATTATTATATCCTTCATGAGACAAGATTGCAGTTTTGTCTTTCAACTGGGTGACTTGAAATACAACTCCAATTCCCAGTCTGCTACTCTGACCACTAGAACACCATTCCTTCCCTTTAATCACATTTACTACTGCATAAATCAGTATAATGGGGAGTTAGCTAATAAACTTTCATGGACAGTACTATTTTCTCATGGTCAAAGGTCTCAAACTGAGAAGCATAACCCACAAATATTTGCTTAGTAAAAGATAGTACTCTGACAAGATGGAAGGTTAGTCAGATTAAAACTGAAAAAATACTATTTCTTTTTCCTTCTCTCCAATGGAATGAAATGTTTATGATTAATAGCAGAAAGTTCTCTCAGCTGTTGAAAGAAGAACATCATATAACTAAATGGACATGATTTCATCAAAATATTTTATAATATGAAGTTAAACTGAATTTAAATCAATAATTTCAACTAGCGTGGTTATTTTTATTGGTTAGCATAGGAAACTAATGTCATTTCAATTATTTTATGATCACGGTATTAAACTGAACCATGAATTTCATTTATTGAATAAGCAGATAAGATGTTATATTATTGCTTTTCATATTACAAATCAAACATGATAGTCCTTTAACATTGTTTACCAAATGATCTCTCAAATGCTTCTGTTAACATAAGCATGCTTTCTCTTGAAAGGTCATTATCTTTTAAAAAGAAAGAACTTTGTATAGGGTATCATTCTTCCTTTCAAAAATAAACACTTCTAGAAATGTGGAAATAAGTATCAAAAGATCCAATTAATTACACATTAGGTATTAGGCCCCAGGGCCCTAGGGAAAAAAGACTCTTTATGTTCTTGCTGAACAACAATCAAAAAACTTTTTTTTTAAGAACCCACCATATGCCAGGAATGGTGCTAAGCATTGAGGATAAAAAAAGACAAAAGACAGACTGTTGGGGGGTGGGAGGGCAGAGTCAATATGGTGGTGTAGAAGCAGGAGAACTCTACAGCTCCCCCATTAACCACCTCAAATACCTATAAATTATGACTCAAAACAAATTTTAGAGCTCCAGAACCCACAAAATGACAGAAAACCACAACTCTCACTGAAGGGAGCACAGTGGGAAGGACAGGAAGGCTATCACAGCGTAACACAGCACACCACAGCATTCTGGGAGCTGAAATCATCTCAGCCTGAAACCGCAGCTTGTCCCTGGGGTGGGCAGGACAAGCCGTGGCTGGAGCTTTCAGGAGAGTGGACCACTGGCAACTGGGCAGTTTCTAGAATTATCAACCCATAAGAAACAAGGACAAAGTGAAAGGTCAATTTGGGGGAGAAAATTGTTGGGCCGGTCACCCTCAGGGCAAAAAAGCAGCAGAAGCAGAAGCCCTGTAGCCACCTCCACATGGCTACTTCAGAGCTCCAGGCCTGCACACTGCAGGGGGGTCAAGTGATTATTCAGAGTTTAAGTGCTCTTGCCTTAAGGTGCCTGGATGAGGATTGTGGTCTTTGGTGGTGGTCCTGAGATGTGCGACCAGTGACCCAAAGCTGGTAGGACTGCAGCAGCCTCCTAATAGCTCTGGCCATTGTGAAAACCCCTGCAGTTTAGGACAGAGCTCTCCCCTCTGAAAGCAGAGATTCACAGAGCTAAAGAGTCAACATGAGCAGGCGAAAGAAGCAAAGCGAGAACAGCAATCCAACTTTACATTCCTTTTTTGGGGATAAAAAGGATCAAAACATGGAATAGAAAGAAGACAACACAGTCAGAACTCCCACACCAAAAGTTTCCAAGAAAAATGAAAACTGATGACAAACAATACAGGAGCTTAAGAAGGATTCTGAAAATCAAATAAGAGAAGTGGAGGAAAAGTTGGGAAGAGAAATGAGAATTGTGCAAGAAAATCATTTAAAAAGGGTTAACAACATGACTGAAAAAAACAGCACCTTAAAAAAATAGATTAACTCAAATGACAAAAGAGGCCCAAAAAGCCAATGAGGAGAAGAATGCCTTAAAAAGTCAAATTTGCCAGATGGAAAAAGAATCTCAAAAGCTCACTGAAGAGAATAATTCATTCAGAATTAGAGT
>CM053601.1:98501143-98547514 GCA_028646575.1 Pseudocheirus occidentalis | reverse complement strand
TAGAACCAGAGGGCAAAGTAGAACTTGAAAGAATTCACCAATCACCTCTTGAAAAAGATTCCCAAAAGAAAACTCCTAGGAATGTTATAGTCAGGTTTCAAAGTCCCAGATCAAGGAAAAAATACTACAACCTGTCAAGAAGAAATAATTTGAATATTGTGGAAACACAATCAGGAAAACCCAGTATCTAGCAGCTTCTACATTAAGGGATTGAAGGACCTGGAATATGATATTCTGGAGATCAAGGGAGCTAGGATTAAAACCAAGAATCAGCTACCGAATAAAATTGAGTATAATGTTCCAGGGAAAAATATGGTCATTCAATGAAGTGGAGCACTTCCAAGCATTCTTGATGAAGAAACCAGATCTGAGTAGAAAATTTGCATTCAGATAGAAGAAGCATGAGAAGATAAACATGGAAAAGAATTCACAAGGAACCTATCAAAGTTGAACTATTTACATGCTAACATGGAAAATCGATAACTGTAACTTGTGAAACTTTTCTTAGTATGAGGATAGTTTAATGTATATGTATATTATGTATACATCACATATGTCTATATAGGAGGGTATATATGCATATGAATACATGTGAGTGTGGATATATATGTGTACATTGACAGAGGGCACAGGATCAATTGAATAGGAAGAAATAATATTTTAAAAGGTGAAATTGAGAGATGGCAGAGGAATAGAATGAGAGAAGAAAGGGAGAGACAGAATGTTGTTAATCATCTCATACAAAAGAGGCAAGGGATAACTTACAACAGAGGGGAAGAAGAAGAAGGCAAAGGGGAATGGATCAACCTTACTTTTATTTAATTTGGCTAAGGGAGGAATTATGTACACTCTAAATTGGATATCTTGGCCTACAGGAGAGTAGGGGGGAAGGAATGAAACTGGGGAAATGGAGGGGAGGGCTGCTTGGGGGGGAGGGTTGTTAGAAGCACACACTTCTGTAAATGGACAGGGACAAAGTAGAGAATAGAAAAAGGGGGGCAGAAAAGGAAGGAGGGAACTATAGTCAGTCTTTCACAATATGTCCATTGTGGAGATGTTCTGCATAACTATACATGTACAGCCTGTATTGAATTGCTTGTCTTTCCAGTGGGGGTGGGTGAAGAGGGAGGAAGGGAAAGAACCTAGAATTTAAAGTTCTAAAATCAAATGTTAAAAATTCATATGTATATATATATATATATATGTATGCATATATATATATATATATTATTATCATTGTTATTATTTTCATGCAACTGGGAAATAAGGTATACAGGCACTGGGGTAGTGATATCCATCTTGCCCTACTAGTAAGTCATAGGGGTGATGGGGGAGGATATGGGAGAGAGAAGATTTGGGAAGGGGTATACAGTGGGATCCCTCTTTTGGGTAGTGGGTAGGGGAAAGACAGGGAGAAAATTTTTAACTCAAAATCTCATAGAAACGAATGATGTAAACTAAAAATAAACAAAGGTTTAAAAAAAAACATTCACAGGCACTTTCGCAGATTGTTTCCAAATATATAAAAATGAAATAAAGTGTTATAAAATTTAAAAAAAGACCATCTGTCCCTGCTCTCAAGAAGCTTACAGTCCAACGGAGGGGGAATAATTAATACAGGGAAGGCAACAGAATTACAGATTATTGTTATTTGTTTTTCATCTAGAAGAGAACTAGTGACATCAGGGAGGTGATGTCTTGACTTGAAAGTGAATTGGATTAAAGGAGAGAGTGAGGCTGGTGACCAGAATTAAGAGAGTTTGAGGAAGGCATTCAGTAAAAGATGGGGTTTTTATTCAGGGACTTTAAAGAAGCTAGGGGACAGGGCAGCTAGGTGGTGCAGTGAATAGAGCACCAGCCCTGGAGTCAGGAGGACCTGAGTTCAAATCCAATCTCAGACACTTAATATGTACTTGCTGTGAGACCTTGGGGAAGTTACTTAACCCCAATTGCCCTGACCTTCCCCCTCTCAAAAGTAAAAAATAAAATAATTTAGATGTTCCTAGCCTTGTGAAACAGAATAATTTTTGCCATGTGACCTTGGGCAAGTCACTTAACCCCAATTGCCCTTTCTTACCCACTCCAAAAAGCAAAACAAAATTTAAAAGTATAAAAAAGCTAGGGAAGTTGGCAGTAACAGCAGAGGAGGGAGAACATCACAAGGATGGGGGATAGCTGGAGACAAGGTATAGAGCCAAAAGATGGAGAGTCTGGTTCCTGGGACAGATAGGAGGGCAGTGTCACCAGGTCTAAGAGTATGTGTCCATCATTAGTCTCTTACAAGGGGGCAGATCAATACACACTTTTTTCTTATAATATTGCCAAGAACATCACAAGCCCCCTGTAACCTCCCTGATCTGTCACTACTATTTGTATACAGGCATGGACTCCAGTTATATTAGCATCCTTTCCCCCTGAAACAAAAACACAAACAAGAAAAGAATGAAAAAATGACTGTTCTTGAGCATTATACGGCGCTCAGCACCTGTGACTATATATATATATATATATCAACCTAATTCTCTCTGTTATATTTCCAATGGCATTGACCTATGCCAATCTCTGTACCATCTTTTAATTTTTTTAGAAACAATTAAGTGCCTATCTTATAAGCAAGACATTCAGGCATAGGGCCGTGTCTCATCCTTTTGCCTCATTGAATTGATTCCAATTTAATCATCTTTCTTGGGTTCAGGAAAGAGGGTGCCTATCATCAGTACTTCCCCGGAGAGAGAAGGGGAGAGGAGGGAGAGACAGAGACAGAGACAGAGAGAGAGAGAAAGACATACAGAGAGAAAGACATACAGAGAGAGAGAGAGAGAGAGAGAGAGAGAGAGAGAGAGAGAGAGAGCAAGAGCATGTGTAGGAGTGAAGGGAGCTAGGTGTTTAGGTAGTTCAGTAAATAGTGTTGGTCTTGGGATTAGATTGCCCTGATTTCAGATATTCAGATCTGATCTTAGATATCAGTTGCGAGACCCTGGGCAAGTCATTTAACCTCTATATCAGTTTCCTCAACTATAAAATGGGTAGGGAGTATAAACCAATTTGAATTTTTGAGATGATTAAATAAGATAATATTTGTAATATACTTTGCACAGTGACTGGCACAGAGTAGACAGTTAATAAATATTTGCTTTCTTTTCTCCTAATAACTAACTGAGAATGTATATTCCTCAGGTTCCTATCCCCAACTCTTGTTGCTCTCCCTAGTAACCATTTGGGCACTAGGAGGTCTGTACCTTGTTTAACACCTTATATAGTAGAGACAGTTGCTAAAGAGTGATATTTATACCTGCTTAAACATAAGCTGATTTTGTTTACATTTTATACATATACTATTTATTATTTCTACTCTTTTAAAGATTTTAAAATCTATACTTTAAAAAAAACTAAGATGAGCATTTCAAATGTAAAAATGTAAAAAAAAATATAAAGAGAAAACAATCTGCAAAAATAGGGTCACCACAAAGACTTTATTTACTGCAAAAAAAAAAAAAGAATATGTTCCTAAACAATTTGGTAAAAACTATAAGCTAAAAGCCCTTGGGCAATGATAACTTGTGCACTAGGAATTTCTACATGTTTTCTGCCTTTCTGGTTCTACTGTTCATGAAAAATGCATGTATATGCCCCATCAGGAAGCTCATCACTGAACTACAAAGGCCTTGGGTTTTCCTAGATCTTCCAATTTTATCCCTAAACTAGGCTTACCTAAAAAAAGAACATTTAGTTTTAAAGCAATTTCAATGTCTTTCCACTGCAATATGAGTCAATATCCGAGAGATAATAGAGTAAATAGAAAAAGGTAGAGATTTACATTTCATAGCTCTTTTTAAAGGTTGAAATGTATACGCCTTATGGCAAATATCATCGTGGGTCTTATTTTATTTTAATAAAGCACATCCTTCTTAGCTAGAGATCACCTTTAGACTCCCCAAATGTCCTGTCATGGAGCTCCACATCCCCAGGGAGCATTCTCTTACTGTTCACTCACTGATACCCTGACCATCCACTCGGTCTTCATGATTTGACCTCCATGTCCAAGAACACACTCCCTTCTCTCCATTAACATGACCAGCACCCTAATTTAGGCCTTTATCACCTTATACAGGGAAAGTTCTTAATAAAAGTTTGATGAATTGAATTGAGGTATAGCTTATAAAGCAAACTTGCATAATATAACTTTTTGTAATAAAAATATTATTTTTATGTATATACTTTGCAGTCACCCAACAAAATACAGCCCCAACAAATATGTAAATTACCCAACAAAGTACATTCTTTGAAAACAATACTCTCTTATAAAACAACATGATTGCCAATAATAGTATTGTGGAATCCCACTTTTGTAACTAAATATTTACTAGGAGGAAGGGCATGTACTTTGGCAATATGGTACCAACACTTCATTGTTGTTGTTTTTTTCCTGAATGTTTTGCCTGTTTATTTTGCTATCTACATTTATATTATTGTGGTTATAACATTCACCCCCAAACTATTAACACTACTCTAGAATCCACTCGGCTTTGTGTTTAGATTACAAAAATGCTCTCAATCCTTATTCTTAATTTGAATTCCCCTTGGAAAAGACTGAGCATTTCTACCATTAATTATAAGATACTGGAATATAATGAAAAAATACATACATGAAATAGCAAGTATTATAACATAATAAATACACCAGAGGCCAGACAGCACAGATGCAGCAAGTCTAATCATTACTCCAAAGCTTGGTTATCTTTTGAACCAGATCATTACTGATCCCTCTAGTAGGCATATAGTAGAGAAACTTTATTGCATATTGAATGTATATCAGCCCCTCCAATCACAGTCTAAGCTGGTTCAGTGTCATTTGTTGCTGTATCCATTACTACATATACTATTTTTTTTGGCTCTTCTTTCTTCACTCTTTATCACTTCATAAATTAATTACTATTTTTATTACATTATGGTCTTAAAGGATATGTTTAATGTTTTTACCTTTCACATTTATTTGTAATTGCTCTGCATCCTACCACACAGTATACAAAATATAACTCGAGTCAACAAAATATGTAAAAAATAAATTTAGGTTTGGAAAATCCATTTGTTCTTATTATCAGAAAATTTATGTATTAAGAAATAATTACTTAAGAGTGCTTAATAAATGCTTGCCATACTGCAAGTCTTCACTTGTGAGGAAAAAACATCCTTTATATAATGTATTTTTTAATTCTTTTTGTTTTTACAGCTGTCATTTCCAAATCTATTTACCATATGTTCTTTATCATTATACATGTGTAGTCAGTTTCACTTTCAAGTCAAAATCCAAGATTTTAATTAAAGAAGTTATAAGTCAGGCATGGAAAAGTATTAATTAAATAATGAATAGTTCCCTTCAGAATGCCAATTTTAACAAATGGGAGAGGGAGAGGGATGATCTCAATTTCAAAAATATTCATTGCAATGCTACTACCAGAATATACTTCATAATGTATTTGCAATATTTCTTAAATATCTATTTTAAGTGAAGCACTATTCTACAGGATGAAGACAGATAAAAAACAAGAAAGTTCATCCACTGAAAGAACTTCTTAGGGTCAAGACATTGTTTGTTTTAAGGTTAGTTTGGAATGTCTTTTGGGGGGAGGATTGCCTCCCCCGGCCCTTTGCATTCTTAGCATAGGGCCTGGCATATAGTAGTTGTTAGCTGACTGGCTGATTTACTATTACTTAATGTAGAAGCCGGATGGAAGAATCAGACAAGAACACAAAGAAATATAACACTGACTGCAAAAAGCATAAAGTAGAGGGTCACACATTTCTTTGTGAATTTCATAGAAGGGGAGATCATTTTCAGTGGAAGGATCAGAAGAGATTTCATGAAGGAGGTCACAAATGAACTGGACTTTGAAGACAGAAAAGAATTTCAAGAGCAAAGGTGTAGAAGGAACACATTTCAGGCTTGAGGGATGACCTTCTCCCATGTGGAAAAAGATGATTGAATCAGTAGTCCAATTTGGATAAAAAAAAAGTAGGGAGCAGGATGAAATAAGGCTGGAAAAGTGAACTGACCATACCTTATCTAGATCCTTAAATGCCAGACTAAGGAATTTCTCTTGAATAACATTAGGGAACTATGGAATAGTTCTAAACAAAGAGTTTGCTTTGTCAGATTTGTGGATTTGGAAGATTGCTTTGATACATGATTTAGTTGTTTTACTACCTGTGGTAGAGATCTGTAAATGATTCATCATACATCTCTTACTATCACCAATCACAGGTTTCGTTTTACTTTGCAATCCAATCAAATATTGCTGGAAGTTTTCTGTGCTGCCAACTAGCCATATGAGAACTAAATCAAAGCCATTAGTTAACATTGATACTAAAGAAGATTTCAGCTAGAGTTGCTCACTGCAAATCAAGAGCTAAACCTGGAGTCAAGAAATCACGAGTTCAAATCCTGCTTGGCCATTTGCTAGCTGTGTGACCCAGCACATGTAACTTAAACTTTGTCTTATTTCCTCCTCTGAAAAATATCAGCTACTTCCCATGGTTGCTCAGAGGATGAAATGAGATGGTATATGTAAAGTTTTTGCAAAATTTAAAGTGCTTTATAAAGGCTAATTTATCAAGGTAGGTATTATATCATTAAACATGTAATGTATCATTTGCCCTAATACAATCAATATCACTGATTCCTTCCTATACCTCTCCAGAGAGATGGTGTCATCTTTCTATTTAGCTGCAATTTCTTTATGTTTTGTTTTTTCAGTTTCATTTATAGCAAGAAATATCAACAGGAATGTGGTTCTGTATTTCTAGTAGTGTGTCGGTTCGGTGGCTGACAAAGACTGCTTCTTTAGAGTTAATAATGATTAATGTTAGTAAGTTGTTGAAGAATTGAATGATATGGAGAGTTCTTGGCTTTCTTATCTGCTATTCTGCTACTGCTGCTAAGAGAAGGACATATGACTTAATATTGTCTTGGATTTTAATTTGACTCATAGACAAGCAATGGCAATTTTTTTTCAATCATTGAGCATTTGACTTTCTGCCAGTGAACTGTTTGCTTAGCTAGGCTAGTCTTTAGACAGTTATATTCATAGCTTTTCCAGGTAGAGAAAAGCAGCAAAGCCTTTGAAGGCCTGAGGACTTTCCATGACATGAAGAAGCATGGGAATATGGTTTTTGTGGATTACTCTTATCAATATGAATGAGAACAAGACAATACAAATATGTTACCTCATTATCCTGGTTTGAAGTAGACACCTTTGCTGCAGCAAAGACACGATCATATGCATAGGGGGGACACAGGAGGAAACTGGTAAGGCTGTCCTTAAAACTTTAATGTTTCCTCAACAAGATGTTTGACAAAGTTACTTCTTTGATAATTTATCAATGTGCTGCATAGTGGTTAATTATTGCATATTTAATACTACATTACAGAATCAGGTAATTACAAAATTTCAGAGTAGGAAGGAACCTTAGTGATGTGGTTATGTAGTCTAACCCATACCTTAAAATATCATATCTAAATTAATTTTTAAAAATCATATCTAGTTATAATTATTAGTCACTTTTGTAAGGATATGTGCATATACATACATATATGCATATATACACATATATGTATTTAACACATATTATACACATAAGCATATGTGTATGTATATGTGTGTTATATATACATATATATATATATACACAAACATATATATAATTTGATCCTCAGAATAATCCTGAGGGACAGATGCTATTATTATCCCCACTGTAGACTTAAGTATACTTAGAGTGAAAGAAGGTATATGACTTTCTCTGGGTCACATAGATAAAAAGTGAAGCAATCCACTTTAGTAATAAGAAAGGACTTTTGTATAAACCTGAATCTTGCCCTTCACTGCTACCCTGAAATAGTAGAACTGATGGAGGACAGCTCCTTCTCTGGTATCCATGTGCACTTTTCTCTAAAGGATGGCCTTTAGTTTCAAGATAGCACTATAAGTCTAGAGAAACACAGAGATTCCTGGGGATGGGGGAGTTCACCACAGAGGAAAGGGCAGGATGATTGTAGCTTACTTATAGGGTACTTCATTTTTTCTTAATTAATAAAGGCTATCCTATATTTAATGTATTGTTACTTTAAGTCTTTGCATGGGAACAAAGACTTGTTTATGTTTTCGTTAGAGCACCAGATAAGAATCAAATTTAGATGAACTCAGGAAAAACAGGTTAGAAGATTCAAGTGAAAAAGTGAGAATGTGAAAAGTCTCAAAGATTGATCCTGATAGAACTAAATCCAGGACCTGTGATTCTGAATCTTCAGTTATTCTTCTAATTCACATAGAAACAGACCTAGTGTTTGATGCAACTTGTTAAAATTTTCTTTAAAAAAAGTTTAATAATTAATATTGTTATCTAGTTTAATGATCAAGATTGTGACTTAAAAGGAAATGTGAATTTGGCTGATTTAATAGACTACAACTTATTCTAATGAAATATACGTCATGTTCAAAGGTCCAGATAAAGAAATCTTGCAGGGGAAGATACTTAATTCTGCCATTAGGTATAGTCCCACATATATCCCATTTAATTGGAAAGTCAATTTTTTTCATTATTTTTTTAACATACAAACTCATGATAAGCATGAGTCTTTATTTTCCTTCTAAAGGAAGTATAGATCTATGAAAACTTGAAAGGTCATATGGGGATTTATCCAAATAATGAAGGCAAAACTAAAAAATGAAGTCATGGCACTAGGCCAAATAAGTAAATGGTATTCACTTCCATACACTGAATTAAATCTTTTTAAAATGGGCTTTGGCTTGGAGAGTTGGAAGTTACTTCCTCTGCTATATTTTATTCAACACTATTATGTTCCTTAACTATTTTTCTAATTTTTAAGCAAGAATCCCTTTTACTTTATGATCATATTAATTTCTACCTATTTTGAATGAAAGTGATATTTTATATTCATTGAAAGAAAATCCATCTTTTGGTTCATGTTAAAAATTCATTATACTCAAGTACCTCTTAAACCCTCTCTCGGAAGTAAAGTATACATCTTGTTTCCCTTTCTTTGCTTTCTCTTGAATTTTATTGTCTCTTTTTGCTTCTTTCTTTAGGAAGGCACACAGGCAGTAAACAAAGTCCATAGCTTTGAACTTCCCATAATTTTGTAGCTAACTGAGAGCTCAAGTGTTTTGTTTGTCATCTCCAGCAAGAGCACAGCATTCTTAGTGTTGAATGTGAAAGCATTTATTTGGAGGCCGTATAAACTGCTAATACCATAACAAAGGAAATCCACATATATGAGTATTCTATTAGAGCTGATGCTATAGTACAATGAAGAGAGCACTAACTTTGAACTCATGTTTAGGTGTGAGGAGAAGAAAGAGCCCAGCACTCTGGACACCGTGGGAAAAAGCACAGACAGGAATGTCAGAGGATTGAGGCTGGAATGAAGATTATAAACCTATTATAGGAGGCTGGAGAAAGATTGGAAAACTCTGAATTCCAGAACCTACGGTGCCTATTTTTATTTGGTAGGCAATCAGGATTAAGTAAAGAGATTTTAGTATCAGTATGCCATGATACAAACATTATTTCAGAAATATTACTCAGGGATTAATGTTTCTTAGCATAGGCTGAATTCTTGTTGTTTGTCCTTTGTTATCAAAGAGGACCATGACATCAGGAAAGAGATATCAAGACTGGCAAGTGAACTGGATTTAAATGAGGCAGGGCTGTGCAAGTCACCAGCCTCACTTTCTCCACCTGAGTTATTTGGGTCAAGGGGCAAGACACATTTTTGGACTATTAGAGATGGCCCCAGATGCAGTGAAAGATGCCAAGAAAGAGGAAAGCCAAATGGAACCATCTCACAAATTGCCCAAAAAAACACAAAGAAAAATTTACCGTTGTATCTGATTTTACTTTGCATTTTGGAATTTCCAGAGGTAGAATACCTGAAACAAAAGTTGCTGTTGGCACACAGAAATTTGGAAAACTTAAAAACAAAACAAAACAAAAAACATCTTCACTCAACCTAAGTTATCTGGAAAAGTTTTCAATATGAAGGGCAAAATGAAAGAGAATTATAAGTGAATGAAAGAACAATTTTATTGGAATTGGAAAAGTGTGTATGATATAAATATAGTATGAAAAAAACCAAATGTCTACAATAAAAAATAGAAATAAATGATGTTAGGATAGTTAAACACTCCATCAATGCATACCATTGTAAAAGGAAAGCAATTATGTATCTAAACGTCCTTTAAAACTTTTACCTAGTAACAGTGAATCAATAAACATTTGTCACGTGCCTATTATGTGCCAAGCACTGTGCTATGCACTAAGGATATAAAGACACACAATAGACAGTTTATACTTTCAAGGAATTCACAATCTGATGGAAGAAAACAATATGAAAACAACTATGTTTAAAAGAAGCTAAATATCAGGGCAAGTTGTAGATAATAAACAGAAGGAAAGCAGTAGATTAAGGGAGATTGTGAAAGGCTTTCTGTAGAAGGTGGGATTTTATCTAGGACTTGAATGAAGTCAGAGAAGCCAGGAGGGAAAGATGAAGAGAAAGAGAATTAAAGGTAATGAAAATTGTCAGCAAAAACGCCCAGTCAGGAGATGAAAAAATCTGTGAGGAACAAGAGGGAAAGTATTAGCGCTAGACCAAAGAGTACAGGGTGGCATGTAAGTTAGATGAAGACTGGGAAGGTGGGCGAGGGAGCCATATTGTAAAGGACTTTGAACCACAAATAGAGGATTTTATATTTGATCCTTTTGTGATAGGGAGCCCCTGGAATTTATTGAATTGGGGAGTGACATGGTCAGACATGTATTTAAGAAGATCAGTTTGACAACTGGGTGGAGAATGAATTGGAGTGGAGAGAGATTTGTGACAGGGTTACCAACCAGCAGACTATTGAAATAGTATAGACTGAAGTGAAGAGCATCTATACCAGGGTTTCAGGGAAGAGTATCAAGGAGAAGAGAGTGAATGATAGGATCAAAGGCTTCAGAGTTGTCAAGAAGGATCAGTTCTGAGAAAAGGTCTTTAGATGCGGCAATTAAGAGATCATTAGTAACAAAGAAGAGAGCGGTTTGAGTTGGATGATTGAGGTGGAGAGCTAGACTGTAGAGAGTGAAAGGAGAGTGAAAGAGAAGGAAACAGAGGCATCTATCATTTGGAGAAAAGATCCTCACAACACCTAAAATAGTGGTGGCAGTGGGTGGGAATCATATTTCATAATTTCAAGATGAATGATTCTCAAATTACAAAACAGAAACAAACAAACAAAAAACATGAGCATATCACATTAATTGGGACAGAAGTCCCAGAAGAAACCTATAGGTAGAGCATCTGGGGACTCCAATAGCTTAAAATCAAATTATCAAATTCACAGATTCATTTGGCTAACGATCTTTAAAAAAAAGTTTCATTATTAAATAAATGAAAGAGCACAGAAAATTGTGAGCAAATATCTACATGCATAAAGAAGATCCAAAAAGGCAATGGCAAACACTTTTATAGCTCTATTTGCTCCAGGACTTAGTTTGTGTTCTTGTAATACAAGTGCAAATGCTAATTACAGCTCAGCCCTAATGCTAATCTCAGCATCTGCTAATTAAAAGATCACATCTTCTGCAAAGTCAGCATTACCATTCAAATGAAAACATTAATCAGTTTGAAAAATTTAAAATCAATCAGTTGAAAGCAGGAAGTTTTAGTTCTCCATTCAATTCATATCAAAGAGCTAAATCAGGAGTGCAAAAATACAAGTGCCAACTTACATTTGTCTTAGTAACAGATTCCCATTGTTGAAACAGTTAGTTAACCAGCTGGCTATTTTTTATGGTATTCCAATATTTCCTTTTAACATCTTTTTTTTTCAGTCCACTCATTTTTCCTATGTCCAAATATGTCATCCAGCTCCTAAAGAGAGATATTGTTCTACAATTAATGTAGTCTAGAGATGTGATCACTGACCAGATTAAAAAAAAAAAAAGAAATGGTGCACAGCTCTGAAAAAGCTAATGGAACTTAATGGAACATATCCAGAATGTTACAAATTAGAGATAGCACAGCTGTGCTAATGGATTTGCAGCTGTTTCCAAAAAAAAAAAATAACAATAATCTGATTGATAGGAATTACTTTTTTTTTCCAATCTAGAGAAATCCAAAGTGCATTTTAGGGTGACCCTCAGAACTTACGCTATAAACAGCCAAAGTGAGAATCAAAGCCAGTCAATTAAGTTTCTCTAAAAGAGAAACAGTAGCCTGCTCTTTGAGTTTTGATTTGATCTATGCAATTACTAGTTCCATGACCCTCACAGGTTAGCACCTTAGCATTCAGTCCCTTTGTTATTCCCTAACACAACAGTTGAATAGAGGTAGCAGTTAATTGCATCAATAACTAGTCTCAAATACTTTAATAATGCCTGGAAATAGTACCTTGCATTCAGTATGTACTAGTTGAATGAAACGCACACAGCATATAGACATGAGAAGTTTTTACTATAGCAAAAATGGAAACCTACAAATATATTCAATTTTAATTTACTTAAATTTGTAAGACTTATGTATGTGTTATTTTCAATCTTCTGCCACCAAATGCAGATAATGTCTGAAAAAGTAGATGTGAATACATTTAGAATTTAACTGCCATCCCTTTTTCACCCACTTAAAAAAATGTGGTAACTACACAAAACGGTACTAATTTTGTCTTTTAAGAGCAGATGTGTTAAAATATTGACATTTAAATTTAAAATGAATTGACATAACTGTATAATTGAAAGCAAATAATCAAATTCATAAAATAAACAATAAATTCTTACTTGAAACATAAAAATTTGAATTATTCATTATTTCATATAAAATTTTAAGAGCATGTTTATGAAACTATAATTCTCTTGCTATTCTTTGACTCCTGTATCCATTGTAACAAACATAATAAATTCTCTATTTTTAAATTCTAAGCTTCTATAAAATAGGTATTTCCATATAGGTAGAACATGAAAAGAGGATTGTCCATAACACTGCAGATCTCTTTTATGTATAGTTTGCTTTTCTTTTTAAATGGCTAACATATTAGTCATGCAATTTTAAGCACTTTCCTGATCTTAATGTCTTCCCTTTGTTTTGTTTTCTTCTGTTCCTTCTCTCTTAAATGGTTGTTGACTGACTACATGGTTGCTATTTAAATCATTGTTAATATGGCTCCCACATGACCACACTAAAACCTATACTTTTGTTTTTTGTAAAAAGTACAGTATATTACTTGGCTAGGATAAGGATATATATCTTACAATGCTAAAGTTAAGAAGCACTTTGCAACCTTTTCTACAGCCTTTGAGTATAAAAGGTTTAGATCTTCCTTTGAAAAGTTATATCTCTAAGCAAAAGCTTGGAGAGAAACCTTTTCTTTTATTGTTTAACCAAATTATATTTGTTTTGTGTGTATGCTGATATATACATTTAACAATAAATGATTACATATTTTGATCTTTAATGACTAACACGTGGTACATGGTAGGTGCTTAATAAATGCTTGTTGGTCAACAATATATTTCTAATTGTTCTTCTAGGATCATAGTGTCACTCCCTCTTTCTAATCCATTCCCTGCAGAGCTACCAAAGTACTAATAGTGAAAAGGAAGTCTGAATATATTACTCCTCTGCTCAACAAAGTCACCCTATGGCCAGTAGGATAGAATGCAAATGCATGTATCTGAGATACAAAGTCCTTCATGATCTACTTCCATGTAATCATTCAATGAATCACCATTCCAGATAAACTGGCATACTTGTAGATGTTGATGACATTTCTTCACTAGCCTATTTGACTTTATGTAAGTTTTTCCAACCATGTTTGAAATGCTTTCTTTCCTTCTTTCTTGGAATCATGATCTCCTGTCAAAGTTCAGATCATATCTCACCTCTTTCAATAGTTCTTCACTGACTTTCTAGTTGTTAGTGTTTCCAAACCAAATCACCATGTATTTCTTTTGTAAATACCTATAAGTTCTTCTCTATGATTATATTTTATCTTCCTGCTAGGATGTAAACTCTTTTGGGGAAGAGATACTCTGACTTTTGTATTTATTTCCCCAATGTCTAACATGTATTTGCCATACAGTAGGCATGCACTGAATGCTTCTTTGCTGGTTAATCAGTAGCCAGCAATTGCATCATCTATAACAGGGGTCTCTTTAAATGTCAGTAAAATTCAGGAATTTAAATTAAAATAAAATTTGGTAGTTTAATATAAAATATTATTTACTAGAGGATTGGTTACATCACAATCTTTATAACAATGTTAACCTTAAAAATATTAATATGTTTATTAACATGAGTTAAAATAGTATATCTCTTTGTTGAATTATATCATTGAGAAGGGTGAAGTGACTTGCCTAAGGTAAAACTGATATTAATTGGCAGAGGAAAGATTTGAATCCAAGTCCCTCTGACTCCAAATTCTTTTCTTTACAGCATCATACCTCCCACAGTATGTGTTGAGAGTCTTCCTTCACATTTGAATCTCAGCTACTTTGAGATTTTTTTTACTGATTTTTCTTGGTCAACATTAATTAATATATTTAGATTCTATATAGATGAATCCATTTTAATGGCCATTTAGCTTTACCATGAGGACTTTCTTCAGGTATCTCTGAGGGATCCCCTCAGGGCTTATTCTTAGACAAATGAGAGACAGGTCAAGCTTCCTACTGCCTGCTGGTCCTGAACAAGATTCTATCAAAGTCCCTGAGATGATAAGGGATGGAGCCTGCAAGAAACCAGTAGTATTGATTCTTGAACACCCAACTCCCTTAGCAACTCAAATGTTAAAATCATCCTAAAAATGGGAAGAATACATATAATTGAAGCAAGTAAAACAGCATTGCCCTTGGGAGAAAGAAGAAAGATTAAAAAAATGAAAAGAAGAAAAAAAAGGAAGATAGGTGGCAAAATTCGAGGGCAGAAAAGAGGAACAGTAGAAATAACAGAGAAATGAAAATGGTCTAACAAAAATAGTCTCCATCCGGAGGAGAACTGAGAAAATGCAATTCCATTCCTTCTTTGTAGCCTATCCATATGGAAAACTGCATATATTGTAAGCCTCAATTATATGGTTAGTGTTTTTTTCCTGAATCGCTTCCTTCTGTCTGCCTTTAAAAAAAATTGTTATAAAGGATGATTTGTTGAGATTGCAAAAGGGAAAGATATACTCAGAAATTAAGGTGATGTAAAAAAATGAAGTAGCAATATAAAATTAAAATAAATTAAAATAAAACACCCTCCCCTCCCAAAAAACATATTATCCCCTTTCAAGTTATCCCACCTCAAAGACTGTATCTCCAACAAATAAAACAATTTATCACTGTTATATTTGGGAAAGGACTTCAAAATACATTTTAAGATGTCATGGTATTATTATTATTATTACTATTATTAATGGCAATATGAAATGATTTTAAATGTGAACTAACATTCACATAAATGCCAAATATGCTTCTTGGTGATGACTTTCAGTAATGATTACTGAAACAAGAACAAGGGCTTAGAGGCCATGGCTCCAGACTTGGCAGTCAAACAATTACAGAGTGAATCCAATCATCAATTTTAGTAAAACCAATCAGTCATGATTCTTCATCTGCACAATGGCACCATCTGCAGAGGCCTGGCAGTAGCAGTGCTTCTGACCATGGCTACTTATTAGACAGACTGCAGCTGAATGGCTTGATCTAAAGGTACAGTCAAAGGTATGATACAATATATCATAATTTAATGAATTATAGCATCAAAGTTTGTAAGTTATATATAAAGTAACTGAAACCATCATATTTACTTTTTAACATTTTTGACACCAGTTAGAACTGTAGGCAAGCAAGATATGGGAGGCAAAAGTGGGCTGATAAAAGAGTTGGCCTTGGAAAGAGGAAGAAACAAATTTGACTGCCTGACCCTGGCCAAAGTACTTAACCTCTCAGTGCCCTCAGCCAACTTTGTAAAACTATAAATTGCTGAGTACCAGTTAATCTGCTTTGGTAGAGTGAATTTCTTCTTTGGGAGTTCCCTATATACCAATTAAATCACAGATTCAACCAAAAAAGAAAAAAGGCAAGAGAAATTCTTCCTCTAGATGGAATTAGTTCACCTAGACTTCTCCACTTAACTCACCAAAGCTTGGCCCCTAGGTTCTCACAAGTATTTCTAATGAGTTTCATTTTTTTCTTCTTTAATATAAGGTACAGTAAGTAAACCTCTTCCAAACCCAGAATAGTCCAAGGAGCCCATTACTGGATTGAAGAGTTGTTATTAGGTAATATCTAAAATGGGGGTTTCTACCTTGTTGACTTGTCCTCTGAATTCCTTCTTCTTTAATTCTCTGGTGTTACAGGGCATCCAAAATTCTTAATGTGGTTTTACACTTAGTACTATCCCTCTAAACTTAGTACTATCCTCTTAGTACTTGTAGAAAAATCTACAATGGATACCAGAGTTCTGTATTTGGGGTGAGGAAGAACTGAAATAAAAATTCCTACCTCTGATATGCAATTACTAGCTGTGTGACCACTGCCAAGTAACAATCTCTTTGATCCTCAGCTTCCTCATCTAAAAGTTAGAGAAATTGGGGCGGCCAGGTGGCGCAGTGAATAGAGCACCGGCCCTGGAGTCAGGAGTACTTGAGTTCAAATCCAGCCTCAGACACTGGACACAAAAAACTAGCCGTGTGACCTTGGGCAAGTTACTTAACCCCAACTGCCCTCCAAAAAAAAGCAATAAATAAATAAAATAAAAGTTAGAGAAATAAAAATTATCAGGACCTGCCTCACAGGGAGTTTTTAAGACTTACGATAATGAATAAAAAGAGCTTTGCAATATTTTACAATACAACACAGACGGCACTTGCTATAGTTGTTATTATTGACCATTTATAATGATGTTCTAAGTCCTTGACTATGTGTTTCTAACCTCTCTTCTCACCTTTATCTCTCTGCACAAGCTTTATATTGTAGTCAAAATATCACCGATCCTCTCTTCGGAAAACAGACTTTGCATCTCGTCTATATTCATACCATTATTTCTGTGTAGAAACCTCCATCTCTGTCAAACTCATATTATCTCCTCCATGAAGCTTTCACTGATCAGACAGAATAAAAATGGTATCCCTTCTCTGAAAAATCTATAGTACTTTGCATCAATAATATGACATTTATGTTGTGAATTTTATGGATAAAGGTAGGTAATGCATCCTTTTTATTGCCAATGAAAAATATGAACAATGTTAGCAATAATTGTTTCTTTTTTAAAGGAAGGTGCTAGCAAATATCAAACCTATTTCTATGATTTCCATATTAGTAATGTCCCATATCAGTGAAATTACAGATCCAGCACGTAGCCCCTAAAACTAGGGTAAAAATAATTTAACTTAAACCTGCTGAATTTTTGTAACCAAACTTATAAAATAAATGTAAAATATGGTTAGACGAGATTTTTGAAAAAGAAACTCCCAAACATGCACTAATATTGGAGAATTTGACTTGGAATAGACATATACTTCCACGTAAGACCAACAGAATCTTAGAAGAAGAAAACTTCAAGAAATAGACAAATGAGCAATATTTGGTTCTTATTTTTAAAATCTAGTGAAAAGAAAATGGTCAGAGAATAGTAAAAAATATTTCTGCTGAAGGCAAATTTGTCGAACCAGTCATACTTTTTTGGTCATGCATCATATCAGTTTAAAAAAACCTCAAAATATGTTCCCAAATCTTCATGTTTACTTATTTGTAAATAGCAATAATTACAAAAATTATTAAGTTTATAAATTGGAATATCAATTTTCTAAAGAATAAGGATAAAATGTTACTTGACTAGAGTCAAGAAGGAGCTACTACAGTTTACTAAGTAGAGATCTGACATGGTCAGACCTGCACATTAGAAAATCACTTTGTCAGCTATGTGAAGGAGTAGAGAAGGCAGAGACTTGAGGCAAGGAAATGTGCAAGGGAATGATGAGGGACTTAAAAGGGGAAGGGTGGTTATATGAGTAGAGAGAAGGTAAAAGATACAAAAGAGGCTGTGGAGATAGAACTTACAAGATTTGGCAAGTGAATGGATATTTGGGGTAAGGAAAAGTGAAGAGTCAAAGGTAACCTAAAACTTGGAAGTTGTGTGGATGACAGTGACATTAACAGAAACAGGTAAGTTTGGAAGTAAAGCGGTTTTGGGGGAATAAGGAAGAAAATGTAGTGATGTATACAACAATTCATTTATGCTCCCTCATTCTGTGTGACTCATTCTATCCCATTCAAAATGAAAAGAAAATTAGAGGCTAGGAGTCTTATTTATTGGTCACTGCCCAGGCCACTCTCTAAAGTAGCTAGTGGGAAAGCCTCAAAGTGATCTTAAGGACAAATACGTATGCCGGAGGAAGGTTGGGTGAATCTCTCAATGGTACTTATGCAACTGGTGCTTTAGATACTGGGGTAGTAGTTAAGTTATATCTGCCATGAGGAAAGAGGTGGAGAGCTTTTCAGCAAAATGGAGGACAGACAAACTCTACAACTGGTTATTTTGGTGATAGTAAGATGTAACTCTTCTTCCCACCTTCTGATTGATCACAGAACCCATGGGATTAGACCATGGTGGTAGCTGATATTTGGTGCTTTGGTGAACATTGATCATCCAGACTCATTAAAAAAACAAAACAAAACAAAACAAAAAAACACGTTACTGTCTTTCTTTCATTTTAGCTATAAATGCATGTAATCCTGCATGATGAGATCTGTAGGGAAGAGTTCATGTCTTGGATCTTTTTTTTTCTGTCTCTAGATCATGTCTAATGCCTTGGAAATTGTAGGCACTTAATAAATGCACGTTTATGATATTTATGCATCAATCAGCTCTTAAAATGACCAATTTTGTCATTCTGCATACACAAACCACAGCTAGTATCTCCTTGGTAGACTAGGTGGAGAGAAATTTACCAAATTCTGCTATTATAATAGATATTTAAGAGGGAAGTTGTTCATCATTAGGATGTAATTGTTTATTAACTCGTATGCTTCCTTATTCCTTCAAATACCCATATTTAACACAATTACCCTTAAGGTTGTTAGTACAAAAATATGTACTTATAACAAAAATGAACAAACAAATCTCTAGAGAATATAAAAGGGCATTGGCAATTTTAAATTCACTCTAGCAAGACATATTGGTGATCAACTAATTGTATGTCATAAATTATTGTGTGTGTTTAATGATTCTTGAAAAGTAAGAAGACAAATTTTTAATCACGTGACTAACTTCAAAAAATCTCTCTCACTTTTCTGCATTTCCTGAATATATGAAGATTTCTATATGATCACAGAGCCATCAAAACCAGCTGAGTTTGTGGCTGTGTGTTTGTACACCACAGCAGCTTTTTGGGGGACTGCATATTTGAATTGTATGCACTTCAGAATCTTTGGTTCTGGAGAACAAAATTTGAAAAATTAGATTTCTTAAACATATATTCATGAGGTATAATGACCTCAAAGTATTGTAGACCTCTAAGTAACAGCACTGTGGTGTGTGTGTGTGTGTGTGTGTGTGTGTTTTGACACTTTTCAGAAAACTACTTCACAATGGGGAGAATTCAGTATACTAAAAAGCCTAGAAAGAAAAGGCTGATTCAAATTAACTACAACATTGGTAACATTTGGCCATTTCCTCACAAAAGAAAGTCATATTTCTTCCTCGCTTGATTTCAGCAAAAAAAAAATCCTAGCATAATAATAAAGGATAAAATAGTATATGTGATCAAGTACCAGATAGGAAAAAAGGAGCCCCTTTTTATAATTTTAGGGATGAAGGCTAGAAATAGATGTTAATGGGAATAAAAGTTTATAGTTATTCCTAACAAGTGAGATATTCATGTAAGTTAATAGTGACCTTATCTCCAATCAGTTTCAACTTTTACATTCATCCTCCCATGCTTTTTCCAAATCCTTTTATACCAAACTTTTGCTTACCTTCTTTAATATACAAATCATAGCTACTTTCTATTTTTGAAGCATATACAAATTCATTTTTGCAGAGGTTCTTATTTCTTGACTAAGTCTAATAACTGAGGCTAATTCATCTTATCTTCCTTTTTCTTTCCTTCCTTCTCTTTTATTTCTTTCTGTATTTTTCTTATGAAATAATGATCACATAAAAATCCCATATGAATTAAAGGTTTCTTTTAAACTAAATGCTACTTTTCAACATGTTGAGGAATACGTTTGATGTCTCTTCATACAAAATTAAGTTAACAGTACAAGTTACAATTCAAGGATGGATTTATAACTTCCATTATAACTACAATAGAATTCCCTAGAGATAAACACTGAACATTTTAAATGGAAAATAGTACTAAAATTTTTAAAAATCCCAAATGGCATTTTTGCAATCGTTTTTAAAAATAAAAACTTGGCTTTGTGTAAAAGTTTGTGCCTAAAAACATATATTTAAAAGTTTTTTGCTCATTTAAATATAATTCCTTTCCCAATGACATTGGGGTCCACACAATCAAAAACTACCACTGAGGTCATCTTTATTCCTATTAATTTTATATTGTTGTTTATTGTTCTGTTGTGTCTGTTTTTTCATGTTCCCATGTGGGATTTCCTTGGCAAAGATACCAGAGTTGGTTGCCATTTCCTCCTCTAGCGGATTAAGGCACATAGAGGTTGACTTCCCCAGACTCACATAACTAGTGAGTATCTGAGGTCAAGTTTGAACTCAGATCTTCCCGACTGCAGGCCCAGCACCTGTCTCCAAAATATTGTTTATACATATAGGAATATAGACATTGTGCCAAAAATTCACCCTACAGTTAATAGACCTTTCCAATTAATCCTTTAATGTCACTTCACTTTCAAAAATTTCAATTCAGATAGACTCCAGATTTTATGAATTGTACTTATTCTAAAAATCTATAACAAAGTTGAAGTTTGACTAAAGTAGAGTTTTCAGTTTCCACCAGTTTGCTCCAGGGTGTCTGGACAGAATTCAAGAGTTTACATTGACTGTCTCTAGAGTACACCTAAGTACCCAATCCCTACCTGAGACAAACTCAGGGGCAGGTTGCTAAGCAGGCAGAGGCAGAAGTACAAACCTCTAGGGGCCTTTACATGCCCCAACGTCTCACATAGTACAAGAAAACAAAGGTCAAATGCATACCCACTTTACACTTGAGGGACGCTTTACGGGGCAGTGGTATTTAGTATTTCACCTAAGGTTCAAGGGCTTCATCCACTACACACATATTCATTCCATGAAAGATTGACTTGGTGTTGGGTGGAAGGGAGAAGGAGTAAGATATTTTTAAAGGTAGACAAACACTTTATAAATGGAAAATAATGGAATAACTAGCTGAAATAATTTTATTTGTCTTTCCTATTTCTTCTAAAAGGCATTTAATTTTTTTTACCAGAATCTTATTCATTAGAGATTTTGTATAACCCTCAAACATTCTAAAACAAGTTTCAGATTAATTCTTAAAGAGAAGAAAAATCCCAAACCTCACATTCTGACACTATGGCACTCAGACCAGAATTGTATGGTCAAAAAATAATTTTTAAAAACCCTCTTCATAAATGCTTTCCCTTACATATTTCCCCCTTAGTCTTTGGTTTGCTAAATGCTAAAAATAAAGAAAAAATTGTGTTTTAGATAAATTAGTATTCAAACTAAAAAGAGACAACAAAACAAATCAGGATGTATATGCTTAGTAGGTATAATGGTCATGTAACCCAGAGATGGGACATCTAAGACTTAACTCTACAAAGACATAGAGCAGGATTTCTCAATATTTGGGGAGTTATGGATCCCTTTGGCAACCTGGTAAAAGCTTAAATTACAAGCACTATTAAAATATAATCCATATCTCATCTATTTCTACCTACATATCTATAATTTACCCTGAAATAGTATTATAATTTCTTACTATTAGAGGAAGAAAAGTGGAGAAAGACTGAATGGAAAATGATTTAAAGTTTAGGAGTTCAAAACACGTGAAAAGGCTTAGGAAGCAGGAAAAAAAGAAGAGGCTGAGTAAGGGAGGGCAAAAAAAAAATCCTGGATATTTGTCTTGGGCTGACTGCCAAAATACAGAAAGAGTAGTTCAGGAGATTTCTGTGACTGGGAATGAATTCCAGTGAAGCTGCTGAGGCAGGGATTTGGTGGCAGCAGGAAGAACAATTCTGAACTGGAACCAAGGAGTAGATGCCAAGACCCAAGAAGAAATGACTTTACTTCCTCAGGGACCCCATAAAACTAAAAGAAAAACTAGTTCTAGGATTGGACTGGGGTAGCGTGCATCTATGTAGAATTTTGGGTGAAGTAGGAAGCAGAAACAGAGAGGATTGCTTTCATGAGTCGAGATCAACCTGGGTAGCAGAGAGCATGGGCACTGTTATAATTACTTACATGTAAGAAAACTACACATGAAAGTTAAGGGTAGATATTGGAATCTGCTGTTTTACTTTATAACTACATCAGAAATGGATATAGTTTATATACCTGAAGTCACCAAATGTTACATAAGCAACCAAGCAATATGCTTTTGAACCTAGAATAAATTTGCACATGCAATGTCAGACAAGTCTAGAAGGGAAGAGAGAACCATTAAAGAAAAGACAAGCAGAATACCTAAGGGGCGTAATATGGAAGGGATACCATTCCCTTAGACAGTATTGGTGGAGTTACCCACAAATCAACAGTGATTAAGGAACCTTTTATTTATGGTGTGCTCCTGCATGCTTTTACATGGTGGGAAAGACAAAAAAAGGTTCTGGGAGAGCAATTATTTGTTGTGTTTTGAGGTGGTGATACATAGCACAGTTCCTATACAATCCCGCTTCTTCAAATTTCAGTCTTTAGTTCAGAGCTTACTTTTACTAATGGCCCTTCTACCAAAAGAGATTCTTTTTTGCATATGTTTTGGTGGTATCTATGTAATGGTCTTCCCAAAATGAGATATCGACATTTTTAGTAAATTTCTAATAAATGAATTATTCCTAAGTACTTCTTCTAGTTCTAAAAATAAAGAAATCAAGAAGGAAGGTCTTAGCCACATTCGTCTTTTCCCAAGCCTCAGCTCTTCTACTTACTATGTGACTTGAGACAAATTGCTCAATCTTTTTGAGACTCAAATTTCCTGTCTATTAAATAAAAGGTTTGTTCTAGATCAGAGGTGGAGAATCTGTGGCCTGGAGGTCACTTGTGACCTTTTAGGTCCTTGGGTGCAACCTTTTGACTGAGTCCAAGTTTTACAAAGTGAATCCTTTATTAAGAGGATTTTTTCTATGAAGTTTGGGGTCACTGATGTTTTCTATATTCCCTTTCAGTTAAAGTGTATGATCCTATGAAATCCTAAATGTATAATTTTAAAATAGGAATAAAAATAAAACTACTTGGAAAACATAATTGAGAATAAAAAATCTCAAGAAAATTAAAACAAACAAACAAACACAACAGTCATTTTCTAACAATAGCTCTGTCTGGTTTCAATTCCAGGAATATCATGTCTCCTCCAGGATAAGCTGGTAACCTGAAATCTCATTGACATGCATATTGACTCAGCTTTTGACACTCAACACCTCAGCTACCTCAGTTGCCTCTCTCCTCTGACTAGAGGTCTGGAGGACAGAGCTCTTCACAAAGTCTTGATTTATAAAGGTCTCAGAAGTGTCCCAATATCCCTTCCTTCTTCATCAGTTGCTCTGCTTGGTTTTGATTCCTTGAACATCATGACTCCACCTCCCACCTTGAGCTGGGTATCCTCTGGGCCTCCTCCCAATTTTTCAGCTTCTTTTAAGTGTTGTCTTCTATTAGATTGTAAACTGTTTGAGGGCAAGGACTATTTTCTTTTTACCTTGTTTTAGTCCCCAGTGCTTAGCACAGTGCTTTGCACATAGTAGGCACTTCATAAATGTTTATTCAAATTGAAATGAATAAACCTTAAAGGAGACAACACAAATAGAATGTGATACACAAACTCACCAAATATAACTCATAATCTTTTAGGAAAAAGCACTGAAATCAGCTAACAAGCATTTATTTAGCACCTATTATGTTCCTGACCTTGGAAGATATACCTTGGAACAAATACAAAATTGAAACATCTTTGCCCTCAAGGAATTTATATCCTAAGAATACATATTTCCATGGAAATTTTTAGAAATTATCCATAAATCGCTCTATTTAGCTCTGCTCTGGAATCTGAACATTCACGTCTTGTCCTTACAAGTAAGCCTCTTGGTCTTTTTGAGACATTTTCTTTTCTTGTGCTACAGCAGACTTAAGGAAGTAGACATAAACTAACTAATGTCAAACCGACAAAGTGACTTACAATGCTCGAGCTTCATTCACTGTACAATGCAATCACTGAAGCATGTACACTTTCAGAAACATACACCTTCATCACATCAGTTTTAAAAAAAAGTTACCACACAAGGTCTGGACCAAAAAAATAAAACCCCAAACACCCACTATGTTTACACACAGAAGCTGTGGCTTTTGACTGACAGAAGCATTCAAAGCCCTGGTGCCACACCTACAGGCAAAACCACAGAGAAAGAGAAGCTGTGAGTATTGTTTCAGTTTTCCCTTCTCAGGTTACATGTGCCAGAAACCAAAAATTAAACAGTTAAAAGGGGCAGTTCCATGTTTCTATGGTCTATGCTTTTATTGGCTCTACTGTAGAAAGCGTATCGTTAAGCCCAAATATACCATTAGCAGCCCTTACTCCCTTCTTTATGTGCCATAAAAAAATGCAGTTGGTAAAACTATACCCAGGGTTACCTTCTCTTGCATTTTGATTTCTGCCTACCACAAACAGCAATTCTTTTACTAAGTACTTGAAGCAGTTTTCTATGTTCCAAAAAGGCATTGAAAGAGAGGAGTAGGATGGGGGCCTTCCAGGGAGATACTCTTCTCTGACTGAACAATTCCACACTTATCAAAACAGGCTGGCCATCAGAAAGATGGTATGCAACACCCCACCTTCAAGTACTCCACAATTTCCTCTAAAAACAGCTTAGACAAATACCCATATAAACTGGAACAACCAGTTAGCTCCACTAATTATTATTGCTCTAGGGTGACAGTCATTTTCTACTATGTAAACAATTTTCCTTAGAGACTTTCCAGGCATTTGACAGAAATGAACATCTGAAATCCAGTTCAACTATTAACAGCAGAGCCAAATCACCACTGAAATGCAGCTCTAGATGTCATAAAACTGTGGCTTTAAAGTAAAATTCTTACTGACCCTAGAAAGTAAGGGAATTATACCTCTCCTCTGCTAAGAAATGATTTACTTTACAGCCTAGATTTTCATTTTCACTTTCTTTCAGTCCACAATTAGAAGGCTGGAAAATGGAATCTCACTCCTTACCAATTTGGTCCCTTTACCTATAGAGAGTCCCTTGCCATTCTTTTCACTGGCATTTCTAATGGAGCTTGAAATTAACATGCTTTTTCTGGTTTGAGCTTTGTTTTTTCCTCGGTGTTTTACTTTATGCCCCACATTAGAGAAGTCAGCAGAGCTTTGGGAGCAGTTTGTCTTAACTGCTACTATAGAACCAGAGGGAACAAGGAGCACATAAAATATTAATATTTAAGCTTCTCCCAAGGAATACAACAGATTTAGATAAAAGAGAAAGACTGAAGTTTATGTTCCAAAGGAAAAAAAATATTGACCAGGTTACAATTTTTTAAATATATATTTGGAGAGCAAACTACCCAAGAGTGTCTTAAACAACTACAAGAATATCCAAGACTAACACACCTAAATCCATTATTCCTTGGTCAAACTTATAACATAAATGTAGACAATGAACTTTTAGAAAAAATGTTATTTTACTTTGGGAAAGGAAGACTAATTCTCTTTTTTAGTTTTAAGGTTTGCTAAATGCTTTTCTCACACTGTCCCTGAGAGTTAAGGATTGTCATTCCCATTTTAGAGTGGAAGGGTTAAGTATCTTGATTAGCAGAATTTAAGATTTTGAGGGTATGACTGTCTCACATCTGTATTTGTACCCCAGTTCCTAACTTATAGTAAGTGTTGAATAAAACGGTTTTAGCTCTGTTGATTATTCTTGTATACACAGCTAGATGATGCACATTTCCTGACTTCAAGACTAACACACCTGGAGGGAAGAAGGGATGCAGAAACAGAAGAAAGACAGAAGGAACTCAGTCATAACTGCTAGGAGACTGCTTATTATCATACAGTCAGAACTCTTTCTCTGTGTGTGTGTATGTGTATACATATATTTGTATACATACACACACATATATACACTGGCATATATGTGTATGTACATATATAATTTTTAAGCTTTCTATATCATAGACACTTTTCAAAAATTGCTAGAAAATACAATTATAATTTCCCTACCTCCCTCTAGGAATATGCTGGCTAAGCGTTATTCATTTATTCAAGCTGATAGTTATGACAATTTAAAACTGAACTGTGAATATTTAATCTCCGATTAAACAAAAACTAAGTGACATCTGCTTTGCTATGACATACACCTAAAATTATCTAGAATTGGAATTTAAACTATATCCAACTCATTCTATATTTTAACAATTCTTTAGAATTATTCTTATTTCAAAAGACAATTATACCTATATATACATATATATATATATATATATATATATAAATCTTCCCTTTTAGATAAAATGTTTGTAAATGAGTTATTGTTTTGAAATGAGAATACAGTATTCATTTAAAAAGAACTTTTTTTTGCACCACTGGATTGTTCCTTGAAGGTAGGAACTATTCCTTAGATACCTTTCTATCTCCTAAATTCTAGCACCAGGGACTGCACAGAGAAGGATTCAATAAATATTTTCTGATTAAATTTGGTGTTTAGGAATATAAGTAAAATTATAGCATACTTCTACAGAACATGTGTGCATTTTTTAATTTTTAAAAGACAAAAGTTTCTATGTGCTGCATGCTGTAATTAAAAGAATGGAAAACAAGTTACAATGAAAATGTCAGCTAGTAAAGAAGACACAAATACTGATCTCCTATTATAGATATACTTTTGAAAAGCAAGTCTGAACAGGCCTATTATAAGGATGATCAAGACTTAAATGGAACATCTGCTCCCTCTGGAAGAATACTATAGTTTATTCAATTCTATTCTTGTGCAGTAAATAGAGCACAGGGCTTAGAATCAGGAAGACTTCTCTCCATGAGTTCAAATCTGGTCTCAGACATTTATTAGCTCTGTGACCCTGAGCAAGTCACTTAACCCTGTTTGCCTCTGTTTCCTCAGCTATAAAATGATCTGGAGATGGAAATGGAAAACCAATCCAGTATCTTTGCCAAGAAAATCCCAAATGGGGTGACAAAGAATTGGACACAACTGAACAACAAAAACCTTTATATTGTCATTATTCTGAACTATCATTCACATCACTGCTTTACTCACAACATCCTACAATCAGGTCAACATTTCTGATGATCATGCTTTTTTTACAGGTGTTTTCAAAACTGGACCCTAGCTAATACAATCCTTCAGCTGAATAATGTATATGCAAATACATGTGATCATGGTCAGACTCTTAGGGCAAAGTTTTGTTTTGGCTTCCCCCCCCCTTATTTTACTACAACATTCCTTTTGTGATAGCCATATTTGCGTTCCTTTCAAAGGAATAATTTTTATCCTAATTCTAAAGACTGTGTTGAGAGAATTCAATATTTCAAAAGTGAAAAGAGGGAGGCTATAGAAGCAAATACTCAAAAGAGATCTTAGCTTGAAACATGTCAAATTTGAAACATTTTACAGGTTTATATACTGACATTAAGTTACCAGGAAACCATTCTGTAAACATTCAAATCTGATAATGCATGCCAGTGTTCATATCTTTATTGTTATTGCACAAATTGCTAACTAATCCTTCTTTTCATTGTGAGCCAGAGATGTAGGAGATAGCAGCAGTGTTCATGAAGCAATAATTAATGTGAAAATGATAGCAATCCACAGCGGGAGGAGAGTTAAAGCAACAATGCAAATATTAGGAATATCTGAGGTTGGGGGAAAGGAGGAGAATGGAAATATTGTGTAGTGGAAAAAGTCCGGGCTTAAAATTCAAAATAATTTGGTTTCAGTACTAGTTGTGTAGCCTTGGGCAAACTACTTCCATTTCCCCTATCTTGTATATACAGTTATTTGCATGGTTTCACCTGCATTAGAATGTGAAATCCATGAGGGAAAGGATAATTTTTTAATTTTTTTTTTCAATTACCAATGCTTAGGACAATGTCTGGCACAATGTAAGTGTATGATGCAGGCTTGATGAGTGACTGAATGATTGACTGCCTTTTACTCCCTTCCCTTTTCTCATCTGTAAAATGAAAGTACTGGCAGACCAGTTTCCTAAGGCTTCTCCAGTTCTATGGAACAATGAAATCTAGGAATATATTGCTAAAGCAGAAGATGCTTATGAAGTGCCAAGAAAAAAGCGCTGTCATTGTATAAAACCTTCATCTACTACCTCTCACTAAAGCATAGCAATGGATTAACAAAGTAAAAGCCAATCATTTAAATGTGAGGTGTTAAAACAATTTTTCCTGATTACAAGAGCTTTTGATATAAAGATTTTTAATGCTATGTTAAAATTCATCCACAATGCACGAAGTGTTAAATTTCCAATGCTTCTCACATGTTTTTAAATTTTAACTATTCTTACATTAAAATTAGGCATCCTGGGAGAAAATGAAATATTCAAAAGACTAAAGGAAGGCATGGAAGTAAAAAATACATCTTGAGCTGTCAAACATAAATAAAACACCATGGGACTTTTTGCATTTGTCATTTAAGATCTATATACACTGTCATAATGTTAGAAGAAAAAAATGACTATCATTGTCTTTTTATTACACATTCAAGATATGAACCCTTTTGAATATAAAGTCAGCAATGTATAGTTGTAAATAACAGACTCTGGCCAAAGGTGAAAGATCTTTGAGGTCACAACCATTTTGAAAGATCTGAATGAATTTTCAATAGCTATCTGAATTTTATGTTGCATGTAGTACAAACTTATCACACAGATAAAACAGAAAATTAGAAGTGCATTGCTGGCCCCTAGAGAATGGTTTTTACCTGACGAGTATAAAAACTGACTTTGCTCCAGAGCTCACAGCACTACAGGGGGTACAGCTACATCAGAGATCCATTTCTTAATTCAATTCAATTCATTTTTACTTCAATTCAACAAACATTTCTTAAAATATAGATTCACATGTGACATTCTGTCAATGTCAAGCCAGTCATTAATTACTATTTCTCTTTATTGTCTATTATTTTATTATCTAAATTAAGCTGAGAGAATTTTTGCTCTATAACAAAATTAAAAACATGACCATCATTTTGTTTATTTCAAATAATTGGTTTCACATTAAAATAAAATATGGGTTATTATAAAATTGTATGTACCCTGAGAAGTAGAGAGTAACTTAAGTAATTAGTTTTGATATTGGTGGTGCAGGCAAAAAAACTGCTTTGCTCTTGACAAATGACGACAGCACTTTAAATAGAACTGTTTTGTCTAGAGGAATTAGTGTATCCCTGTTCACTGACATTCCTTTAAGGCCATAACACTTCAATTCAGTGCAGTTCAATTTATAATTCCCAATTCAACTATGGGAAAGGAACAGTTCTTAGTCCCAGGAACACAAAAACAAATTTTCAACAGTCACTGCCATCACAGAACTTGTATAATGGGGGAGGAAGATACAATGGGTACAAAGAAGTAAATACAAAGTATTATCAAATATAAGACTGGGCTTCAAGACCCATACATTTGTCTCCTCTGGTCACCCTATCATCCACCCTGAACCTTTCTTGCTTTTTTTAGGGCTTTTGTAACAACAGAACCAGCATGCACTGTCAGGGGAAGAAGGATCCCTCAGTCCCTAAAAGAGTATATTCTTACCTCTGAAATATCCATCTTCAATAGAGCCATCTTCATTGGTGAGTCAATGAGTGTGTTCGTGTGGCTGACTATATCTAGACAGCAATGAGCAATCAGAGCAGACCACGCTTTACATTGTATCAAATTGTTCACCCCTTGCCATTTGCCCTGCCTCCATAGGCCCACCACTCTCCCCTTCCTTCTACTACATGTTGTTCTAGGACTAAATCAATAAATCAACATCAACCTACTCCCATTCTTCCTCAAAGAGTGTATTAACTGACTTCTCTGGGAATCAACTCAATATCCTTGAGACTCCCCAGATATTCCTTGCCCTGGCTACCACCCCCACATCTGTATCATATCTCCCTATTAAAATTTAAGCTTCTTAATGAAAGAGAGTCTCACTTCTGTTTTTATATAGCTGGACCTTAGCACAGTGCCTGGCACACAGTAATTAATAAAAATATTTTTCTATCCCAAAGCGGGGGGCAGCCTTGTAATTTCAACTACAAGTAGGGTGGCAGTTCTTTTGAGCTTAGATGAGCTGCACTTTATACTGAGAGGCATTATTATCGTAAGCCTCTGGGAGAAGGAAACAGGTAGCACTCCTAGGTTGATGAAGGAATGCTAAATGAGCCCAGATTGAAAATGAAACAGATAAAAGACCCTGTGCTGATCAGTGGTTGCCTTATGAACCCTGAATGGCTCCTGTACTTCCAGCCTGGTCATGATAGGAAGATACAGCCATTAAAAAAGGGTGGGGTGGAGTGGGGTACCCATTCATTTATAGTACATAAATTTTTTAAAGGAATTTGAAGACTAAGAGAACACTAACAATTATGGGAGGGGAACAGGATGGAGAAGACCCCTCTGTAGGAGGCAACATTTGATTTGTACTTTTAAACAAATCAGAGATTCAAAAAGGTCAATATGAGAAGACATGGAGGCTAAAGACAGACTTTTCTACAAAGAATAACTCAAAAATAATTTTGACTAGTTCCAAGGACATGAACAGGAATGATATGAAATAATACTCAAAAGATAGGGTGGAAACCATATTGTAAAAGGCATTAAATGCTAGACTGAGGATTTTGTTGGTTTATCCTAGAAAAAATAGGAGGTCACCACAGATTTTTTAGTATGGAACGGACATGATCAAATATGAATTTTACGAATATCAGTTCAGTATTCCTAAGGTAAAACTTTCCAGGTTGCAAGCATGGTTCTTCCAGGTCACAAGACACTTTGGAATCAATGGTTCTAGGAAGATCAAAGGGAGATATTAAGGGTTGGTAGCAAGATGGTGTCCACTAAATATCAAAGAAAACAAGGTTTCAAGGATGTCAATCCCTTCACCCCTATGGTCCCACTTCACATATCCAAACATCTTGTTTTTAAACGACGGTCCAAATATTGAGAGTTGTCTGTTTCTGAAATGCGCAATGTTTTTAAATGCTATCCTTATTGGTCAGAGGATGGTTTGAGTCCCCTTAGATTTGGTCTGAGGATTAAATGGTTGGCATTGATAGTATACACTAAGAAAAAAATGGATGCTAACCACTCTCTACAATGCTCCTTAATCTAAAAAATCGAAGTTTGTTGTTTCTACTAGAAAAATGTCAACATGGCTTCCCAATCCCTTTCAATTTTCTTCCATTGTCAGAATCCATCTAAGGTTACAATGAGGCAACGTATTTTCAAAGTGGCTTTTTGGAACTGCAGAAACTATGGAAACAGTCTAGACTAAAGTATCCCTCACTGAGTAAAGGTTGGGGAGAGATAGGTGAACATTCTCTGTAATAATAATAATAACATTCTCTTCAGGTTATTTAGTCTGAACCTGTCTACTCTATGCATGCTGGGACATGTTGTGGGTAGGTTAATTAGGATATGAAAGCAACAGTGTTGTGAAGACAAAGTACATGTTCCTTATCTTGAATTTGTTTTGTTTCAGAACTAAATTTAAGCTTGATTTCCAAAGAGAAATGAGAACAGAAACTTTAATCACTCCTATTTTACCTAAGGATAAGAAAAGAGAGGTAATGGTCAATACCTCTTATTTCTTAAGTAAAATTATATCTTTCTTCCTCCCAAGTCTTTACAGGAAAGATCTATCACAATGTTTTCTAATTATGCTCTTAATTAAGTCAAGTATTTAAGGATGAGAATAAATTATAAGTAGGGCTAGTTTACTCTTCTGATATTTCTAATTTAATTTTATCCCTTGACTTTCCATTTGAATACTATTACTATAAATGCATTGTCATGAAGTCTTCCTACTTTTCTGATCAGACTTTTAAAAGTTATTTTATATGAGGCAAGTGAAAATGCTAACTAGAAGGCCTTGGGTGAATTATTAAATCTCTGTAAGCCTCAGTTCTCTCATATGCAAAATGAGCAGACAGAATGGCAGCCTTATCTGTATTTTCCAACTCTGACATTTTATCACATATAGGGCAATTTTCAATTCCAAATTAGGTTCACTATATAGCAACTTCAAAAACTACTTTCCATTAGTTGGTTCCTTCTAAATTAATATTCATTCAATCCTTTATTCAACAAGCATTAAATACATGAACACTATACCCTAGTGGGAAAATACCAAGACAAAGTAAAGCAAGAATATACTTAATACCTTAAGAAATGTCATTTATTCTTTAAAATCATGCATTTAAAATCTAGAGCAAATGTTATGAAAATGCCTTGAAATACTATCAGTTCATGTGTTTGTGGGTTTACGCGTTACTTCACAAAAGACTTATGAGATAAATCGAAGAAGTGTTTAGAATTCCCATTTTCCTGTAATGAAACAAGTGGAACAGAATTTCAGGTGTTCAGTTATACACAACTAGCCGTGGCTTGATAGGATCTGAACTGAGATTCTTTCCTTAAACCCAGCATTCTGAGTCCCTAATTCCCTACTGGCCTAGGACAATAGCCATGGTGATCCATTAAAGTTAATGTGAAGCTTCAGACTCATCAGTGAAATAAAATGCACCAATAAACGCAGACTGACAATACTGCTACTGACAATACAGGAACACACACACACACACATACACACACACACGCACAAATGTGCACCACACATTGGTTAGGTTGTTCTTCTTTTCAAGCATCCCAGGATCACATTAAAATCTGCTGTGGAAAATCCTTGAGTGCCTAGTTTATTTTTAGCAAATCTTGCTTTCAAATATATTAACAATATTCAGAGACACATTACTCTGCTTGAGTTACTTGCTTTGTTGACATTTCTCTTGATTGATAGCTCCTGCTTTAATTATTTGTTTTATTGGCATCTAGGTCTTTTTATTTTTACTTTATATTTTTTCCCTACAAGGGAAGGCTAAATGATGAATCATCCCCTTTATCCATAAGAAGTTTGAAAGAAACTAGGTTGCCTTTAGGTAAGCCCTTTGAATCAACTTACTTGACAAACTTCTCCTGTATTCTCAACAATAGAGTGCAAAGCAGAAAGGTAGTATGATGGGGAAATTTGAAACTGCCCAGTTCCTTCAGAATCAGGTCTTACTTTCAATCTCATTTCTCATTTTTATCCTTAGTTCCTTCCTTCCTTCCTTCCTTCATTCCTTCTCTCTCTCTCTCTCTCTCTCTCTCTCTCTCTCTCTCTCATCAGCACAGAAATATTAAAATTCCATTTTCAATTTGGTCCACTTAGCCCCTACGTGGGCAGGCTTGTGACCTCTGTCTCTAAGAGGGTCATCATATCACTGCGGGAATTAGTACATATTCCCGGTTGGTTTTTTTCAGCTAACAAATCCTGAACTCAATAGATCCACAATATCAGCTTCCCCAGGAGAGGAAATTGCAGGTATATGGCACTACCCCCAGGCCTATTGTTTGCTTTTTAAAAGAAAAATTGAACTTTAAATCCAGAATATAAGATAGACCTATATTCAAATATAAGTACAAATAAAAACTGCAAAGCCAAGTAGCTTTAAAAAATAATTTGAGATCAACTGGTCACATATTTATCTCAACTTCTGATTGTGTTTAAGGAATAATGACTATCAGTAATAAGAGAAATGGTTATACACAAAGACTGGACTGGTCACATATTTATCTCAACTTCTGATTGTGTTTAAGGAATAATGACTATCAGTAATAAGAGAAATGGTTATACACAAAGACTGGACCTGTCCAAAATACTTCTGGAAAACAGTATGAGAGACAATGAGACACAAGGAGTTCAGTAATAGGTATTTGAATAGATGGCACAATAGTTCTATTGATGGCATCTGACAAAACAGGTGAATATACAAAGAAATCTCTGAGGTGCCTTCCAGCTCAAATTCTGTGAGCCTATTTGTTCATTTATTCACTGCCCTGAAGGGTCCATAGCATCATCAGAGTCATATTTTTAATGCTAAAAGGATCTTTGATTTCATCAGTATGGATGCTCCCTTCACAGATCCAGACATAAATCCCTCTACATCTCAGCAGATATCTCACTGAGTTACTGTGAGCAAAAAGAGTCATTACCTGATGAGCAACCCTCTGGTGATAAACTTCTCACAACTCCTGTAGGCTCATCTGCAGACAAAAGACAGGAGTTCATCAGGGGGCTCTTATGTTAAGCCAGCCAGGCTTAAATACCCTGCCTCAGTTGTGCTCTGCTGCCATAACCTTTGAGAGCCAAGATTCGCTTCTAGGTCATAAGGCATCAGAGTAGAGCTTTAATAGATGTCTTCAAATTGTAATAAGCTTAGCTAAATTGTCTAAAATATTGTTCAAATGGATAAGAAATAGAAGTGATTTTATAAACTTTTATAAACTTTATAACCTTTCAAGTGTCATTATAAGTGGGAGCTCTGATAGGTTGATGAATTTTGAAAGTTAAGTTTCACTAAAATCTGTAAGGTACCATCAGATTCTGACTCTTTATAAATCAAATTGTACAAACAAGAACAACAAAAAACAAACTGTATCTGTTCTGCACATGAAGTAGATCTCCATAACTCCCAATTATTGGGATTGCTATGCCAAGCTAAAGAAGGGCTACCAAGAAGTGTATGGTATTAATGGAATCTACCATAAGGTACTTCACACCAACATTTACAGCCTGCTTCAGTGGTTACCGTGCCGTGCCTGAAGAGGCAAAGAAGGACAAAGATACTGCACAAATGGTAAAATCTAGTTTGAGAGACTATTTGAGATTCCAGAATCATTGATGTTAGTCTCAGATGGCAGAAGAGGATAGATAGAAAAACAGCAAGTAACAAGATCATCACACCATTCTGCATCCCCTGGGATATATCAGAGTTTGTGAACCACTAGTACAGAGTCCCTTAATATGATACCAAAACAGAGCTAACAGAGCAGCAGAGAATGAACTCATTTTTTCTGTTATAAACAGGCCAATTTCTTTGCATGGGCATTCTACACTTTTGCTCTTGCACTTAAGTTATCTTTTCTCTTCCTCTATCTCAACACCCGCTTTGTGCACAGAAAAAAGACACAGCCAGTACACTGCATTTCTATCTCACTATCATCTATTATTCAAGAAAGGTCTCATTGAATAAATGTCTGTTCAGAGTCTCTAAACAAATTTCATTTCTGAACACTACTGTCTGCAGCCCAGCAGGCTATTTCACCAAGATAAGATCACACATTTAATCAAATGCTCCAAAAAAGAAATACACTCTAAGTTTGCTTAATAATGTCAAATAATAAAAAAATGCAGTGTTGACAGCATACCAATTTTTAGTACTCTTTCTTCTTCAGGGGTTTATATTAATAGGCAAGGTCAACTGCACATGGGAGTTTTGCTAATTAGAAAGTCTGTTAATCATTAGGTACTCTTCTAAGCTGTCTTCAATACTATTTTTACATGGACTTGGTACCTAAAACTTAAATGGAACTGTTACTCTCAATATATCATTTCCTCTCAAATACAGTGTAGTGCCAATACAATATTCACAGCACCAATGGCCACTATAAATATGGCTGCATTGTCTTCAATCATAAACTATAACAGGATCTCCATATAGAAAACTGAAGAAAAAGCATTTATTCAGATATAAGAAAACCAAATCCCCAAACCAGTAAATGGATTCCATCATAGTAGCAAAGAAGTTAATAAGCCACAACAGCACAGAGAGCCATATCATCCTTTAGCCTTCCCACAAACCAAATTTACCCACAAGTCTGTCTCCCTCTGATGTGGCCTCTCCTCCCTCCAGTCTAGCTGCTCTGACTCCCGGCTTCCTGTGGGCTCTGCTCCACCCTTCAGCAAACTCCTCCTACCACAGGATCCATGTGACTACATTCAGCCTATTAGGAGGCAGACTATATCTTCAAAGCAGAGAAGGTCTTCAAATTCCTTTAGGTTTATTAAGGGGCAGGGAAGATCTTCAAATTACCATTACATTTACATATAGTAATGGGAAAACATACTCTACAATTCAGCTTATAAGATAAAGAAATTTCATCAATTGGCAAAATTGCATCTCAAATAAACCATATTCTTCAAATGTACCAAGTATAAACATTATGTAAAATATGGAGAAAAAAGTATCTGAAGACTCTGCAAATAGATTAATCCTAGATGTGGTTCTTTTGTATAATAAGCAGATCGAACTGTCATCTTGGAGTTCTCATAAGGAAGATCCAACTGATGCTCCTAAGTAAAATAATCTCTGTTATATAATGACAAAATCCTATAAAATACTCTGTATCCAAAGTGGCAGCTTAATATAATGGCAAGAGCATTCAAGTTACAGTCAGAGTATGTAGGCAGATTCTGGTTCTCTTCTGTACTCTGCAGTGTTGGACAATTCACTCCACCTCCCTGGACTTCAGTTTCCTTTTCTACAAAATGAGGAGTCTACATTAAATTAAGGGATCTAAATTAGGGTTCATGGATTGATTTAAGGAGGTATGTGAACACTGGTGAGAGGAGATAGTTTTTATTTTAATATAACTGGTTTCCTCCATAATCCTGTTCATTTAACTCTATACATTTTAAAATGTTCTAAAGGATCCAAAGGTGTAACCAGACTGCCAAAATCAGTCAGCTTTGTTAACTAGTATTTATTAAATGCGTAACACATGCCAGGCTCTGAGATAAGTGCTGCATTAATTTTGTTTCTATGATACAACAAATGGTTAATAGTCCCTGAATTAAGTGATCTTCAAAATCCCTTCTGGATCTTAAATCCTACAGTCACAGTCACATCCCTGATGATGAAAGTAACACACCTGAAGAAATTTCATACTCAAATCTTTATTTGTCTATCATTCTCCTGAAAGGAAACTGGATACTTACCATGGGTAGTCTTCCAAGTACCATGCAGTCATACCCTAGTACTTTGCCATAAAAGCCATTAGAATAATGCAACCAAAATATTTAAAATCTTTATGAAAGGGAAAAGCAGACAAGTATTCAAGGGTTTGGTATTTGATATGAAAGTAAGCTATATCTCAACATATTCTTTTTTTAATTTTTCCATATAATGGTGAGGAATTCTAAATTATGTTGGGAATGATAAGTATCAATCATTGACTTATCAATTGTAGTAAAACTTGTGAAAAGAAGTTAACGGGTTCTAAGAAAACATTGAGCTCTATCTTGTAAATGAGATGTATTTTAAAAGATGACCAAATATAATAGGATCTGTGGTATTGATTTGTTATGAGTTTTTTTCTTGTTTCTTCCTTGGCCTCCTCCCACTCCTCCCCACCCCCACACATTCCCCCTCTCTGTATTTAGAACTTTGAGGAAAGGAAAAGGAAAAAAGAGGGGACCATTGAAAAACCTCTTACAGGGTCAGCTGTCAATGGAATGCATTTTAGTATTCAGGTTACCCACCCATGCAGAACATCAAAAACTGGGCTTGAGTCCTTACCCTATTCTCATAGGCTTAAGCTAATGCTGAGCTTCTGAAGTCGTACTGAATAGTAACACACTCTGCCTCTGCAGGACTTGTAAACACCAATACAAACTGATTAAACAGAACAGTGTAGTTTTTACTTGGCTTATTTCTTGTGGTATCTTCTAAAATGCCAAATCTTGAATATTTTCCAAAGTCAATTGTTCAAAGATTCCACCCATATACTGGTGTTAATTTGCAGATCAATTTTAAACACATCTACTATGTTGTTGGACATAAACAGTTACTTCCTTAGGCTAAATATTTTGGGTCTATCACTCAGATAGAAATTAATACACACACAGAGCTATATATTTAATATATATGTATATGTATATATACATATATATATATATATAAAATGCAAACACTCATTATTTTCACCATCATTGCTTTTGTAATATTTAAAAAGATTTTTTTGACCCCTTCAACATCATACAGCTTTAAAACATTTTTACATTTATAACAATAATACAAGTGTGGACCACAACTTTTGGGCTATGAATCATATAAGTATGAAATCTTTTAGAAGATTATTTTTGGCTTTACATATTTGTCATTATGAAATTCTGAGATAGTACATATATAGCTGATGATTCCATGTGGAAAAATTATTGAATTGAATGTAAAATTTTTTATACTTAAGTTGTCCTTTATACTTCATATCCATTTTAAATCAGTCTTTAGACTTAGTACTTGAAAATTATCAATAATATTTTCACATCAAGATGATTATTTCTGGTGGGAAATTAATAGCAGGATATTATTTCTTCAAAATAAAAAAATACCTGTTTCCTGAAGATTTTTAAAAAAGAAAAGAACACACATTGTGTGTATGTGTTGGTATGCATGTGCACACACATGCATGAGAGCACACATGCACACATACACACACAATCTCCCTTAATCTTTTACAGAAATATTTGTGATTTTTATGAAGCATCAAGTGAGAGGAAGCCTAATATAGTAGATACAACATTAGACTTGTAGTCAGAAGATTTGGGTTCAAGTACCACCTTAAACATTTAATAACTGTGTAACCTTACCTCATTACCTCATCTGTGATGAGAAGGTGGGATTTAATCAGCCTCTAAGTACTTTTTCCAATTCTAAACTTTAATTTTTTTATTTGAATTCCTTCTAGAATTTAAGAGTTTTCAATTGAAAAAAAATCAAGATTTTGTTCTAAACAATTGCCATTTACTGACATTTTATAGATATTATAATGCAAAACAATATCTTATTTGGGAGAGCTATCGTATAATAGAATTTCTGGGACATAAAGGTATGATTAACCAAAACAAGTCACAAGAAAAGATGAATTTCAACTCTGACTTTATCATGAAAGACTTGGGCCAAAAGTAAGATATAGCTATGTGTTAGACAAAGGAAGCTGGTGAATATGAATGTACCAGGACTCTGGAGTACAGCCTCAAAGAGTTATTAAATTGGCATTCAAAATGCAGTAACTCACACTCAAGAGTTTGACATCAGATAAAATTACCTAGTATAGCAATACTTATTTCTGCAGTGAATATCACACTACACATAGACACTAAACTAGAGTTTAAATATCACTGATTTTCTGGCATTTTAATTAAAATAATTACATTTTCCTTTCAGTGAGAATGACCAGTTGAGCTGTCCATACACTTGCAAAAAAATTAAAAGTTCATTGGGTCTTCTAGTTTACTACCCAGGTATAGAAATATTCAATTATAGTTTCTGAAAGCTAGTCTTCATTAGGAATTCACATAAAATTACAACTGACACAACACAACATGCCCACCCTGAGAAGATATGCTTTTTATTTTCTTTTCATACATTGCTTCTAGTACATAGCACAGTACCTGGCACAGAGCATGTATTCAAAATATTATTTTTGGTTGAATGATTTGTTTCTTTCTATCACAAATATCATCATTCCTATATTAGTCTTACAGCAGTATAAAGCCTTTCATTTAGATTAGATTCAACAACGTTTCAATTATATATTTTATATAGCCTCCATGTTTTCATCCACTAAACAGCAACCTAGAAAACTAAAGTTATCCTTTTGGGCAACTCACTAAAAAGAGCTGTTAGGGAGAAAAAGTAAATACAATAACAAATCTGACTGCCTCTGTCTAAGATGTACTTACTGGTTTTCTCAAAAGTAAAGGTAGACAGATTGTACCACTACTCTTCCAGCTGCCCCATAATTGTGCTAGTTAAGGTGGGATTTTATAGCTTTCTTTATATCTAGTAAGAAAACTACCAACTTTTTTAGTACCATATAAGCTCATTGGATTCAGAACTAGACAGTACCTTAAAAGATCGTCTGGTTAAATCTTCACATAGAACAGATAAGAAAACTGAGGCCCAAAGAATTGAAATTACTTATCCAAAGTCACATAGGGTAGTAAGTAGCCAAGCAGGACATGTCACTCCACATCTTTCTACTCTCAGACTCTACAAATTTTCACTTAAGTAGGTTGAACCCTTATGAGCCTTAAATGGTAGAAAACACATTATTGATCTCTATCATTTAAAAAATGTAATGACACTTAATATGCTCTGAAGACTGAAGCAGATATGAGAAGAGTCTTAAATTTCAAACATTATGAATTTTCCCTAGAAGTATGATATTCCAAAGTCATTATATATACATATATGTGTGTGTATATATATATAAAGAGCGAGAATCTACTGCACTTTGGACTCATTGAAACAATAAGTCAAAAATCTTATTCAGATTGGAAATGAAAATGAATGGCAAAAGGTTTTATTGATGAGCAATCATATTATGCTACAATATCTCCCCACCCCCCTACCCACCCACAGGTGGTTCAAGGGACTCCATTGGGCAATCAAGCAGATTACATTATTTTCTCTTTTAGAGGGAACTTTTCAAATAAACCAGATTACTATAAATAGCATTTCACCCTGAATGCTATAATATTGTGAACAGAATGCTAAATTCTTCTAAAATGTATATATGTGCCAGCACCTTGAGATAAAACCAATTATCACTGATACTATTACTTAGTTTGAGCCCAGGGATATGAAGAGGCCATGATACCAAATCTGGAAATGGTAAATTTGGGGGGTGTCTTTTTTAACTGTAATATAATAACATGGAACTATATGACCAGCTACAAGAAAAACACATATGATTTTTATTAACTTGACTTATAAGGAATATTCCCACTAAATATTTTAACTATGAGCTTTAATTAATTATTCAAACAATATTAGAGTTACTTTTGATTAGACTGAGATTTCTTTGTCTACAATGAGGTGTCAGAGCTGGTAGAAGAGTCTATGAATAAAAATCAAGACTACTGAGTCCCTTAGGGCATATATGCAATATGAATTACACTACTTTGTCAAACAGGCCAATAAACATCAACATTAAAATCAAAACCTACAGCAGCCACTTTTAGCGAATGAAAAAATTACATTTTCATCTCACTCTACAATGACTCCATTAAACAAGAAACTAAGAAAACTAAGAAAAACAACAGGGCACAAAGTTCATATTTGTATATTTTATTATAAAATGGAGAGACTTTAAAAATAAAGAAAACTTAGGAAAACAGGAGACACAAAACAATAGTAATTCAAATATTACCCACTCCCTCAAATTATTTGAATGCTAAATTACAAGTAAATCTCTTCATCTGTTAGGACTCTCCCTATATACACAAATTCACATTTGCAATGCAATGCAAATCTGAGAAATCAAAGGAGAAAATTTCCAGCTGTAAAACTGATAGAACAAGGATTCTTTCCCTACAAATTCAACTGCTTTATATTGGATGGAAGCTGAAGAACCTCTGTTGATGATTCCAGTTTAACTATGAATTTGAAATCAAATACAGCTTTCTTGATGGGATATACAAGAAAGCATGTGCGTCCTTAGGGGTCAAGGCAGCCAGATCCTAACAGCAATAATCACTTCTGAACAGACTTCTTTTTAAAACCAAACACCAGAATTTAGGACCACAATTAATTAGCCTGAATTGAACCTCTTCAGTTTCCCACTGGGTTATTTGACAGACTATTTGGCCAAACAAATTCTTTGGATCCTCTAATCTTTTTCTCTTTTCTTTATGAAAAGTTCACAAAGAAATATATGCTAAAAAAAGGCATATTAAAAACTCTCTGCCTTTAATCACCAGAAACAATGACTCTCTCTCCCTCCCCCCCTTTCTGTCTGTCTCTCTGTCTCTCTGTCTCTGTCTCTCTGTCTCTCTCTCTCTCCCTCTCTCTGTATCTCTGTATCTCTCTTAAGGTGCACAGTAAAATGATAAATCCACAAAGAAATCCAGGAATGAGATATCAGAAACATTCCATCATTAGGCAGATCACACACTGATAAATCAATCTTCAGTCAAAGGATTCCTGATGTTGTCTTATTATCTTTATTTCAAAATTTCTAATGTTTCATATTGTACTTTCTAGTGAATCACTTTTCCCCTCCTGAACTACACAGAAATAATTCCATCAGCCATATAAATGGGGAAAGGGGGAGTATATTACTTAACAATTATGGGGTGCTAAGGAATGTAATTCAAGCACTTCTGGAATATTTACCTTCCACTAAAGACTGCACAATACAGATGGACACAGCTCTCATGACATCAGAACCTGTGGAATGTATGACTGCTAGGAAACACATGCTGCTGGGAAACAAAGAACAGATCTGATCAAATCTGATGTAGGGCCTGGGAATGACTGGGATCAATCTTCTAGACTGAGAATAAAAGTACTACATGAGATTCAAACTTGCCAGCAAACTGTACAGCCTTAACACATATGCTATGGAAATAAAACCTCCCTCCAAAGAATTATTTCTCACTTATCTTCCAGTAATTATAGCTCTCAATTATCTATCAAAGGAACTACTATTAGCCAAATCATTTGGTTTAAAAAGAATTCATGTTGTCCCTTTAATAACTAAAAGGACATACTTAATCAAATTTGGCTTCGAATGATTCAATATTTTCCTTTTTGCAGTCTTAGCTCTCTTAGAAACTGAGATCAGTATACGAATCCAATCTGGGATCATCTCCTTTTTTAGTATCTTAGAAACCAAATGCCCTCACATAGAACAGTGTTGTACTTTCAGTTCTAAATAGAAAGATATTTACAACAAACCCCAGAGCAGCCTGAGTGTAACCACAACAAAGGGATTTTACTATCTCTGTCAGGTACAAGAATTTAAGAATGGTTTACTCAGAGAAAAGTAATAGTTTATAATTGCATGTGTATTTTGCCTTTGTGCAAGATAAAGTCTTTGTGCCTTTCCTACAGCCTCTGCTTAAAAAAAAAAGACAATGGACTTTTTTTATAAAGGTTGGATTCTTACAATAGATCTGTTTTAACTTCATGTATTCTCTAAAAGAATCTTTTGGGTGACACTTATAAAAAGGACCAACAAATCTATTCTATCACAAATCCCGAGGCAATTCTAAAAAGTGGGAGTCACAGGACCACCCCATTCACCAGTGATTGGAAAGATACCAAGAGAAAGTTGGCTAAACTCTTTCTACACTGCATGTGAAAATGACTCAAAAACAAAGCATTCCAAAAGCAGTTGCCAAATCTCTGAGAATTTCACAGTGAATTTCTTGAACCAATGGTTAGAGAGAGTAAAGAAACTAAAACTAGTCTGCTACATGGTAACTAGAGGAAGACACAGAAGGAATTTCCCTTTTCTTCCCAGTCTCCACTCTCTCCACAACCCCCATCAAAAAAAAAAAAAACTGCCTGCAGGAAAGGCAAGCTAGGAGAGCAAGAATGCTAATGCTTTCTAATGAGTAAGGCAAAGGGAAAGTCAACACAATAGACCTCCGTTGTTTTGGCTGTAACTGCAATTGTTACACAGAGGCACGCACGCACCGTTGTTTACAATGTGCGTTAAGTACAACTGGCACGCATCACTGGCAGGGATGGAGACTATGCACCCCGGAGGTTACTCACACACCAAGAGTTCTGAGAACAGTTCTCAGTGTTTCTCCCGGAATGAATAAAACCAAGTACACTTCAGCTAATTGGGGGTGGGGCTTGTGGAGGGGGCTAGAAGGAAGAGGGGAGGAGAATCCATAGAACCAGGGTGGTACAGGCTCCTTTCAGTTATTTAAATCTCTGGATGAGATGACTCCTCATCAAGGAAAATTAGGTAGCTGTCTCAAGCACAGTACCAGCAGCTCTGCTCTGAGAAACATCGCACATTGCCCCTGACTGGTTAGTGGTTTGGGGAGAACTCAAGAAGGTGAGAACTGGCCGGACTCAATCAACCCTAACATACCTCGCTCCCTCTTTCCTCAAACCTGATTTTCCAGTTAAATTGAACAGAGAAGATTTCGATAAGACAGCTCAGCCTAAGTAGCAGCAGCTTTGCCATCCACCTACCAAACACCCCCAACTCATCCTCAAGTGCGCGCCCGACCTCTGCGGTCTGTTAGCCCCTGATGGACTGGGTATGACCCTCTGTGCAACAAAAGCTGGCTCTTGATGTGGCTACCACCCCATGAATAGCAAAAAAAAAAGGGGGGGCTAAAAGACGAATGCCCCTAGCCTCCCCTTATGCAGTCGTGAAGAGGTGCCTACTCACCTACCTGTAACCCAGCATGTTACAGTCACCTTCGCACTTCACCTTTCCAACTCTCCCCGCCATCATTGGTGGCCCCAGTTCATTCCAGCACTGATCCCCATCCCTTTGCTGATGCCACCCACGAAAGTAGTTCCCTTTCTCACGCCTGCCGGACAGAACCAAGGCTGGAGGGCATTGTAGGGAGGGTGACTTAGTCAAACTAAGAGGCATGAAGAGATCTAGGAACAACTGTCTGGGAGTGGGCTGCGGGGGAGGGGGGGAGGCTACCCAAAGCAAGTCCCGAAGTAGCCAAATAGGGCCGGCATTAATGCTCTTGACTTCGAGGGAAAAGGATACAAAGGAAGCTCATCGTCTCTGTCCTCTCAGACCTTGATCACCCTCTCCTATCTTCCTCCCATATCCAGTAACCCTAGCCCTCCTTCAGCCGGACAATTCCCAAGCACAGAGAAACCGTCGCCTAGTTTCAACCCAGGGGAGAGGGCTGTAAATGGGGGGGGGGGCGGAGAGGTATGGAAAACGTCCATATTTTCAAGGGTGTGCAAACGCCAGCACTCTTTTCTCCCTTATTCCCTTAAACCCCTCTCCTACTTCAAATGACCAAATTGCTGGAAATACACTGAACAGCCCAGTATCAGCATCTTGCACTGAGCCTTCAGGAGGGCATCACTCCCCTCTCCACATTATCATACTGTGCGTGTGTAATGCCCCGCACCATCTCGGCCGCCGCCGCCAGCCCCTGATACCAGGGAAAGACGGAAGAACGCATCAGGCTGCCCTCATCCATTACGATGACTATTACGGTGAGTGTGAAGAATAAATTACCTTTTGTAACCTCCGGTTCCTGAGATAGTCCCATCAGTTGCTCAACAGCCTGTAGCCAGGAGCTGCTCCCACAATCCAGCCATGGAACCCAGGGGGAAAAGATGGACCTGCCAGAGTAAAGACAACCTCCTCCCCTAAAACAAAAATAATAATCGAAGCTCGAGAGTTGGCTGCAGAAGGGTGGAGAACCCGGGCAAGGATAAGAAAAAAAAAAGTGTCTCCTTCCCCCTCTTCTTGTTCTGCTACATAGCCACCTCCACCAAGGGGGGAAGGGAGAGGAGGGGGAAAAGGCTTTTCTTCCTTTTTGTTTCCTTACTGATATACACACCAAGAGGAAGAGGGGAAAAGGAGGAAAGGAAAAAAAATGTATTTCCTAGTCAGTTGCCCAACTTCAGAGTAAGGTTATGTCTCCAGCAGCGCCCACACCAAATCGTCAGCTATTAATATGCGGCAGTCATTGCACGAGCTGCTGCTGCTGCTTCTCCTCCTCCTCTTGCCGCCGCTGCCGCTGCTGCTGCTCAGAAGAAGACGGTGCTGAAGAGACCAAAAATCTTCCACCATCCCCCCAGCTGATCTTTATGGCCAGTTTCCCCCTCCCCTTCACGTACTCCACCCCCCCTTTCTCTTTTCTTTTTCTTCTTCTTCCTCGTCCTCCTCTTTTCGGTTTGGAGTGAAAGAGATGAAATAGGTAGGGAGAGCCAAGGGGGGCAGGGAGGGTTTCTTCTCCCCCAGATCCACCACCTCCTCCTGTTGTTCTTTCCCAGCGAAGGTTTCTCTCTCCCGCCAGTAACCTGCCCAGAGAATGGGGGAGAGGACCACGCAAACTCCTTCCCGGGTGCAAAGCGTTGGAGCGCAGACCAAGCAGCGGCCGAGGTGCTGAAGCTCCGGGCGGAGCAAAGGACTGAGCCCGGGGGGTGTAGCTGTTTAGCTTGCGGGCTGATCCAGGGAGCTGCGGGCATGTGGGAGCTTCATTGCCCGACCCCCCTTCTCCCAGCCACCGCCGCCTCCTCCTCCTCCTTCTCTTCCTCCTCCTCCTCCTCCTCCTCCTCCTCCTCCTCCTCCTCCTCCTCCTCCTCCTCCTC
>CM053601.1:98480659-98500643 GCA_028646575.1 Pseudocheirus occidentalis | reverse complement strand
CACAAGCATGATTTTGTAATAAGTCCAAATGTAGTGATGATTCTAGTTCATTTTTAAAATTCTTATGTGAGCAATAAGTATCATTGTAAGATTCTCCCACATACAGAGATAAAAGAGGTAGAAAAATAAATCTAAAAGAAAGAAGAAGGGGAAAAAAACCAAAATCCTAGACCAGATAGTTTTTAAAGTGATTTTTTTTTGTCAGGTAACAAAGAAAAAAGGCATAATACATAAAAAGTGGGTCTCAAAAGCAGGATATCTTGGTTTCAAGTTTTATCCATGACAGATAGATACTGACCTTATGACCCCTGGGCAGACACTTAACCTCTCAGTGCTCTAGGCCAGTCATGTCAAATTCAAAAAGAAGTCTGTTTGGTGTGCTAGGAATAATTCATACATAAGGATTTGTGAAGACCAACTACTATCTAGTTTTAAATATAATACTGCTGTTCAGTCCTTTCAGTCACATCTAACTCTTCATGACTCCATTTGGAGTTTGCTTGGCAAAGATACTGGACTAGCTTGCCATTTCCTTCTCCAGCTCCATTTTACAAATGAAGGAACTGAAGTAGAGTTATATGGCTTGCCCAGGGTCACACATCTAGTAAGTATTTGAAGCTGCATTTGAATTCAGGTTTTCCTGACTAGCCCCAGTGCTTCTAGGTAGCTACCTGAAGGAAGAGGTTTGGTTAAATCTGTAATATATCTTTGTAATATCATAGATTACAACCAGTAGAAAATAATATCTTTTAAAATGCTGTGATAGCATGCTGTTTGTTTCTTTTGGGGTGGGGGGAAGTTGCTGCAACAATATTGTTGTTCAGTCAATTCAGTAAAGTCAGACTCTTCCTGACCCCATTTGGGGTTTTCTTGGCAAAGATACTACAACGGGTTGCCATTTCCTTCTCCAAGTCATTTTACAGATTAGACACTGAGGCAAAGAGATTAAGTGAGTTGCCCAGGGCCACACAGCTAGTATGTGTCTGAGATCAGATTTGGAATCAGGGAGATGAGTCTACCTATCCTCAGGCCCAGCATTCTATCCACAGTGCCACTGTGCTGCTCCCCCCCTTATATTTTATTTATGTATCCATGTACATATGGATACATGTATGTATGTAATACCATCTCTGCATCTTTTATTTTATTTTTCATTTATTTTATTAAATATTTCCCAATTATATTTATGGTGGCAAATAATTGGGAACTGAGGGCATGACTATCAATTGGGGAATGACTGAACAAATCGTGGTATGCGATTCTGATGAAATCCTATCGTGTTATAAGAAACGATGAACAGGATGCTCTCAGAAAAGACTTCTAAGAGCTGATGCAAAGTGAAATGTACAGTGTATGAAATAACAATAATATCATAAGATGATCAACTGTGAATAACAGCTATTTTTAGCAATGATCCAAGACAACTCTGAAGGACTTATGATGAAAAATGCTATTTGTTCCCAGAGAAGAAACTGATGGTATTTGAATACAGATTGAAGCATACTTTTAAAAAAACTTTTTAAAATTTTTCTTGAGTTTTGTTGGGGGGATCTATGTTTTCTTTTACAACATGAATAATATGGAAATGTTTTGCTTGACTACACACGTAAAACCTATATCAAATTGTTTGTCTTCTCAATGTGGCAGATTGGGGAGGGAGAAAGGGAGAGTATTTTAAACTCAAAGTTTTGAAAATGAATGTTAAAAATTATTTTTACATGTAACGGGAAAAATACTAAATAAATTTTTAAAGCAGTGTTTGGCCCTAAGATTTTCATATTTGTTGTTTATTCCTTGGATGATGTCAGATAAATAATTTAATTTCTCTTGGTCTCAGCTTCCTCTTTGATAAAATCAAATTAGACTAGACAACCTCCAAGTTAATTTCTAGCTCATTATATATAATCATAATCTCAAAAACTACAAAGGGTGTTGAAGCATTAAAAAAGTGGAAAATGCACCTAAGTAGTTTTGATATCATTAGGTAAATACTCTAAAGTAGAATGATATTTATTACTATTTGATTTCCTATACTAATAACATCATAAAGATGCTGATTTTTAAAGGCAGTTTCAAAATATCTGAAGATTTTAAGATACATATTTGATTTATACTAAATAAGCAGACTAATGATAATGTTTTTAAACCTTTCATTTGATAATGAACCATGACACCTATTTGTTATTAAGGTAACAAATTTTTCCCCAAGGTGAAAATTTTAAATTAAATTTCCCATAAAATGCTAAATTTCAAAGTTATTTAAATTGCATCATGAAAAACAATGTCTTTACTTTAAAATGTTTTCTCTATCTTAAATCCCTGCAATCCTGAAACATTAGGTTGAATGAATCCCCTTAAGTTTTTCTGGATGTCACTTTCTGTCCTTTGTGAAAATGGTTTTTAAAAAAGGATTGAACTCTGGGAGTCCCATCTATGTCCATTTCTTAAATGATGTGTTAATTGATTGCCAAGCAAACATGAATAAGGAACACAGAGGTGTGCTTTGTCTTTCCTATTCATGAAAGATTCAGAGTGATTAAATTGTATCATTATCTGTGATCCCACCAACCTTTGGAGTATATACTATCCAAGTTCAGCTAAGGAAAGCCTTCCATTTTGATTCTTTTAACTTCTTTATTTTGAATATACTTTTTTGGGGGAGGGGAGTAAAAGAGAAGGGGAAAAGGAGGGATGGGTAAGAATGTTTATCCTAAGGATGATAATAAAGATTAAGGTCCAACTGTCACAAGAAACATTAATATTTAACATTTAAAAGAAATTCATTCTTACCAATCAGAGGATATAAAATCTCTGAAAAACATTATAACTAGTCACAAAGGTGAGGCTAGTGACCTTGCATGGCCCTCCCCCACTCAAATCAAAGTCAACTGCAAATCATGTCATCATTTTCCTGATGTCATGGTTCTATTCAAAAACAAAGGACAAACACAACAACAGTTTTGGTTACTTCAGGTTAATAAGAACACATTATATCTCCTTTTTATGTAATATAGGAAGCACATATTATGTGTGATACAGTAAATCAATTAGGTCAGCTAAAATTTTGGCATGGTATTTCCTATACATTCTTTGTAAAAGAGGTCATGTAACTGAGTGGACAGAGCTTTTGCCTTTAAGTCAGGAAAGCATAAGTTTAAATCCTGTTTCTGACATATATTTGTTAAGTAACCATAGGAAAATCAGTTAAACTGTCAATGCTCTAACCATTTCTGTAGGGCTGTAAGTGGAAGAGAAGGTGGTGACTTTCAATGGTAAAGAGAGTTTCTTCATCTGGGAATTCTCCATAACAAGAAAATTACAGATCTAGTCCATATTCCTATCTATAAAACTAATATAGCCTCTCCACTGAATTTATTTTTAAATTTAAATTTATTTATTTACTTTTATTTTACAACATTTAGTTCTAAAATCCCTTGAGTTTCAAATTTTCTCTCCCTTCCTCTCCTTCCAGCCTTCCTCTACCCATGGCAGGATGTAGTCAAATATAGGTTCTACAAATACCTTCACATTAAAATTTAGTCAAGTTGTAAAGAAAGGTTATAACCAATGGAGTGAACAATGAGAAATAAGGGACAAAACAAAACACAAAAAAAGAGAGAGAGGAAGTAGTTTGCTTCAATCTTCATTCATAATCCATAGGAGTTTCTCTGGATATGAATATCTCTTGCCATCTTTTTGAATTGTCTTATAATTTTACATTGCCGAGAGGATCCCCATCTATCAAAGATGGTCATCACACATATACTGTGTTTGTAATTGTGTAAGAATTTCTCCTGCTTCTGCTCTTCTCACTCAATATCAGTTTATATAAGTCTCACCAAGTTATTAGGAAGTCCATCTGCTCCTCATTTCTTATAGCACAAGTGTCCCATTATATTCATGTACCGCAACTTGTTTAACCATTCCCCAATTGATGGGTATCCCCTTGATTTCCAATTCTTTGCCACCACAAAAAGAGCTGCTATAAATATTTTAGTACATATGGGTCTTTTTCCCACTTCTATGATCTCTTTGGGATACAACCCTAGAAGTGGTATTACTGTGTAAAAGGGTATGTACTTATTTATAGCCCTTTTGACATATTTCCAGACCGCTCTCCAGAATGGTTTAATCAGTTCACAATTCCACCAACAATGCATTAGTGTTCAAATTTTTTCACATCCTCTTGAGCATTCATCATTTCCCTGTTTTGTCATCTTAGCCAATCTAACAGGTGAGATGTGGTAGTTCAGAGTTGTTTTGATTTGCATTCCTCTAAGCAATGAATTTACAGCATTTTTTTTCATATGCTTTTAGATATCTTTATTTTTTTCCTCTGAAAACTGCCTGTTCATATCCTTTGACCATTTATCAATTGGGGAATGACTAGTATTCTTACAGATTTGATTCAGTTCTCTGTATATTTTAGAAATGAGGACTTTATCAGAGACACTGGTTATATATTCACTGAACTTAAATTGTTAGCATAAGGGTCGCTCAAATTATGTGTAATTCCAAATAATTATTGCTGTTAAAACTACTTATAGAAATTATACTTCCAAGGTTGTTGAAATCTTGTCATTCTCATTGTATTCATTAACAATAATCACCCCCAGAGTGCTCCATACTCTCTGGTAGAGGCTAAGAAGGCTATAATGAAGTACGATTCAGTCCTTGATGGTAGATCATAGACTCAAGATTTAGAGACCTTAAAGATTATCTAGGAAAACCTTCACATTTTAGAGAAGAGGTAACTGAGCTCCAGAGGGAATAAGTGACTTTTTGTAAGCCGTCCGAGTAATAAGTTGCAGAGCCAGATTTCTGTCTCAGTGTTCTTTCTGCTATGACATGCTGTGTGACAAGGTAGTACGGTAGTAGACAGGTACTGGTTTTTGGAGTCAAAAGACTTTGATTCTGCTCTTGGGTAATAGTGTGCATATTGTTTAATCTCCCCAAACCTCAATTATTTCATCTACAAAGTAGAGGTGGGATTGGACTATGGCCTCTAAGTTCCTTTCAGCTCTAAATCTATAAGACTCTGAGCTTCAGCTGATTCAGATCGAAGTGGGGATAACAATGCTCTCATTACCAGTCCTTTAAGGTTATAAGGAAAGTACATTATAGAATAGAATGAGATATACAAATGTGTTTTAGCAGTAATTGTACAGGACTGGAAAAGTAATTTCAATATGATTCATGAGAGGTAGTTTCAAATCATCACAAAATAAAACTCCAAGGAATTTAGAAAGTTTCAGAAAAATTAAAAGTGATACATCCTTAGATTCAGTCAAACCTCATCACCATAATGAAATAAACTGCTATATAACCCTCAGGAGTCCTTTGCTGACTGAATCCATATGTTGAATCAGTTGTATGACTCTGGATATATCACTTTATTTCCCTGTGCCTCAATTTATTGCTCTGAAAAATGAAAACATTGAATCAAATGAGATTTAAGGTCACTTCTAGATCTAAAATTGTATGACTTTTTCATTTTGCAATTGGTAGAGACTGAGATTCAGACAACTCAAGTGTTTGCCCAGTAAACACTACTAGTTAGTTAAGGTTTTGGTCAAGAAGTGATTTTCCTATCTCCAGGTTCAACTTCTGTATCCTATAGCCAAAGAAAGTGAGCATGCATGAACATACATCTGCATGTGTATGTATACACACACACATATACACACAAATGCCTAATAAAATGGGAAGCCACTAACTGGAAATATCAATTCAGTAGCTAAACCACAAACTTTAAATGCCACAAAAATCACAGTACTCAATATTTATCTTTATTCATATGCTGAGTAGTGAAAGTAACACAGAAATCTTAGGAATTAAGAACTTTAATTTCTCATGATCTGCGAGACCCCCAGAGAAAATACCTCCAAGAAGCAATCACTTTGAAACTAGTCACTGGGCAGACATACTAGTTAGAAAACCCTTAATGAAAAGTCCTACCTTGGGAAATTCATAGTCAATATATTAATATTCCTGAAGGATCAAAGTAAAACAGATTCAAGTTTTCCTAGAGGAAGGTAACCTACCAGGAAGGCTGCTTGGTAGGCATTAGACGAGGATCATAGTGTAACAATAAGTGCCCTGGTTTTAAAATCAGATCAGAGTTTGAATCCCAGCTATGCTTCTTACTATCTGTGTGATCTTGGCAAATCACTTCACAACTCTAGACTTCAGTTTCTTCACCTGTAAAATGAGGCATCAGACTAAATAATATCTAAGTTCCCTTATAGCTCTAAATCCTATAAGTTTGGGCTATGAACAAAAAAAGGATTAAACATAAACCAAGAGAAGAATTATCTAACTGGAGTTATAGAGGCAGAATGAATAGGAAAAATGGAGAAAAGTTACAAAAGTAGTAATTATATGGTTGGAAGATTTAGAAATTGAGGGCCAACAGAATAATTAGAACACAGAAACAAATTGGAGAGACAATGCAGGGCTTGGGTGTTTAGAAGACACAGTCATGGAATATCTTACTGAAATAAGATTTCTTTTATTTTCTTTATCACTATAAATTGAAAAAGATGTATTAAAAAATCCACTCCATTTTGAACCAATCCCTTCAAAAGTTAGGTCATTTTTAAGCCAATCCCTACCACAGAACATTTTAAAATCAATTTGAATGGGCTGCTGATTCATAAAAATGGAATACTTACTGTTTGAGAGATCATCAAAACCAAAACCACATTAACCACCAATTCTTCTCAGTAACCTAAAAGTTAAAAATCATTTTCTATCTTGTCTCTATCCCTGGCCCCTGAGGCTTTAAAAATGAAATGAAAAGGTAGGAACACCACCTGATATTAACAATGCTTTTCTTTTCTTTTTTTCCAGGACTCAAGTTAACACATACTTAAATATTAACAATTTCTGTTCCAAGAATCTGGATATAGCTATCTACAGATATATAAATTCTCTTACTAGATTTCATTCCTTTTTACACAAAATGCCTTCAGGTGCAAGACATTTTACTATTCTTGGGGTAAAGGTTAAGGTGGGAGTAACTTTGCAAAACTGTATAACAAAGGGGAACAAAATTCTTTATATGCTCTGAAGTTGAAATAACAATAATGGATATAATCAAATATTTGTTTTTTAACATCAAAAACTGACTAATGCTTAAGAGGGAAAACTATTTTGGTTACTTGATTCAAAAAAAATTCCAACAGGAACAAGTTTCTTATCAGTGAACTATATTGATCATGTCAAATGATTAAAAAATATTTAAAACAAAACTCTCCAAAAACTGAGAATCACAAAGAAAAAGCAGTTCAGGTATTCCATAAACGTATAAAAATGACTGTAGAATTTTAATTTAATTATATAATCAGTATTTATAGGAGGGGGAGGTGTAAAAGGAAAGGGAGAGACAGTCTCTTGAATCTAGTTTTTTCTTCACTGCAAGAGAGAGAGAGAGAGAAAGACAGAAAGAGAGACAGAGAGAGAGAGAGAGACAGAGAGAGAAAGACAGAGAGAGATATATATAGAGAGACAGATGAGACAGAGAGACAGAGTGAGAGAGAGAGAAAGAGAGAGAGGGAGAGAGGGGGGGAAAAGAGGGAGGGAGGAAGAGAGAGAGAAAGAGAGACAGACAGAGACAGAGACATACAGACAGAGACAGAGAGATAGAGAGACAGAGAGAGACAGAGACAGAGAGAGATAGAAAGAGACAGAGAGAGACAGAGAGAGAGAAAAGAAAGGAAACAGTAAACGAAGATAATCTCCCCACTGGATAACCAGTTCATGAATAATCAAGAGCAGGTTACCTTGAATCTCAATCACCTAACCATTATAACACCTAGGGAAATTATATTTTCCCTTTAGTACCCAGAAAAAAGTAGTCAAATCTGTATGCTTTGCAAATATAGGTGAGTTTGATGATGGTAGACCCCAGGGGTCAGTTTTACAAAAGTAAAATATCTGGTAAGTATTGCCTTTTTGGTTTTAGAAACATAATCCAAACACATTTAAATTTTACTATGGCAAAATTCTTTTGCTGAAATACTGCAATGTCCATTATTTTATAACCCAGTACCCTTTTCTGAAACCAGTCTACCCAGACAAAAGATGTTGGTGTCTGAAACATTTTATTTAATGATTGTGAGCAGACATAGGACAAAATGTGAATGGCACCAAACTAAACAAAAAAATGTAGCCAATACCAGGAATTGATTATCAAATTAGTTCTGTATGCCAAGTGCATTGTAAAATGTAGGCTTTGGTTCTATACTGTATTGTTCCAATGTGCTCATTGCTGAATAAGGTAATTTTCTCCTCCTCCCTTTGAAATAGATCTCCAATATCTCCCAAAGATATTCTACAATTTTGGTGTCACATATTATTCCTAATTTTGAGGTCTTAAAACTATTATAAAAAAGGTCTATTACTCAAGAAAAAGGTAAAACAAGATTTGTAACAGAACCATTTCTTTCCTTTGCTCTACATTCAAGGGACTCAATATGAAAACAAAATTACCTTGAAAAAACAATTGTTTTAAAGCTCAACAGTGTCATGCAGAGCAAGAATGGACATGATAATAGAAAAGAGGGCTTTCTTTTGAGAATACAAATTACTCATTCTCTGTCTATATGCAGTTAACCAACTGGTTATGAATAGTAAAAATGATAAATTTGGTTGTGCCTTGGTCTAGTTCTTTAGAATGAATAACTCTAGTAGTCTAATACACCCAATAATTTGACTTTAATCTGTTCTTTTGGTTCTCTGTCCAGTCACTGAGGAATTGTTGATTTTGCTCATACTTTGCCTCCAGAAAGTATAAAAATGTCTTTGCTGACTCCACTGGCCTTTTGGAGCACTGGAATTTCAGTCTTTCCAGAATGCTAAAACTACAAAGCAGCATAAACAATAAGGTATACTCTAAAATTTAGATGGGCATAAAAAATCTGAGAAAATCTGAGGAATATGGTACATTGATTTGCGAAGAAGTAGGTCTTTTAACCAATTATATTCATAAAAATTCAAAAGGAGGTGAACTTGAAAATATAGCTCTTTCTGGTCATAGAAAGGTGAAGGTAATATGACCCAAGAATATGAAGTTATAAACAGGATGCTTAGAGCAGACACAGACTCATTAATCAAATGAGATAACATATGTAAAGTTCTTTATTTTACTGCATGTAAATTGCTTTATTTGTAAGCCATAAATGCTTTATTAATATAAGCTAGTGTTGTGCATTACATTAAAATCACAGCATCTTAGAGTTAGAAGGGACCTTAAAAGCCATCATGTCCAATCTCCTTGAATACGAATCCCTTCTCCAATATATATGGGAAAAAACTGCTTGAAAACCACCAGGGAGAAGGACTGCAATTACCTCTATATGGCAGTCTATTGTACTTCTCAACTCTGGTTACAAAGTTTTCTTTACTTCAATACTAAATATGCTTCTCTGAAAAGTCTATATATTCTGCCAAGTTTTTTCATCTAGAGCTTACAGAGAAATCCATTTGTTTAATCAATTATGAAGCATTTTACGTGCCTACTATACCAGGTACTTTGCTAGGACCTGGGGATACAGAAGCCAAAAAAACCCCAACTCCCTACCCATGAGGACATTGCACTTTCCTTGAGGGAACAGTGCGTGCCTGCTTGCATGCAAACACACACACAAAATATGTCTAAGACAATATCCATCCACTTTTGAACTCTCTATTAGGATGTTTTATTTATTTTCCTGAAATTTAATCTACATTTAATTCTTGCCAGTTTTTATTTATCATTCATGACAACCATCAGACATCAAAAACTGAAAGTCTAATCCTTATTCTACATGACTATTTTTTTCAAATACTTAAACACAACTATTGCTTCTACTCCTCTACCTTCTCTTCTCCAATGTAAGAATCCTCAGTTCTTTTATCCAATCCTCATTTTCATGATTTTGAGGAAATTCATCATCCTGGTTGTCTTTATTTGGATAGGCTCCATTTTATTAGCATCATTCCTAAAAAAATGACACTCAGGACTAAACACATACTACTCCAAACATGAACTATCCAAGCCACAGCACAATAGTCAACTAATTTCCCTTATATAGGATACTGTGGTTCCTTTAAAGTAGCCTAAATTACAGTTAGCTCACACTTCATTGGCACATCACATTGTTGACACATTTTGACCTTTTTCAGATAAAATGATGTCTAGATGCTTTTTTCCATATCTTGTATTTATGAAGTTGATTTTTAACCCAACTTTAAGATTTTACAAATATATATCCTTATTAATTTTTATCTTATTAAATGCAGTCAATTGTCTTAGTCTTTCAAAATCCTTTTGGATTCTGATCCTGTACCTATCCCTATTAGTTTTCTATAATTTACAAATCTGATCAGCATGCCTTCTATGTTCTTTACCAAGTGATTAATGAAAATGTTTAACAGCACAGAGCCTAAAACTCTCCATTGAAAAATTCCTTTCAAATTGATATGGACATATTAATGATTATTTTTAGGTTTGACTATCTCTTTTGGTTCATATCCATCTGACTATGATAAAATATAATGGCATCTCTCCATATTTTCCACAAGTTTTAGCAAGAGAGACTTTATCAAATGCTTAGCTAAAATTAATGATATCTACAATGTTCTTTTCACCTACCAGCCTGGTTCCTCATCAGAAAAGGAAATGAAATTTTTTCTATCACTCCTTCTTACTGACAAAACTATGCTGGATTTTTGTTATCACCCATTTCTTTTTTTGGGTATTCACTAACCAATTGCTTAATAATATACTGGATATTTTTTCTAAGAATCAAAGTTAAACTCACTGGCTTGAAGTTTTTAGGCTCCATTCTATTCTCTTTTTTTGAAATTTATGATGACAAATCCTGTTTTCAAGCATTCTATGATCTTATAAATTCACTTATTGAGTCTCAGTAATGACATCTGCCAGTTCTTTCAGTACTCTGGATAGCTCAGCCAGGTCAGGTGTCTTGAATTCATCAAAGTCAGTAAGGTGCTTCCTTAATATTATTTTACTTATCTTAGGCATCAATTCCCCATTAGCCATGTTTTTCTGTCCTTTCTTGCCCAAATAATATTCTCCCTGACATATAAAAAATGTTATACAACCCTGTTCTCCCTATATTTAGTTTCCATCCTCATATTAAATTAGGCAAAGCTCTCATAAAATTTGAAAGAAAAAAAGCCAAAGTAGGGGGAAAACCCCTTCAAATTAATATATATATATATATATATATATATATATATATATATACATATATATGTATACATTGTACATATATATGTATATACATACTCTACACAGTGGGCATTAAATACAGAACTTACTATACTAAAGTATAGTACTATATATATAAAAATACTAAAACATAGGTTTATGTTCATATAATGGTCCAAAAAAGGTTTTGATTCCTGGCTGTCAGATATTTTGGGAGAATTGTGATTGACATCAAGATGAAAAAGCAAATACTCTCAGTAATTTATTCCTATCCACATCAAAGCATTGTTAGAAGGAAAACACTTTATAACCCTTTAAGCAACATATAATTGTGATCTATCATTACCATTATTATCATTGTTACCACATATTAAATACTGAGAAGGGCAAACCATTCATCTCATTAAGCAATAAAACTTGTTTCCCAGGTTCTTATTCTAACTGCATTCATGCTACTTCTACTTTTGGACTTTCTAGTGCTGGTTTAATTTCTTCTTTTCTTGAATTTGGCATCATCCTTGGGGCTGACCTGCCACTCTTCATTCTAGTATTCATCACCTATTTGTAACGTACAGCCTTGAATCCTGATAATACTGGGATGTAGCTTAGAGTAGTGGCTACCAGTTAGTGGTTAGGTGCTGTAAATAAGTTCCAAATCACTTTATCATGGCATGTGATTTTCACAATCACGCTTCAAATAACAGAACTATATTCATAGGTCTTTTGTTGTATTTTACTATTAAGATAATTCCAAAAGAAAAGGGAGTCCATGTACATGATACCATCACTAGGCATGGACAGCAGTATCAATATATTAATTACAGACATGGTTCTGTTTTATCTATGAGAGAAGGGGAAAGGAAGTTAATGGAAACATATCCAGCTACCAGGGCTTTCTTCCATATTGCATATGACCCAAGAAGATACTTCATAGCTTCACTTCACCAAATTTACTTGTCTCCCTCTGAGTCTTTTCAATGGAGCATTAATGACCTGGGGTGTGTACTTCAGGTTGTAAATCAATGACTTCATCCATACTGAATACCCTTTAGTCAACTTTAGACAGCATGTTCTTGTATTTCCCCATTAATCAACCTTTTTACTGTGCTGCATCTCTACTGACTGTTTTGTTGGTTTTCAGCCTCTTTCTAAACCCCTAAGAGGAGTATTCCTCATTATTATCCCTCAGCCCTCCTGTCTTTCTATTCTCTATGTCTCTGTTATCTCATTCACTAACCTGATTTCATCTTTTGTCTCTATGCAGGTAATTCTCAAACCTCTAATTCCAGTCTTGCCTTCACTCTTGAGCCCACACATATATTTCTAATTGCCTAATTAGTATCTATTGTACCTAGATGTTCCATCACCATCTGAAACAAAATTTGTTAAAAACAAAACATTCTCCTTTAATCTAAAACTTCATTTTTCCTTTTTATTTATGTCTGTGGCGCCAACATTCATTTAACTTAACATTATCAAAACTTTCACAACATCTTTCATTCTTTCACCTCTCACATCCAGGTACCCAAGTTGTTTTTTTATTTTTAACTTTACCTAAACAACACCTGACTCCGTCCATATTTTCCTTCTATTCTCAGGAAAATAAGCCATGCATGAGCCCTTGGTACCACCAAACTGAGTTACTATAGTAGCTTCCTATCAGATGGGCCTTATCTTCCCAGGTCCATCTCACATCAGTACCTCTATACATATTCCATTCCAGTCAGGATGAAATATTGTCACCTGGATTGTGTTTTCCAGTCTCTGTGCTTTGCTCACATTGTTCCCTATGACTGAAATACACTTCCTTCTACTCTGTGTTTATTAAATCCTTTTAAATCCCAACTCAAATGTCACTGCCTACATGAAGCCTCACCTGATTTTTCCTATAAACTGGTAACTTCCTCATTCATATCTAATGCCCTTATCAGGTAAGGTAATACTGTTTATTATTGCAGTCTTTGCATATGCCCTTTCTCCTACTAGATGTTGAACCACATAAGGGCAGGAACAGGGTCTTACCTAAACTTTTCCTCTAGTCTTGCCCTGTGACTCTGAGCAAATTACTTAACCTGTATGTTTCAGTTTCCTCATCTGCAAAGCATGGATAATAACAGCTGGTGTCATTTTGTGAATATTATGAAATAATATTCATAAATCACTTTGTAAAACTTAAAGTGCCATATAAATTTCAACTGTAATTATTATTACTCTTAATGATTAAGAAAAGATTGTTGAAATGAAATGAATTACAAGCATATACTTCCTCTTTCTGTTGTTGTTTCCCTCCTCTACTTTTTTTCTTTCCTTGAAAACTCATAATATATTAAGCTCCTAAACTTGGAGGCAAAGGGTTAGGTGCAAAGCAAAATTAACAAGCCCTGGCTTTCCCCTTCTGCCTTTACACAGTTTCCTGCTTCTATTTTTTAAAGTAGAAGAAGGCATCACCCTATGACTATTGACTCCATAGTACCTTTATATAAAACAGGGAGGTTCCCAAGGAACCCTTTGTCTTTCTTGAGGAATTCATAGATATCTTTAGGTGAAGACCTGACTTTAAGAACTCAGAGAGAACCATGTCTTCCACCCCACCAAATAACAATCAGGCTTTATCATCATAAACACCAAATCAAAACAGCAGTATATATCCTAAGTTACAATAGTGACCTTCAAGCTCACACATTTAGCCAGATTCTCCTGGTAACTTAGCTATTCCTTCATACCTGACAAGTTATTAAAATACATAAACATAAACCAATGCAACTTACTCACTAAAAACTGCACTTAGCATTCTGATCATACCTTGGTAACTAATTCATAGAATTTTATTTTTCTAACTTGGATTCAAACTGTAGTTTAAAGTTCATAAAGTATTCTTCTCTTCATGTTCTCCATTAGTATTATACCATTTATGAGCTATTCCATTTCACCCAAAGATGGCAGCATCCTTGTGGTTGATATAGTAATATTAGTATATATCATTTTTATATTTGCTCATTAAACTGCTAGTAATTTTTCATGATGAAAGGTGCAAAAAGTTGTTCATGCCAGGACTATGTCATCAAATATTTCTCTGGCTTCCACAGCTGAGCTGACTGGTACTTGCCAAAGCTATTCAGTTTCTAGTAGCTTCTTCCTCTCCATTTGAAGTGAGAATGTCTTAATTAGGTGCCTATGTTTCTATTTTCTTATGTAACATTCCACCTCCTCATTTTCCCACAAACTAATGCAAGTCTTTCTGGTTCCACCTTTTTTTTACAAGTCAGAATGCTGAAGATAATAAATATTATTATGCAGATTCTAAATAGTATATTTCTAAGAGAGAATGGTGCATGCTACTTTTATTCTTTTGTAAGTAACTTTTTTCTCTAGGATCAGACACCACCCTATGTCCAAAGTAAAGCTTTTACATTAAAAAAAACTCTAATATTATTCAGATAAAATGCCATTGAGAATTGCAGGGCACAATTTTGATGAATAATAAATCCAATGCTGGCTATTTATGGTAAAAATGTTCACTAAAGCTCGAGTCTTTCTACCATAAGCAGCTGTGAAACCGTGACATTGAAAGAGCTGGTGGCTAAAGCCACTCCTGCTTCCCCTCCCTGCATGTAGGGGAAAAGGCAGAAAATCCTGCCACATCTTTTAATGAAGAACATTGCCATTTTTTAATGCTTGCTTAAGCGTTTTTCACATCAGCTGAAGAACAGATGGTAGGCTTGCAATACCACACAACATCCCACAGAGTCTTTATAAGATCCAACAAGGGGAGGGCCTTCTATGACACTGGCATCAGAGAATGTTTTGTATACAGGCATTTTGTCAACACACTTTTATTAAGTACCTACTATGTGCTAAGCACAAAGGATCACACAGACACACACATTCACTGCTCTCTAGGAGTTCAGAATCTAATTGAGGAGACAACATGCAAATAAGTATGTACAGACAAGCTATCTACAGGATAAATTAAGCATAGTTTCAAACAGAAGGCACTAAGATTAGGAAAGATCTTGCCACTCCTACCAGATCCAACACACTATACCAGCTTTCTAGTTTCCCAGGAGCTGGAAAGGTGGCAATGACTTGCAAAACACCCCTTCACCAGTTGTGAAGGAGCACTGCATCCAGTAGTGTTACTGCCAAGTTTATTTTACCATACTTAAACTGAGATAATTTCCAGAGATGGGAAAACATCTGATTCAAATATTCTTCTTCAAAAAAATAAAAATAAATAATCCCTTCCTCATCCAAATCTTTAGTACATTATGCCCAGTTTCCTCTGGCACAATGCTTTGCAATTATTTAAAAATGACATTCATAATGTAAAAATGGGGGGGTAAGAGGTTTTGACCTCTGTGTTACAAAAATAATGAGGAGCTTCATTAAAAACAGTTTGATTCACAGCTTCTGCTTTTATTCTTAAAATGCTAATAGATATCTTTTATACCATCGAAATTCAGCAGAAATTGGAATAAACTTTAAGAAATTCTTTGACTTCACAATGTTCCCATTTTTACAACTAGGAATGTCTAGTATGCTGTGGTAGTATTAGCAAAAAAGTTGGTAGTTTAAAAAAACCAAAGAGCAGCTGTCGCAGCAGTGGTATGAGTCCTGCTGCTCCTTTAGTCTATGACTTGAAGTTATGATCATTCTTATAAAGTGGCAGGACTTCTTTACAGGGCACTTGAAGGTTCACCAGGTAGTTGGTAAACATTATTTCATTTGATCCTCATAAAATACCATTGTTTCGTAAATTCTACAGAAATGTTCATCCCCATTTTTCAGGAGAGAAAACTGAGACTTAAAAAGATTAAATGACTGGTTTATTGTTAAATAAGTTAGCTTCAATGGTAGATTTCAGATCTGAACTCTAAGGCCAGCCTTACTTCCATATTAAAGAAAAAAGTCAAACACTTTCACTGAAGGGCATTTCCAGACCACTACATCTTTATTACCCCAGCTTTAAATCCTAAATTCACAATCTCACAATGTCATAATGGAGTTAAGATTAGTCTCTGTAAATGCCAAGTTGAGAAACCTCTACTGAGAACAGTAGTAATGCTCCTTGTATGGATTTCAGCATGAAGACAATTTTGCTCCAAATTTTGTTTGAAAAATCAAATAAGAAATTGGAACTTTAGATTTCTGAAGGAAGCTATAATAGTAAAATACTTAATATAATTTCCTTTTTCTGCCTTATACATCTATTACCCACTTTCTTTTAAGGATAGAAAAAGAATATCACATGCGTACACACACACACACACACACACATGCACACACAAACTTGTGCATAGTTTGTGGCAGGAGGGGTGTTACAGAGAGAAAGTGTGACAATAACCTTAGTATGAAATATCCCCCAAGACAATACAAGAGAAAACAAATCTCAATTAACCAAAATCGCTGAATTATTTTAATGTTAAAAAAATACTGAGGACACTACAATCTGAAAATAATCCTGTGTTTCTTGCTGATATGTAAACATACCTAAAGTCAAGACTTACAAAGTAAATCTGCCTTAGTGAATGAGTTAAAATAAAAATTCCTTTCAATGTGAGTTTCAATGGAAAAGTGTGAATAATTCATATTAACACTCTCTCCCCCCACACACCCTTTTTCTAGACCATCAGGTCATTATTTTGTAAAGAATCCAACCCACAACACTTACACAGTCTGTCTGATAAGTCCCAATGCAGACTGAGTGGTCTAGGAGGCATCCTCATTAAGGAATAAAGAAAGGGAAATATAGAATTAAAAATCCCAGGATCATAGTAGTCACATACCTTGCTCAAATATTGCTTTAGCTTAAACATGACCTTGTTTTTTTCATGATTAAGTATGGTAGTTTAGCTACTAATGCACTAAGACCAATAAGAAAGTGAACAATAGCTTTAGAGATTTCCACTATGTCCAAGTTACATGAAACATACTGTGGCTTTGTTCAGTTATCTTTACACTTCACAGAAATAACAATGGAACCCAATTTTTCTCTAGTGATAACTTTACAGTATCTTGAAAGGTACTTTGTTATCCAGGGACATCATTTCCTTCCTTCTTATTTTTCAGTAAACATCACACACATGAAGAAACATGGATCTGGAGAATTAGTTGCAATCATATATCATCCATTCATACTCTAATGAGGAAAAACATCTCTGAAAACAGCCAACATTACCATTTAACTCAAAAAGGGCCCCATTCACAATCATTAACTCTAAAAGCTCATCATGGTTTCACTTAAGGAAAAGTACTTCCAATGACATATTTTACTTTTCAAAACTATTCTGAGACAAAGCTACTAAGAGAGTAATTCTTTGCTGGCCATGAATACAGTAGTTGAATAATCCAATACTCAATGCAGTAAAGTACTTTCTATGAATTAGCAAATTCTGGGAATCAAGCATGTTCTGCAAAGAGAATTCAGTAGGCATGCCTCCTGTGGGTTCTATTGCCAATTGATTACTATTAATAATAAGAATTTGTATAACACTTTAAGGTTTGCAAAGCACTTTACAAATATTAACTCATTTTATTCTCACAACATCCCTGATAGGTAGGTGTTATGGCCCCATTTTACAGCTGAAATAACAGACAAATAGAGATTAAATAACCTGTGTAGGATCACAGAGCTAATAAGTGTCTGGTGCCAGCTTGTAATTCAGATATTTCTGACAAAGAATTTTGGATCCTGACTCCAAATCCAATAATCTAGCCGTTGTGTTATATGAATGCCTATTAGTCCTCTATAATAAACTTTTTTAAAAAAATCATACATATAATAATCTGATAGTGATTTTTTCACATCAAATCATTTTACATATATATATATATACATATATATATATGTATATATATATATATGATGAGTAATTCCAAGAGATTTCTTCTACAATAAATCATCTTTCTCCACTCATTTCATACTACAGCATGCCAAAGGATCATATGTGAATATGGTATTTTAGGCAGCAACAGCTATATGGTGATTTCATTTATAAGGGTAACAAACATATCAGAGGGAATAATGGGGCAAAGGAAAAGAAGAAAAGTATTCATTGCTGCCAATTTTTGAAGAATGACAAATCACAACATTTCAGGCATTTAACAGAATAGTCATTCCAAAACCACACAATTATTTAAGCATGCAAAATGAAATTACTGACCCGTAGAATCCTTAAAAGATCTTTCTGAAACTCTTATTAAAAGAACCATAAAAAATTCAGGTACCTCAAGCAAGACAAGAGTTGGGTTCATATTACTTAAAAAAAGGGAATCATCTTAGAATAATCTCTTTATTGGGCTAGAATTTATATGGGCTAGAATTCCAACTCAATATTTAGAATTATTATCTAGGCATCTAGGCAAATTAATGTATTAAATGTCCCAGGACAGAAGTTGGGTAGCTGCAAAACTTAGTCAACAGGGATTCAGTATCATAGTGTACTACATGGAAACAACATTTATGTGGTGTTTTAAGATTTTCAAAAGAGTGAAAAGAACACTGAAGCAGGAGGAAAAAAGATCGTAGTTCTACTTCTGGCTTTAACACTCTTTGATTGTGTTATTTGTCATATCATTCAATTCATACAAACCTTTGAGGTTACAGATAATACTCCCTCCCCTCCTGTAAGACTCTAATGAAGAAGGTACTTCAGAACCCTTTATGCATAATATAAATTTTAGCTATTATACTTTTTCAAATTAGATATTGAGATATAATATAGATAATACTAACTCTTAATAGATATTTTGCATAATACCTACCTGAGTTCAATGTCAAGTTTCTTAGTTCAGGGAGGGTGGATCCAAGATGGTGGCATAGAAGCAGCAAGGTTTCAAAGCTCCCACATATGACTCTAATCAAATTTCAGGGCTCCAAAATTCACAAAACAACCCAGAAAATACATCTCTAGCTGAAGGCACCTCAGCAGGTGGGCTCATCACAGCATGCTGAGAGCCAAAACCAGCCCATCCTGAAACCACAGCATAGCCCCAGGGCAGTCAGGAGAAGCATGCAGCTGGAGTTTTTAGGAGAGTGGATCAGTAGCAGCTGTGGCAGGTTCCTGATTTATCAACCCAGAAGAAATAAGGACTAAGTGAAAGTTCAGTGGAATTCAGCCAAATTTGGGGGAGAAAAGCAGGCCGGCCAAACTGCCCCCAGGGGAATGAAATAACTGAAGTGGCAGTCCCCTCCACTCAGCTGCTTCAGAGCTCCAGGCCTGCCAACTGCAGGCAGGCCAAGCAATTGTTCAGAGGCCAAGTGCTCTTGTGTTGAGTAGCCTAGATCCAGATCGTGGTTTTGGGTGGTGGTCCTGGGGTGTGTTTTCAGTGAGCTGAAGCTGGGATGGGGGTTACAGCAGCCCCCTAATAGCTCCAGCATCTGTGAAAACCCCAGCAATTCAGGACAGAGCTTTCCCCTCTGGAAGCAGAGTTTCACAGAGCTAAAAACACAAATAATTTACTGGGAACATGAGTAGGAAAAGGAAGCAAATTAAGAACAGCAACCAGACTCTAGAATCCTTTTTTGGGGACAAAAAGGATCAAAGTGTGGAATGGGAAGAAGACAATACAGTCAGAACTCCCACACCAAATGCTTCCAAGAAACATGAAGATTGCCTATAATCCATAGATCAACTTAAAAAGGACTTTGAAAAACCAAATAAGAGAAGTGGAGGAAAAATAGGGAGGAGAAATGAGACTGATGCAAGAAAATCATGAAAAGAGAGTCAACAACCTTACTGATGAAAATAACACCTTAAAAAACAG
>CM053601.1:98452564-98480159 GCA_028646575.1 Pseudocheirus occidentalis | reverse complement strand
CCAACTCTCAGTGGTCAGGGATTGCGTAATAAGAGGTTTACAGCAGGGAGTGGCTAGTACACATTTTAAGTCTTGCACCCGGGGAAACCTTGGGGGGAGGGGGGAGGCCCTGCAGCCAACTTCCTTGATGAAACAGGAAGAAGATGACTGGCTAGGGCAGAATGGGGGGAGGGGAAAGGATCAAGGGAGCCAGGTGAGGCCAAGCACAACAGTTGCAAAGAGACATCTGTACATCTGGACTTTAAACGTGGCAGCAAACTCTGCTAACGTACTACACAGGTATAGTAGTGATCTGCAGGAAAGTGAAACCAAGAGAGGTCAAAAGTATCATTTATAAAAGGAAGGAGTTAATCTTTTATCAACACCTCCAACCCTAAATCTAAAACACTGACAGGCTGCTTTATATACTTGTCCAAATATGATCATCCAAAAAGCACCCTACCTGCCACCCACTCCTGCCTAATCTGTAGACATGTGGAGGTAACACTCTTCCTTTTCCCACTTCTCACTGTCTCTAGGAAAGACAGCAACTAGATACAATGATAGACAGCTGAAAGGAGAGGAATTTCCACTATAGTTAAGTAATTCTGAATTAATAATTCATGATAAAAGTTTGTGTTCAGACCATATTTCAAACTTTTGAGGAATGTTACTGGCCAATATATTATTTTCATTGAGAGTAATAATATTAGAATTATCTTAAAAACGAACAGTTTGTTAGACCTTTTTTAAAAAGACACATGTCTAGGCATTTACACATTTTATATTTCAGGCAGCATTTTTGTCAGGGCCTGAAAAGGTAGAATTTTTTAAGGTCAAATAAGGCAATCTCAGTACAATTAATTATCTCTGGGGTTAAAGAGAGATGAGTGGTGTTATAAATAGTTCAACTGATTGTACATACCACATTATAATATTTTAAAACTAAACAGATATGGTCCTTTTAATTGTATTGTCTATGAATAATGTACACAGTCTCTAGAATATTTACCTAAAATGGGTGAGATTGTTTTGGTTAGAAGTATGATTTCATTAGTGCAGGGAGCTGTATCAGTAAAATAAAATATGTAAGAACTAAAAAGACTCATACTTTAAAAAAAAATAAATGAGGTTAAAATGGAGCATGAACAGGGTCCAACTTCTAGTATGTTAGCTTATAGCAAATATCTTGGGTGGTTTTTGTCTGTGTTTTGTTTTGGTTTGTTTTTGTTTTTCAAAGGTGAGATCAACTTTTTTCACTGACTAAGGTAGCAGCTGTGGCTGCTGTGCACAGATGCAAGACACGCTAGGTAAATGAGAAATGCTATGTTGTTTGTGTAGCAACTGCTGATGATTGTAGAATATTTGTGCAATAGCCCTCCTACCTAACTTTAGTGCCATCTGAGAGGGAAAGACTTAAGTTGTGTGAATTGGATTTTCCTTTGGGTAACTGATTTGGCCCTTGTTTCTCATTTTGTAGTGAAATGTATTTGATTTTATTCCATCAGTTCTTGTAGCTCTCAAGACAATGCCCATTGTATATGAAACAGCTCCCTGTGCAGTACAGGAACAGGAGTCATCTAGTTTTCTTGTTTATATTCCTGGGTACTGTGACTAACACCACACCCATCTGGGGGTGATGCTGCAGAAAACAAGCTCCTGGATATCATTTGGCTAACTAGAGACATTTTTCACCTTCACACAGAAGTCTTTGTAGTTTACTAGGAGTCACGCCATGTAGTGGAATTGTTTTGTTTTGTTTTTTTTAGCCTCTAAGTGCTTCTAATTTTTTTGCCTACACTTTTTTTTCTTTAATTATCCAACATATCTTCCCCCTCCTCCCACCCCCTAGTTATTGCCTCAGGATGAAAAGCATACAATTCAATAGGTGAAAAAGAGGAGGAAGACAATTTTAGGTAGTATTTTTTTTTTAGCAATATGTCTCTATATGTTTAAATATAGGAATAAAAACAGGGTTTATAAATAGGCAATATAAGTAAAGGACACAAAAATATTTACATTTTCACGCTGCTTTGCTTAGTATACTCTTCTCGTCAATTTCTATTGCTTTTCCCTCCAAGATTACCTTGGATCTACTTTGTGTTTTGTATAACCATTTATGCACCTGTTGACTCTCCCTTTTGAATGTAAGCTCTTTAAGGGCAGAGATTGTTTCTCTAACCCCAGGGCCTAAAACTGTGACTTTGGCTTAAAATGTGTAATGGTTTAATTGATAGGTTGAGCCTCCTACCTCCCCAGTAAGTTAATTCTGAGATGCTAGTGTCTGCTACTAATGTAGTGAGTGATGGCTTAGTGAAAACCATAACATAAACATTATAGATCATAACAGATCACCACACCCACTGGCTATGACAACCCTTAGAATGAATCCAGTAAAACTCAATGGTTCCCTCCTTAGATCCCTTTGTCATTGAATACTAAGGCTCTAGATTCTTCAAAAAGAGAAGGCCCATAACCTTAATTCATTAAAATGAGAAACAAGTATTTATTATTTAAAAAGCAAATATATATTTTATTTGTTTTTATCCTGGGATTTAATTTAAAAAATAAAACATTTCTAGGAAATGCAGAAATGGTTAACATTGGAAGGCAGTCCATTGTAGTAGAAAAAGCACTGGTTTCAGAATCAAGTTTAAATTCAGACTTTTTTTATTTTAAGTGTTTGTAACCATTGGGTGGACATTCACTTGACTTTCACAGGCCTATTTCCAGAACTCTATAATAAGGAAGTTGGAGTAGATGATTACTCAAGTCCTGTCCATATTTAAATGTTGTAATCCTACATTTAGAGCCTAAGTTGAAAATAGTTTTGGAAAGATATGGCTAATGAAATATATTTTTCATGGATTTAAAAAATAATTTATAGTGAAGATAAATGTTTTATATATGTAATGTTTTGTATTAGAATTCAAACTAACCTTAGTTCAGAAGCCATAGATTTTCTTCAGGAGAAAAATCTGTACTACAAAAGTCAGGCATATTTAGTTCTTTGTAAATACCAAGATAAGGAAAGGAATAGCATAAGAGAAAGGAATTTTGAAACAAAAATACATTAGCCAGATATTTTCATCTTGGGGAGAAGGGAAGAGCAGTGAATGAAAGTTGCAAAACTATTGTTTGCTGTGCTCAGAATGGAATTTGGGGATTTCAAGATGAAACTTAAACATACTTCAGTCATTGGGCAAACTACTGGACCTGTTTGGGCCTCAATTTTTCGTATCATTGCTTAGATTCTGTTCTATCCTATGATTATTTGTCTATAGTTTCCATACACACTGAATTATTTTTTGTCCTTGAATGACATGGAAGAATTTGCATATTCATAAGTCCATCATTTTAATACTTTAATACTAGGAGACTCTTACCTGTGCTTAGTCTGTTTATTCTCTTCGGTCTTAGCTGGTAGAGGATGGTTGCAGTTGTTTTCAGCTTGACATCACAAATGCCTCTGAATTTCACTAGGAAATAAAGTGTTAGTGACAACTGATTTTGTAATAAAGATCAAGATGTCTAAAAAGTTTATGCTTATGTCTTTGTTTATGCAAAGGTGGGCATTCAAAATGACAGCAACATAATTGATTGATAAAATGAGATTATGAAATATATAAGCAAATTGGTGAATGAGAAGAGTGTTCCTACCTGTTCTAACATGTCTATAACTTTGGACTGGATATCAGCTTCCTCTGACTTCCAGACTGTGAATGAGAAGGGAATTCACAGAACTTCAGCAGGCAGGCTGTTTTCTTGTAGTAGTGGTAGTGACAGGCTTCATATTAATAATAGCATGCCTTTTTAAAAAATAATTAAAACCTTCTATTATTTTTCACAAGGAAAGGTAGTATGGTGGAGGGAATAGAGAGCTGGTCTTGAAGTCAGGAAAAACTGGTTTCAAATGGCATCTCTGACATATAGTTGACTGTTATTCTGGGTGAGTCACTTAAAATCTCAGTTCTCTAGGCACTAGAAAATAAAACTACCTCTAGTACCGACCTCTACTGAGGGATATTCTTTAGCTGGGACTTCGCTATGCCAGTGAAATCAAAGGACCTTCTCTATTGCCTTCATTAAAATGATACCAGTCACTATTTTGAAAAATTTGCTCAAAATTACAGGTTCTTGTGGCTTAACATTAAAAAAAACATAAACCCCTGTCCCTTATGCATTTTACAATTATACTCTACAAGTTGTTTGAATCTTAGATTTTTCAAGATAGGGGTTCCTAACTGAATTTTAAGGAATCAGGATTTGTCCCGAGAGGGAGAAGTGCTCAAATATAAAACAATATTTAACTTTAATTGATTTTGTACAAAAAACACTGAGTGATGTATGAGGTGAGGTATTGCAACTTCATAGAACTTTTGTCAAAGTTTTGGTTTTAGCCCAGTAATCAGAGGTAGTGGCATCTACAAGGCCAGATAGACAGATACCTGAGGTCAGGATCTCTCTATTCTAAATTTGGCTCTGTCTCTGATTTATTGTGAAACATTGGACAACATCAATTAACTTGTTTTGGCTTGGAATTTCTCTTCCTGTCTCTACCATGCTCCAGTTAACCTCAAAAGGTTTTCCCATGTGGAAAGGATATAGAGAGGGTAGACCAAGTGTAAAACTGGAGTCAGGCCCCACCTCAATGGTATAGGCAATGTTCAGCAGTCACATTTTACACTTTTTGGTTTATATTCCACATGAATATCACTTTTGAAGTAGTCCATTTATAAAATAGCAGTAGTTTGCAGATGAAAGTAGTGGAAACTATTGCTCATGAAAAAAAGGTTTTTGTTGTCTAGTCATTAGCCCAGGATTTGGACTGAGATTTGACTTTCATTTTTTCCCAGTGAATGCACATGGTTCTTACAGTCTAGCTGGACATGCACAGAAGAAGGATGGGTTTTCCTTGTACTACACTATGTCCAACAAATCCTTTTCCAAGAAAGATAGCTGTTCTTACCCAAGGCTGACAGATGGAGCAGCTGACTAGCAGTGGGGGTCCCAGCTTTTCCTTTTCAGGGATTTTGAGGAAAGAAGAGATGATGCTACTTTCTCTACATTTTACCCTGTTTAAGAAGCTGCACAAATCCTGAGAAACTCAGTTATTCATTTGGAGTAAAAACATTTAATTTTATAGCAACCCTCAGAAGCACTGGCCTTGGGGTTGTGTCTATTCCATTGAGCACCAAGAAAGTTGTTAACATTTAATACATATTTTAAGAAAAAAAAATTAAACATTGACATGATACTGTTAAAGGACCTGACTTAAAAAAATTTGAATGGTTAGCCTCCCTACTTTTTCCCTCCAGACCAGGGGAATGAAAAACAAACAAATAAAATATCCCTCACAGTACTCATGACATCCAAAAGGGAAATTAAAGATCATATAACTGAACTCATCTCTACAGAAGGGGAAAGTGAGTACCAAAACGTTATTTCAAATTAATCAGTCAGCAAACACTTATGTGCCTACTATGTGCTAGGCATTGTGCTAAGTATTGAGAATAAGCAGGAAGGCCATCTTTCGAATGATAACCAAATTTATATTATAAGTGGAGTATGTTACTATTTCATATATGCTATTCTCATATTGCATTCTGAAATCAATTCATAGCTTATGCCTGGATGTTTCTCAGTGGACCCTCCATGAGTCAGAGAAAGGCCACACCCATTGTTCCACTGAGGAAGCCTGGGGCACAGATATAGGCAAGTGTGCAGTCCATGGGTGGGGGCACATAACTCTAACTGGAGCTTTGCTACCACAGGAGCAGGATGTTTTGCTACAATTAGTGTTTTTTCTCATGCAGTCAGACTAAATTGCAGGATCAAATCCAATACCCTTGGAGGTTTTTAGAATAAAAGCACTCTAAGAAAACAATGGGTATCCTCATTATTCTTATCTTTGAAGAAATACTATTTTCCCTGCCCTGCAGGATCAGCTCTTTTTCAAGAGATTTTTGTTCTCTTTGTTTGGGGGAAGATAATTTAAGTATCTCTAGTCAGTAAATCTAAGCCATTCATATTAAGGTCTTCAAATACAATTATTGTTGTTTGGTCACTTCAGCCTATTCCATTCTCTATTTGGGTTTTTTTGTTTGTTTATTTTTGGCAAAGGTAGTAGAGTGGTTTATCATTTCTTTTAAGTCATTTCACAGATCAGAGAAGAGAGACAAACAGGGTTAAGTATTTTGTCCAGGGCCCAGGGCCACACAACTAGTAGGTGTCTGAGACTGAATTCGCACTCAGGTCTTCCTGACTCCAGGCCTGGTGCTCTATCCTAGTAACCTAAAGGAAGTAAGAAAGGTAAAAAAGATGTAAACCTGTGACCTGGAAAAGAATTGGATTGTTAATTGCTGAGAAACTTCTGGTAAATATCTGCTAAGTTGATTACTGTTATACCCTTTTGATCTAAGCTGAGTGTTTGCTGAATCCTGGACTAGCATTTAGTCCACTGGGACCCCTATACCAAGAACAAACTCAAGATTTGGAAAGAAAGAAAACTCTAAACAGCATTTCATAACACCTCCCTTCTTTTGTTTCCACAATTTATAGTAATTTCAAGCCAATGGAGTGGGAGGAGGGGAATAAAAGTTCTTAATTCTATCACAGAGTCTGAAAAGGAAGAGTTTAAATATTAGTCATGATTCATGTCCCTGGGATTTAGGCTCATGGGAGCCCCATCTATGGATGAAGCCCTCCTTTGAACTGTTTATGATTAGTAAGCAATGAAGCCTTGTGAAGGGAAGAAGTGGATATTTCAAAAAAAAACAAAAAAAGAAGGCTAAAAGAACAGTGATCCCTAGGAATCAGAGCAATATGAAAAATGAGATGAAAAGTGATTGAACCCTGAGAGTAAAAGAACCTGAAATGGCTAAATTTTGTCCTTGAATACTTTTTAATGTATTTTCTTCTCTCTTTAGGCTGTCCATCCACTCAGTCATTCCCTCTAAGACGATCACAGTTGGGTTTGTTATAAATGAAAATCTGTGTTCTGTCTAGGAAATAACCATGTTTGCTGGGGATCTAGGAAGTTTCATGATTTTTATTTTACATTTATTCTGCAACAAATAAATGGGTAGCCTCCTGAAAAAGACTAAAAAGGATCACACAAAGGCAAGTCCTTTTTATTTTATTTGACTTTCCCACTGTTCCTCCTTTCAGAGCCGGGACTGGCTCCAGCTCTTCTGGGTTACATCTCTCCAGACCTGCCCATTAAGCTGGTGTGTTAATGAAAAGTCGGTGACTATCCCCCAGCTGGTCCAAGCCAGCCTACCTCAGACACCTCTTTACAGATTTATGCCATCATTCCTGTAGAATCTGTGAAAATCAAACTACCAGCATTTCTCACAGGTTCCTGTTGTTGTTATTATTGTTTTGGTTTGTTTGTTTGGGTTTTTTTTTGGGGGGGGCAGGAGGATTTTAGTCTTTAGTTGCTAGTATCCACAGAGCTAATTGAAATGATTTCAGAGGCATCTGTTAAGGGTAAGGCTCTCTCACCCTAATATTCTACTTCAGCACACTTAAAAAAAAACAAAATAAAACATAACTACTATATATTCATTATGTTCATTATGAATTTTTGCAGTCACACCAAAGTTTTTTTTTTACTTTGGCTTTGTGATCTCTTTTAAGCCACATGCCTTTACTTGAACTGATTTTCTATAATATTTTGTTTGTACATAGTCATTTCATGCCCTCTCCCCCATTAGACAGTGAGTTTCTGGAGGGCAGGGACTGCCTTTTTTCTTTCATTGTATCCCCAATGCTTAGCATACCTCCTGACTTCAAATAAATGCTTATTGATTATTATAGACCCTGGGAAAGTCGCTTAATGTCTTGGTGGGCTAGAAAGTCCTTTAGGATGATAAATTGCAAAAAGGCACCTACCTAAACTGGTAGATAAAGCATCCTCAACTGGGAGTACCTTTTACTGCAGAAATCACAGATAAAACCTTTATCCCTATAGCAAAGTTGTAAGTGCTTACAACAATGAAATGCCTTTTATACTTGCCACAAGCAATTTTCTAAAACCTTTTTTTTTTTGACAATGAGAATGAGGATAACATTTTTGAAATCCTAAGGAATTTCAAAGTAACTATTGCCAGTAATGCTTTGAGAAACACTTCTATATTTGGACATTAATTTTGTTATTTATACTTAACCCTTGAGGAAAATGAATTTTCACTTCTAGTAACATCCACTTGGAATAGTACAAGCTTTTAGGCCAGTGTAAGGTTGTAGACTAAGTACCCAATATGGTAATTTTCTATTTTGGAAGTTACTTGAAGGAGTATGGTAAATTTAGTAATAAAGTTGGAATGACTCTTATAATAAGAATGTTCTCATAATTATGGGACATGTCTTTTCTAATGTAATATTCTTCCTGTTGATCAACTGAGTTGGTAGAAAGACATTATTGATACTTAAAGAGTTGGTTAAGTCAAATGTTATTTTCCAGCTGGTTTATTTAAAAATGGGTATAAAATGCAGGCCACATAGAAAGGTTTAAATACATTTGGCAAAGTTGTCACATCTTGAGTATAATGCTTGAAGGTATTCATGAATCATTAGAACCAATAATAAGCTAGGTTCTTAAGGGAAGAGGCAAAGGGTGTGTGTGTGTGTGTGTGTGTGTGTGTATGTGTGTGTGTGTGTGTGTCTGAAATCCTGAATAAGTTCTTCAATTGATAGTAATAAAAGGAAGTAAAGATATGCTCAGTTTATTAATGGTACTGTTCTATGGCTTTGCTGTCTAGTTTTTTAGAAGGAAAAAAGAATCACAATCATAAAAGTGATTCAAAAATGGTAAGACTTATTTTTTTAAGGTTTTGCATATTTTAGGGTCATTCACTTTGTTAGTTTTCATTCTTTTCAATGTTAAAGACATAGAGAAGGTGGGATCTGTGCTATTTTCTGGATGTCTTTAGATACCTACTTAATACAAAGATTTAAAATCTCAGACAGACTTTGTCTGGGAATGAAATCAGACAACAAGACAAGACTATATAAATGCCTCCTACCTCTGGAGGATTAATGAGTATGTTTTAAAAGTTTATTTGGGGGCGGCTAGGTGGCTCAGTGAATAGAGCATCGGCCCAGGAGCCAGGAGTACCTGAGTTCAAATCCGGCCTCAGACACTTAACACAAAAACAACTAGCCGCGTGACCTTGGGCAAGTCACTTAACCCCAACTGCCCTCCCAAAAAAAAAAAGTTTATTTGGGTGAGTGAGTTTTCTACTTGTCCTGATAATAAGACTTATTCTATCAGTAATTTCAGTGTGCATTACAGATTAGAAGAAGAAATCTTTTGTAAGAGGAGACACTTGATAGATTTTTTGGTTATTCCAGTTTGTACCTTATTATCATAAATTCAGGGAAGACATACAAATTTATGTATATGACACTTTTTTAAAGCATGATTAATTTTTACCGGGTTTCATCTAGTGCTAGCTGGTATTGGCAATTAAAAATGAGAGGTAAACTGACAGTTTGGGGCCCAGTTTTGTTGGAATGATGGGAGAAAAGGCCCAAATGAAATCAGCAAAACACCATCTTAATACCAAATTTAAAATCATGTCAGAATATGTATTATGACTCTAGGGCCTAATAGTAGTGAATGGATTACAACTAATATTTATATTCTTGTGCAATACCTTGCACCTAGACACTGAAATACTGGTTAATTTTATTTGATTTTGCTATATCAAAGATTCTTCACAAAAAAATTCACAGGAAATAAACTGGAAGAAAAAAGAAACTTTTCATTATATTATTGAAGATAGACTACTGCATCTTACTGGCTCAGTCTAGAGAATGACTTATAAAGATTTATTAGTTGAATTTATTAACTTAGATTGCTATCTGTAAGAAGTCAAAGGAAATTTCAAAACAAATTTCACTTTCATATTTTAGTGATTCAAATTTCTGATATATATTTTCAGATTATTTTACTTAGGTTGGCTTGGAAAGGATATTTTGAATAGAGAGTTAATCTTGATGTCTAGAAAATTTAGGTTTAACTCTTGACACTGAGCTATTTTCTTTAAGAAAGTCACTTAACATATCACTATTTTAGGTCAGTTTAATAGCATAAATTATAAAGAAGGTGATAGATTATTTGCATCAAGAGGAATTCCTCACCTGGGAATTCTTTTTACTACAAAAATCAAAGATCCAATCCTATTCCTATAGTTATAAAGTATTGTATTTTTAAGCTTTCAATATTTTTTAATTTTTTTCTAGCAGATTAAGTAGGCCAATATTTACGTATTAGCATATAGTATGTCCATCTGTTAAAGTGGCTGAAGACAGATCAGTTATGGTTATAATGCATATTGTTTTTCATCTTTCATTTATTTCATAACACATCAGGTTATGTAGGTCTTCCCAAACTTTTCTGAATTCTTTGTTATTCTTTATGATAAGATAAAAATTTGTTATATTTAGTCATTTCCTAATAAAATATCTTTTTTATTTTGTGTTTTTCAATACCACTAAAACTGCTCCTATTAATATTTTGGTATATTTTGCATCTTTCTGGCCTTGATTTCATTAGGATATTATGTCTATTAGTGGACTTACTGGGTAAAAGTATACAAAGAGTTTAGTGATATTTCTAGCATAATTCTAATTTTTTTCCCTAAAGGTTGGACTCATTCATAGTTCTATCAAAAGCACATTAATGGATGAATATTTTCAATATTCCTTTTTTATCATCTTTGTCGGTTGACTGAATGTGAGGAGAAATGTTAGTTATTTTAATTTGTGTTTCTCTTAGTGATTTAAGTCATCTTTTCAATTGTTCGTTGATGGCTTGCAATTTTTAAGTGCTTGTTTTTTAAGACTCATTGTGCTAAGAAATAGGGGTAAAAAAGACCAAACTGAAAAAGTCCCTGCTTAGAGAGAGCTATATACATACATATATATGTATAAAATATTTTCAAATTATGCAGGGTAGTTTTAGTAGGGAGATAACTAAGGGAGAGAAGGGGGAGATTCATGTTCAGCATAATATGGTGCTTGACCTTACTCTTGAATGGAACCAAGGATTTGAAGAGGCTAAGGCAAGGGATACACACAGGCAGTCAGTGTCAAGGGATGGTAGACTGAAAACGCAGTAGCATGAATATAAATATCAAATAGGACACTTTCACTAGACTGCAGGATTTGAGGAGGATACTGATATGTAAAGAAGAAAGAATAGGTAGAATGGGGTCAGATGAGGAAATTTTAATACCTCACACTGGAGTTTATTGTCGATCTTAGAGGCAATAGAGAGCCAGTGGAATATTTTGAGGTAAAGAAGGTCATATGGTTAAACTTGAACTTCAAAAAATCCTTTTTTTTTTTGACTCTGTGGAGGATGGATTATAATGGCAAGAGTCTTGAGGCAAGGAGACCAAATAGAAGGCTATTGCAATAACCAATGTGAGATGTGATGGGACCCTAGAAGAAACTGGCAGCCATGCTAATGGAGAGGAAAGGACATAAGAGAAAGAACATGGAGACAAAAACACAAAATATGATATGATATGATAGATAAGGCGGATGAGAACTGAATGGGACTCAGAGGATGATAGTACCATTGACAATAGGGAAACTCTTAAAAGGGATGGGTTTGTGGGGAAGATAATTATTCATATCCTTTGACAACACCTTTTGATGAATGCTCATAATATTTCTCATTTTAAATATATGCATGTATATGTATGTATATATGTGTTACATACATACACACATATATATGCATATGTATATGTATAAACATATATTCTGCCCATGAGCCATCAGAAATACTTGATGTAAAAAGTATTTTTTTCTTCCTACTTGACTCCTATATCATTTATAAGCATATTTAGAAGCTTGAATATATCACTATGGAACTTATACATAAATTCATATCTATTTAGTGACCTTGGTGCTTTCTTTTTTAATTTGCTGAATTAATCCTTTTTTTTAATCTTAACTTTCTAATTTGTATTCCATTGGTTATTTGACATAAATTAGAATATAAGAAATAGCTAATTGAAATATATAATAGAGGCATGGTTTTACAATAATAGAATTAAGTAACTCACCATGAAAGAGATAGAAGAGTCAGCTACTCAACAAACATTAATTGAGAATCCTCAGGGTGCAAAATAATATAGCTTTAATTTAAAAAATAGTAGAAGAGAGAAATTAAAAACCATTTTTCCAGATATAAAATTAAAGAAAAAGGAATAGTGAGAGGATGTTTCTGTAGTTGAAAAAAATTACCAATCTACTATGGAAAACCAATGAATCTAGAATTAAAAGTCAAAGAAATATTTTCCCACATGCTAACAAATGGAAGAATCACAAAGTAGGCTGTTTGAAGTATACATTTAACCATGAATATAAATGCTTTGAGTGACATTCCCTCATTTTTTCTCTGTCTCTACTGGTAACATAGAATAGCCTTTTTATACCTGGTATCCTGGCAAGAAGAGGTACCAAATCCTTGGAATTTCATTTTAAACTTGTTGATGGATGGTATAATAAATGAACTAGGATGATTTGAGGTTATTTACTTCCTAAAGTCCTGATATCAAAGATAATTGCTTTAAAAATTCCATTATGTTTCTATAATACATATTCAAACAGAAAATAAACATATATATTGAATATTAAAATAAATTAGTACCATACAGTTGGAATTACAAATCCCAACACTTGTAGATATAATAAAATCTTCACTGACATACATTTTCTTCATATCTTTATACTTTTTATGAAAAAAAAACCTTTCAAATTCAAATACCCTATGTCCTCTCTTAATTAAGAAAAAAAAAGTTCCAGCCTACCTGAGGAATACTGTGCCAGTCACTGAGTAATTTTTTGGATATGTTAGATACAGGAGATGTAGGAAGTTATAAATTTGAATGGGACTGAAGTCAGATGAAAAAGTTTAGATAAATCGTAGATATTATTTCCAAGGAACTTATTTCCATATCAATATGTATCACTTGAGTGTTCTCTTTGATTTAAAATATTATTGATTTACTTTCTGAATTTTATATGACATTTTGAAAAGCACTTATTTTCATTATTTTTAGTTCTTTATCTTACAATCAGTTCTATTTAAGACTTTTTTCCCTTAATGTTATAAAATCCATGAGTTATATTAACATTTAATTTTGATAAATAATTTAAAAAGTAAATTCTACCTATAGATTTCTGACAAACTCTCAACCTGCTTACTCTTTGTCAAGTGTTAAAACTTTAAATTTAAAGTTCATTTTGTTATTATAAAGATCTTAAGAGATGAACTTTCATCTCTTTCTTTGGATTATAATAATTTACTGTTTTATTTTTCTTGAGCGTTATGATATTTTATTATTGAAACTTTTTATTTTAAGTGGGTCCTTATCTTTTTTTTCATTTCAGTGACATAAGTAACTATGAGGAAAGACATTATGAGAGTAAACATCCTGTTTTCCAAATGTTTATTCAGTGAAGATTTTCAGTCTTCCAGAATGCTTTAAATATTTCTATGGGAAATAAGTGGTATGACAAACTTGCTTCTTTTAAAATGTTTTAGGTTTCATTAATTTTTAAGATAACTCTTATTTGAAATGACACTTGCCCATAGAACCCTTCCTTTTAACAAGTAACTAAAATAATTTACATTAATTTTGTATTACTCTGTAATGGTAACCTCTTTTTCAATGAAGCCTTGAAATAAAAATATGTGAATTTACCATTAATGGAGAGAACTTCACTTAACATTAATGATGGGAATTACCATTACAAAAAGAAAAAAAATGATGTGTTTAAATATTAAAGTGTACCTGGAAGGAGGAACATTCATTGTTACATCAAAAACTAGTAACTTTTCTTGTTTATTTCTAGTGTCTTAAAGTACAGTAGATAGGTTGAGTTCTCTTTCTGTCTCTGTCTCTGTCTGTCTCTCTTTTTCTCTCTCATTAAATTTCAGAATAAAATAATTTGACCTAAGAAGGGCTGTATTTGGAATTGGATGGATATAACCTTACCTTTAAATTTCCATTCTTGGGGGAGGTTTCACTCAGATGCAATGGGGTAAATTTTTAGCACAGTGTGTGTTAAGATTGAGCCATGCAACTCCCGTTGACGTTAATGGGAATCTCTCAGCTAAATCCTCACATGCTGTGCTGAAAATGTACCCCCTAATGTTTGAGTACTTTTTAGGCTATCATAGACTCTAAACCAGAGCTATTATGGTCCATGGTATAAATACATATTTAGACGAATTTAAAAACATTGACTTGCTAGTAAGAAATGTGAACAGTTACTTAGATTGTGAAGTTAATGCATTGACTTCTTAAGGTGTAAACTGAGAGTATGGTTTGTACGTTCACTTTAAAAGAGATGGAAGGGCTTAGCTTCATTTTCTGATACATTTCCAGCTTTCTGAAAAGAACTATGTCACAAAAGCAAAGTGTAATCCCACTAAAAAAGCATGGTGTGTTCTAAAAGGAATCACTTTAAATCTCTCATTTTTCTTAGTCTTTATTTTTAAATTTGAGTAAATGCTAAGTTTCAGTGTCCATCCTACATAATAGAAGGTACGTCTTGTGCTTTGCTCAATTTTGTATTCTTTTATACATTTATGATTTATTAAAAAAAATCTAGAGCTTAGATTCTAAAAAATCTTGTAATTCTGCAGTAACTACTTGTTCCATTTTATATAAAATGCCTATATTGATTAAGAATTAGTGACTGAATTAACAAATATAAGCTAAACCTGTATCCTAACAGTTTTGTAGATATTTCAAAATATGTGATTGATATAATTTAACTCAGAGAAGGAAATAGTGTTAGGAAGACAAAGTGGTAAGATCTCAGGAAAGTGTGTGTATGTGAGTGTGGGAGGGACTGGATGGGTTCAATGAAGGATAATTTTATCAATGCACAATAGCAGAAAATTCTACTCTCCAGAGCACATAGGTATTTATTTTAAGCAAAGGCTCAAAATGTCTAATGGATGGTAAAATAGGAGCCAGAGAACATTTGGCTTAATATTAGGTCAAATACATGCTTTAATACACAATGTTGTATTTTTTTTCTGGGTGCTAGCTGACAAAGTGACAGAGCAGAAAAAGTCCCTTACAATCAGGATCCAACCTATATTTTTTGTAATATGTTCTTCAAGTTAAATAATCTTATAAGCAAACTGAACTCTAGCTGTGTCCCCAACTTTACATTCCATTTTCCATGTGTATGACTTTTTTCACAGGCTGTCCCTTAAGGCTTCAATGACTTCCCTTTTTACTTCTACCTCCTAGCATTATTCAAGGTCTATTTAAGACATTGCCTCCTATATAAAATTTTTGCTGACATCTTCCAAATGTTAATGTATTTACCACTTCAAAATCTATGTACTTTCCTGTGTATCTGTCGTATCCTCTTTCCGATTATATTCCCCTCCCCCACAACTCCCAAATATAAACTTGTAGACAGTGACTTTATTTTATTTTGAATTTTGTGTTCCTCATGCTTAGCACAATGTTTTGTAAACAGTTAAATGTTTGTATTTTTTTTTAAACTGTGGGAACTCTCTCTACCATCTCTTACGAGTCGCCTCCTATGTCTTAGAGAAATGAAACACATGAGGTGGTTATGTAGCTAGCAAGTTAGAACTGGATTTGAACCCAGTATTCCTCACTCCTAGTTTGGTACTTTGTCTAGTACCCTACACTTGCACATAGTAGCTACTCAACAAATGTTATTAAATTTAATCAAAGGGGCACTGGATTTGAATGCAGAGTTATGTCCTGGGATGTATCCCAAGTTAATATTAGGTGAGTCTCTGGTTTTGTTTTGTTTGTAAGATGGGGTTAGAAATATTTGGAATATTCACATCACAGGGTTGTCCTGAGAATCAAATGAGAAATGGCTAGCACAAATTCTAGCTCAGTGTTACCACATTTTATTTTGTCTTTGCATGACGAGCTCTGTGGCTTGCTCATAGCAGCTGCTTAATTGTTTATGGAATTGAATGACGACATAAAGAAGTTATGGTTAGGGATTCATATGAGCAAAAATCAGTTTTCTTTTAATTGTTTTTAAATAAACATGTGTCTTCCAGGAATATGAGTTTGTATCTTTGGGAAACTTTAACCTTCCAAACCCAGAAGGATTATACACTTTTTTGTGTCGTACTAGAAGCACTTTATTTAAGTCTTATTTTTCCTGTGTTAGTAGGATTTCCATGAAGTAGGGAACATGGGAAAATGTATTTTATGACTTGTTAACAATTTGTTTCCAAATGTAGAAGCTCTTTGTCACTTGGTTTCAATAGAAATATGTAAAGTGTAACTTGACATAGGACTGTTTCTATGCTTAATTCTATGTGATGCAACATGATTGTAATAAATAAACAAGCAAATAAATAGAAATTGAAAAAAACATTGATCTCGAGTCAGAGAAGGAGGATTCAGACCTTACCTCTAATATTTACTACCTGTGTCACCCTGGACAAGTCATTTAACCTCATGCTTAAATTTCCTTGTCCATAAAATGAGGACATTGAATTAGTTGAGCTCTGAGGTCCATTTTAGCTCTAAATCTCTGATCCTTAGGATAACATAAGAGAATAAAACATAATTTAAAATACAGAGGGAGCAAAGCTATCACTGAAGAAAAGAATGTGGGTATTACCCAACAGTATCATTCCCTACACTGTAATCCTTCTCCAAGGAAAGACTACCCATGCAGCAAAGTGTCACACTGAGGAAGAGCAAGCATTGTACACAGTGTTCATTCCAAGAGAGTAGTTCTAAAAGAATTCTGCATTTTTTGTTAATTTAAAAGCACTGTAGATTTTCAAAGAAGAGCTTGAGGTATATAGCAATTTGGGGGTAGCATTGTAATTAGATGCTTAATTTAGCAGATGACTAAAGGAAGAGGGTTTCCCCCCCCAAAAAAAAAACCCAAATCTGAACATGTCAATAAATGATATACTGAGAATTCTAGGGTGGGATTGTCCTTTTATTTTCCTTTTAATAGTCTTTCATTTGAATGGCTAGTTACACTGTTGAATTCTTCTGCTTCTAAACCAGCTTTCTTGTGTACTATTTTTCATAGTACTTCAAGCTAAAAATCGATCCCCAGTCAATAGTGTACAGGGATTCAACCTATTACATAATCGACATCATTCTGTGAATGAAATTTATCTTGGAAGCTTGATGAATGCTTTGTATAAAACCGATATGATAGAAAGCTGCCTGAAATTTGGATTCTTTAGAGTTTGTTATAGGAATTTATTTGCTGTATAAAAAGCTAAATTGTATAGAGATGAAGCAGTGCTTTTTTATTGTTTTTTTTTCCTTTCTCTTTTTCTTCCTGCCCTCATTTTGGTAGAGGATAAGATACAACTTCACTTGGGACATTCTGAGTGTTTAAGTAAGCCAGAACACTTCATTCACAATTCAAGATTTTTCATTGTTGGAAAATATGAATGGTAAAATTGCATTAAGATATTTAATCTATAGCAAAGAAAATCTATTATAGAAAATATTTTGGAAGGCAATTTAATTGTTATAATTGTGTATTCATTCAAAGTGAAATCAGTTGCTTCTTCTGCCAGAAGGTATATTCTGTGAATATCCCTTTGACTCCAGATGGCAAAGTACTGTGACAATAGGTGAAGGAACCCTCATAGAGTTTTAGTGTTGTTTTTTTAATTGGCAAGCAAGATTGAACATTTCTTCTTCTTTTTTTTTTTTTTGCTTTTTTGGAGGGCAGTTGGGGTTAAGTGACTTGCCCAAGGTCACACAGCTAGTTTTTGTGTTAAGTGTCTGAGGCTGGATTTGAACTCAGGTACTCCTGACTCCAGGGCCAGTGCTCTATTCACTGCGCCACCTAGCTGCCCCCGAACATTTCTTCTTAAATATCTTTTCATTCCTATTGTGGAACACTTGAACAATGTAACCCTGTCACTCCTATTTTTAAAAAGTGGAGTGGGGGAGGGAGGCTCACTTTGGAAAGAGTTGTGTGATTTGGCCAGACGAGACTCTGGGAAACTGTTGAGCCTCTGGGCTTTGAAAAACCCAGATGTTGGTGCTTCCCTCACTTGTAATTGAATAGGTATGCATGTAATGGTCAGACAGTTGGAAGCCTGTCTGCTGATCTGTTTCTCTGTCTGCTTGTAACTTCTTCTTGCAACTTCTGTTAGTATTCTATTTGCATTCTCTGAAGACTTTTTCCCCTAAACTAGGTAAATGATATATGTTTGATTGATTAAAGTAAGATTGTTAACCCATTTTGAGTTGCTTTCCATTAGAAAAGCAGATCTAAGAACCTGTGCTAGCAGCCATACTGGGTATGCTAGGGTTCTTGCTGCTACAAATGATGAGCTAAAAGGAAGGACATCATATACTGTGACCAAGAATAATGTATGTATAACAAAACTTTAAGGAAGGAAAATTGAAATATTTTATGAGTTTTGTCAAATTTTAGGAATGTATGACTGTAAATAGAAATGTGGTAACACATTTTATTAGACATATTTATGTTGAATTTACAATAAAATGCAAAAATGGAAATATTAATTAAAACTGAAGAAGATATCCTAGGTTGTATAAATCACACTTTGAAATGACCTACATTTTTGACAAGTTGCACATCTTATATAAAAATAGAACTTTGAAAATAAACTAAAATTACTTATGTTGCCTAAAAAAAGTGGAATGGAGAGGGAATTCCATGTCTAATTTTCCTGAACCTCTCCAGTGACAGAGACAACTATAGAGTGGAAGTAGCCACACAGATAATAAGTTTATCATTGTCACAATTTACTTTGTGACCTCACTCTTGTCTGTCATGATGCCTAAACTTACTAAGAGAATCTGCAAGCTTGAGAAAAGTTTTTTCAAACCATCCCCTTCAAAATAGAGGGCAATTTTCCCCATATCCTATTAACTAAAACTTTGCTATTTTCTTTTGTTTGTTCATTTTTGTTATTCTAAAAAGCAAATTTGGAGGCTCCAAATGAATCACTAGGTTTATGAATATATTGATCTGATTTTATGATAAATCTGCTTTGATACTTTTAATTATAGAATATACTATTAAAGGGATAGTTAGTAAACATTTTAAAAAGATTACAAAGAAGCAAATTGGCTTCATTTAGAACAATGGTTCTCAACCTTCCTAATGCCGCGACCCTTTAATACTCATATGTGGGTGTATCTGCATGTTGTGGACCGGCCTGGAGACGGATAGAGGAAAGGATAAAGGAAAGGTATCTCGGTTTCTAAGACCATTGGAAATATGTGTTTTCCTACGGTCTTAGCTGACCCCTGTGAAAGGAGTGTTAGACCCCCAAAGGGGTCGCAACCCACAGATTAAGAATAACTGATTAGAAGGTCATGCTATAGAGGTAGAGGAGTAGTAGAGCAGAATGGTATACACTTTGTGAGATGTTTGATATACATTTGCTTAGTTGTTATTTGTTACAAGGAAGATTTCAATCTATCAGAGGGAAGGTTAGCAAAAGATTGGATAAAGCATAGTTTATGCTTGTGGCAAAGGTAAAGGGTTATGTGTACAATTAGATACATTTGACACACCTTCGATGTAGGAGTAAGTCATCCCAGGAATATATTCAAAAATGAGTGTAGTTGGTTCTGACTAAGGCAGTTCATAGTGGGACTCTTATTTCCTTTTGAGGCACTAAACATCTATTAATGCAGTTTACTAATTTATTAGCCTTAAAAAACTGACTATTCACACTGTTTAAAATTGAATCTATAGCCCACTAGACCCTACCCCCATATATTTTCCATATTAACTTTAGTTAGCCATATCTCCCTTAGTCTATATTTATGTAATTGATTTCTGAACAATTAACCCTATTATCCCAATTATCCCTAAAAGATGGCATTTAATTAGTTTCCATCCATTAGTTCTGTATACTGAAACATACCTGAATTTGAGTGTGCTATTCAACATATTGGCTCTCCTATCAAGCTTAAATGTCATCAGTAAATCTGATAAGCCTATTTCCTTTGACTTCAGGTCATTGATTAAACATGTTGAATAAGATGAGAAAAAGAACAGAGGCCTGTTTCAGGCTACCAGACATGTCTCTCTAAGTTGACATGGCTCTAGCATGACTCTATGAAACATGGCTCCTTTGGCCAGATCAACAGTTTTTAAATCCACTTCCCTAAGTCATCAACCATTTGGCATGACTCATTTTCAAAGGTTTTGTGAGAGACTTTGATAAATGACTAAAAATATTCTAAGCATACTAACTTTATGGAATAGTAGCACACTCTTTTTTATCACATGTGTAATCATGTTAAACATATTTCCACATTAGTCATGGGGTGAAAGAAGACTCAGAACAAAAGAGATAAATGAGAAATTGAAAAATTAATAACACAAACAAAAACAAAAAAGTGAAAATAATATCCTTCCAACCATTTTCAGACTCCATAGTTCATTCTCTGAATGTGGTCAGCATCTTCCATCATGATTGCATTGGTAGTGTCTTAGATCATTGCATTGCTGGGAAGTGCTAAGTCTATCAAAGTTGGTCATTGCACAATGTTGCTGTTTCTTTATACAATGTTCTTCTGGTTCTGCTCATTTCACTTAGCATCAGGATATATAATTATTTCCAGGTTTTTCTCTGAATTCTTCCTACTCATCATATACTCCAACTTGTTTAGTCATTCCCCAGTTGATGGGCATCCCTTCAATTTTCAATTCTTTACCACTATGAAAAGAACTGTTATAAATATTTTTTGTGCATGTGGGTCCTTTACCGGTTTTTATAATTTCTTTGGGATACAGACTGGCATTGTTAGATCAAAAGGTAGGCATACTTTCAGAGTCCTTTAGGCATAGTTCCAAAATGGTCTCCACAATGACCCAATCAGTTCACAACTCCACCAACAATGCATTAAAGTTACAATTTTCCTATGTCTTCTTTACTTAATCTGATAGGTGTGAGGTGGTATTCAAAATTGCTTTAATTTGCATTTGTCTAATCAATAATGATTTAGAACATTTTATATGACTATAAATAGCTTTAATTTCTTCATCTGAAAACTATTGCCTGTTTATATCCTTTGACCATTTATCAATTGGGGAGTGACTTGTATTCTCATAAATTTGATCCGGTCTCTATATATTTTAGAAATGAGATATTTATCAGAAACACTGGCTATAAAAAATTGTTTCCCAGCTTTCTGCTTTCCTTCTAATCTTGGTTACAATTTTTGTACAAAAAAAAACTTTTTAATAAATTAATGTAATTTAAATGATCAATTTTGTACTTGATAATGTTCTCTGTCTCTTTTTTATTATAAATTCTTCTCCATAGATCTGATAGGTAAACTCCTCCTTGCTCTCCTAATTTGCTCAATAGTATCACCTGTTAAATGTAAATCATTTCCCTATTTCTGCCTTATCTTGGTATATGGTGTGAAATGTTGGTCTATGTCTAGTTTCTGCCAGTCTATTTTTTTTCCTTGCAGTTTTTGTCAAATAGTGAGTTCTTATCCCAGAAATTGAAGTCTTTAGGTTTATCAAACAGCAGATTACTATAGTAACTTATTATTGTATTTTGAATATCTAACCTATTCTACCACTGTATTTCTTAGTACCAAATAGTTTTGATGATTGCTGCTTTATAATATCTAGATATGATACAGGTAGGCCACCTACTTTTACATTTTTTCATTCATTCCTTTCATATTCCTGACCTTTTGTTTTTCCAGATGAATTTTATTATTTTTCTAACTCTATAAAATAATTTTGATAGTTTGATTGGTAGAGCACTGAATAAGTAAATTAATTTAGGTAGAATTGTCATTTTCATTACATTAGCTCAGCCTACCCATGAATAATTGATACTTTCCTAATTGTTTAGATCTGACTTGATTTGTGTGAAAAGTGTATTGTAATTATGTTCATATAGTTCTTGGTTTTGTCTTGGCATGTAGACTCCCAAATGTTTTATATCGTCTACAGTTACTTTAAATGAAATTTCTCTTTCTATCTCTTGCTACAGGGCTTTTTTAGTAATATATAAAAACCATGATGATTTATGTGGGTTCATTTCATATCCTGCAATTTTGCTAAAATTGTTGATTGTTTCAAGTTGTTTTTTTAGTTGATTCCTTAAGATTCTCTAAGTATACCACATCATCTGCAAAGTTTGATAGTTTTTGTTTCCTAATTGCCTGTTCTAACTTCTTTTTCTTTTCTTATTGCTAAAGCTAACATTTCTAGTACAATGTCGCCTAATAAAGGTGATAATGAGCATCCTTGTTTCATCCCTGATCTTATAGGGAAGCCTTCTAGCTCATATCCAGTACTTATAACACTTGCTGATGATTTTAGATGGATACTGCTTATCATTTGAGGGAAATCTCCATTTATTCCTATGTTTTCTAGTGTTTTAATAGGAATGGGTACTGCATTCTGCTGAAAAGATTTTTCTGCATCTAATGAGATGATCATATGAATTCTATTAGTTTTGTTATTGATATGGTCAATTATGCTGTCATTTTTCCTAATATTGAACCAGGCCTATATTTGTGGTATAAATCCCACCTGATTCTTAGTGTATAATCTTGGTGATAAATGGCTGTAATTTCTTTGCTAATATTTTATTTACATTTTTTTGCATTAATTCTTATTAGGAAAATTGGTCTATAATTTCTTTCCCTTTTTTGGCTCTTCCTGAGTTAGGTATACTCTTAAGTAACTCTCTTTACTTCTCAGTTTCAATTTATTCTTTAAATTTGAATAATAACAATAAATAGCAATAATGATAACATTACCTTTATTACAGTATTATCAAGAAAGCAACTTGAAAACTGCATAATGTGATGTAAATGTGGATTATGATTTCTCTGATTTCCTCTTTTGACACTGGCAAAAACTGGAAAAGATATTAGTCTGATATCACTTCTTGAAGAACTCACGCCACCTCTTAGTGCCAATTTCCCTTCTGAAGTGTACAAATAAGCTATTTGGTAATGCTTTCTAGAAGCGTGCCAGGACATTTTCTGGAACATGGCAAGGGCTTATTGAATGCTTCTTGAATAAATTCTTGTTGACAAGGAATTGAAGGCAGACTTACTGGCACATCTTGACTGATTCAAAGTCACGCAACTAGGAGGCATTTGGGCTGCAAACTAAGTACAAGCATTTTGACTTCTTGCTTGTGTACTAGTCTATAATACCAAGCAACATCTGACTTTTCTGTATATTTGTCATCTTTACCTTATAATAGAAAGAAATAGGATGCTTAGGCCAGTGTGGCTTAGTGAAAAAGAACAGTGGAATCAGAGGACCTATTTTCAAATCTTGACATCTGTGAATACAAATCCTTCCACTTTTACATGCCCTAGTTTCCTCATCCATAACATGAAGGGGTTGGGGCAGGTACTTGGTAGAGAAGGCACTACTATGTACTTTTTTTACTAAAATTTTTTTGTTCCACCTGTTTCTTCCAATCATGGCCTTGGAAGTACCTTAATTATAGTAGTTACTCCCTCTTAACCAAAGATAGTACTTCTAAGCTGTGGACAACTAGACAGTGTTTGTTACATCATCTTTCAATTAAAAATTATTAAGCATGTAACTTAATTGTTAAGATAAAATATTCAGGAAATCTAGGTGCTGTCACCTCTTCTCATAAAATGTACATCCACATAAATATGTTTATTTTGTTCTATGGTATTTGAAAATCTTCCTAAAATGTATGAAGCATTCTTTAATACCATAGTAAGTTGAGTATAGTAAAAATAACTTTTTTTATGGTTAAGAATCTTGTGATGCCTTGGGGTTAATCCTTCCAAATAAAAATTCTCATTATACAGTACCATATATGATTTGCCTGAAGTCATAATCAGTTGAAAGCATTCCCAGAAAGTTTATTTTTGTTATTTGAAAATCAATTCTTGATACAACTTTGGCTTTTTTGTTCATTTATCTCTTACTCATAAAAGTAAAGCGGAAGAAAAAATAAAGATGCCCTACTAATATGGTTTAATTAAGATTTTACAGCACTTGTGATATTCAAGCACTCTTATGATAAGAACTAATGGTCAAAATGAACTCAAGAAACCTCATTTCAAAGAAATGACTTGAGTTTTATAACAGAAATACAAACAACTTAATTCAATGCATTTTCTACTAGTTCTTCCTTCCTCATGGGAAGAGCTGGTATTGCTACATATGATCTATCATCCTATTAAAAAGGGGAATGCTGCTATGATTCTGTTTTTCTATGCTAGACCCTTGCAGATTATGTAACACAGACTGCTGAATAATATCAGTGGGACAGGAAAATCAGCAGTAAGAGTTTTGAAGATTTTAGTCTCTAGGAAGTACTCTATCATCTGTTCAAGGTTAAAGGATTTATTGTATTGGAAGGCTGAAACAACTGGATGTGGAATATATTCTGTAGTTAAAGAATATGTATTCCATTAATGGGTGAAATCCTCACCAATGCCATAAATAGTATACCTTCCAAAGAAGGAAAATGACAGTGTTTATTTCCCTTACTGAAGCGATAGGAGATGAGCTTTATTGTTACTTTTATATTTTAAAAAAATACTACAAAGTAAACAAAATTACTACATGTATATATATATATATGTATATATGTATATATATATATATATATATTTGCTTTAAATATTAGGGATGCTTTAAGAATAACATACTCCTTTATTAATGTATTATGTTGGCTTTTGAAATTCAAAAAATAAAAAAAATATTAAATACTGCTGTGGTATTCTGCATTTGAAACAAGATCTGGGTTATGAACCTTGTGACCTTGTTTGAGTCATTTAAGCTTTTCTAGGCCTCAACTTCCTACTGTATATAAAATAGAGATTAGATCTCTAAAATCCCTTCCCATTCTAAGTCTGTGAACATAAAGTTAGACATTATGATTCTGAGGGCATTCATATTTTTAAACCCATGATATTTGAAAATCCTGTGTATAATAAGGAGTAATAAGGCATGTAGATTATAATGGAATTCTATTGTATTTAATATTTCAGTGTTTGATTCAAGGCTAGGAAAAGAGCAGTTTTAAATATATAAAAATGCTTTTTAGAAATGTATTTTAAAATGATCACTGCTTAGCCATATTTTGCATAGAGTTTATATATATTTAAAAGTATTTAAAATGCTTGAGGTATGTTAGTACTCATTGGGCTTTTAAAAATAATGTTATTAAGAGTTCACTGATCATTCTTTTGCTTGGTAGGCTTCCTCCATGATATCTGCATGGTTTAGAATTGTTGTTAGAAACATAGTTCCAAATCTATTTTAATGGAATACTCCCTACTTAAGAGGGATTTTGAAAAAAAAATGAAGCCTTGAAGGAAACTTTGGAAGCAGTTGAATGTGGAATTACTGCCCTCAGAAGTTGTCTTGATAATTGTGTGATCTTCAGCCCTGAAAAGATATTTGTATAAACTGATGTGTGGTGGTGAGACAATTATTTATGTGATATTAAAAGGATCCTTTTTGATCACAAAAACATCATATACATTAGTGACAGCTATACATTTCTAGGTACTACATATAAAAGACTCTTCTAAGAGATCCTTGGAATAAAATTTTCTTACATAAATCAGCAATTATTTTTGAGTCATTGAAAATAATAACAATAAGCAGCAGTTCTTTCATTCTTTAGAAGTCTTTGTACAAGTTTATTATTCTGGCCTTTTAGCTACCTGCCTATTCATTTATACATTGTTCCCATCTAGGAACAGATATAGTCCAGTGTGCTTAGTTTCATAGAGAAGAAAACTGAGGACCAGAGCAAATTAAGTGATTTACCCAAAGTCATTCAGAAGTCTGCAGAATTTGAATCTAGGCCTTTTGCTTTGCCCCATACCACCTTCCTTTATTACATACAGTTATGATATTGTGTACAGTTTCAAATTATATTTTCAATCAATACCTAATACATTGTGAATGTGTTGTAAAGACAGTAAAGTATGTCTACTTGGGAAACAAACCTGGGTTGTCTTTTTTGATTGCAAATTTTTTATTAAGTTGATTTTTTCCCCAGGTCCTTATTCCTTAGGTAATTTTGAATACTGACATGAGAGATCTTCATATCAGGCTCATTGTTACACAAAATGACTTGAGAATTTTGTATTTGGCTCACTGGGCATACCTAGTATTTGAGCACTTCAATGTTGATGGAGCTTTAAAAATATTGTCTATTTAAATTATGTATGTGTGTGTGTATGTGTGTGCACATGGGTATGTGTACATACATATAAATGTGTGTATCTATCTGTATGTTTATATGTATGTATATTATAATCAGAGTCCTGAAAATCTCCTGCTTTGAAGGAGTTGACAGTTTCTTACATTAAGGAAAAAAATGGTCCTTTTGGAAATTTGTATTTCTGAAAGAAGTAAACTTCAAGTGACATGTAGTCAAAAATGGTAATTTTAAATTATGAATTGGGATATTTATGGAGCTTTTTTCCTTTAAATCCATTTTTTAAAAATCATCATGCACCTCTACCATGTTTCAGTGTTTCTAGAGTCCACAGATTCATCTACGTGGAATGCTTTCTTCACCAGTTTTGATCACCATGCCATTGTGACTTAGTGGATGTCCTCATCAGTGATTAGTCAGGAACTTCTCTATTATGATTTTCTAATGGCAGATACACAAGCCATGATAGCATCAATCTTCAGAGACTTTCTAACCTGATGTAAGACCTAACAGAATTTATGTGTTGTTGTCATAGCATTTGAGAAAATGGGGTCAACTTTATGATGAGATGAAGCAACAGCACAGGACTTCAGTAGAGGAAACATTTAACTCTATGAATTGCAAATGATTTGTATTCACAAGATGAACTGGGCAAAAAACAGCTCATTTTTGAAGATGAATAAAAAGCATTGCTTTGAGATGTTGGAGAAGAAAGTGGTCCAAGAATCTCACCCTGTGTTTTCAGTTATTAGGCAGGGAGAAAGAGAAGTAAGATGGCCCTTAAGAAAGGAGTGGTTAGTTCTAGGTTGTTGGGGGTGCTTTGGTTAAATTGCAGCATCACTTGATCTTACTTTTAGATCCAGAAGATATCTAGAGGCCTTCAAGTCCAATCCCCTGCCCACTTTCACAGATGAAAAATATTAGGAAAGCAAAGAGGCTTCAAAAAGTCACACATACAATAAGTGGCAGAATGAAGCTTGGAACAGCATTCAGATCCTGACTCTGAATCCACCTCTTTTTCTTCTTTGCTATCTGCTTATTTTTCCCATTTTTCCCACTGACCAAAGTTACTTCATTAAAAGCTAGTGGAATATCAATCCAATTTCAGCAGTGAGTAGAGGTAGAACTAAATCAGAAATCAGAGAGCAATCAGCTTATTTTACCCAAATACCTGACAAGACCCAGTAAAGCCATATCTTGCATATAATGGTGTAAATTTGTCACTGAACTATTATTCTAATATCTTTTGGGTATTAACTACCTTAGTTTCAAGGAAGCTACTTGGGCAACATTAAATCTAAGTTGTTTGCTATATCTTGTTTTGCTTCATTTTGTCTTGAGCTATAGTTTACTCTTATTGTAGTTCATGATACAAAGTCTTTTTTT
>CM053601.1:98422170-98452064 GCA_028646575.1 Pseudocheirus occidentalis | reverse complement strand
GCTCTTCTCCCCAGTTAGCAAAATCCACTCACCTTTCTCTTAGCCTTTTTTTCTTCTGGCCTGATAAATGTGGTAACTCTGCCTCCAGTGCAGCTGATCTGCTCTACTATAGTCGTGGCTCCCCACCTGATGCCCCAGGGCCTGAGCCAGCTGGGTTTCGCAGCGGCTCCCAGACTGCTGCAAAGAGCACTGCCTACTGCGCTGCCTATAGCAACAGATATGCTTTCTGTCTTGTGGAGAGTTTTGGAGCTTGAAAAATCTGTTTAGAGTCCCATTTTATGAGTTTTTTTAGCATGTTTGTGTGGGAGCTGTGATGCTTTGCTGCTTCTACGCTGCCATCTTGGCTCCGCCCCCATGATACAAAGTCTTACTTCCCTTTTCCCATAATTAGTTTGGCCTGATTAGATAATTAATTGTAAAAATAACTTTCACTTTGTTTGATAACAATACAGTCTTGTTTTTTCTTCTATGAAGATTTTATCCTTGCAAAAGTGAAAGTCAAGAAAGCAGCTTCTTTACTATTGCTTGTAATGGGGGAAAGCATTTTAAATATTTAAAGTTTGCCAAAATGCTGCTATGACTTATAAAATAAGTTTTCAGAAAGAATTGTGTTTTTTTCCTCATAAGAATTAGTCAAAGGCATTTTTAACATAGGGTGCTCATAAACCTATATGTTGACATTGCCACTGAAACCTTCCTCAGATGTCATACCTTAGTATGCAGGTGACTCAGGACTCTAGAAGACTATGCCAGTAGACATTTCTGGTAGAACTGATGGGCTCAGTAATAGCCTGTGTTCTGTCTTTCAAGGACAAGCCTCACTAAATTTAGAGAGAGGTATCACCAGATTGACTGCAAGGTTCTAAGTTTTTCATCCGTAACAGCTCTTGAAGAAATTTGCTACCAAAAACGTGGTGAAATCTGCATATCAAATAATAGTTCACATTCACATAGCAGACTCACACAGCTTTTTAGTGATCTCATTGGATTTTCTCAGCAACCTAGGTCGATGGTAAATATTTTCAAATGATTAAACTGAGGCTCATAGAAGTTAAGTGACTTGCCCAGGATCGCAGAGTTGTTAAGTTCTGGGTGTGTGATCTGAACCCTCATCTGCTTGACTCCCATGTCTAGAGCTTAAATCACAGTTGCCTTTCAGCTGCAACAGCAGAGGGAGTATCCCCACTGATGAAATTATAGGTCATTGGTGTACTGAAGTTTCATTATCCCTTGTTAATGGTTATTATGGCTAGTTAATTGATTGAGAAATCAAGGCATAAGAGAAAACAAATTAATTTTATAATCTCAGATGCTGATCTGGAAATCAGATTAGCCTACCTTTAAGTGTATATAAACTTTTATATAAAACAATTGATCAAGTACTTCATAATTTTATATGGAACTGGGAGCAATGTGTTCATCATATGTAATGAAAGTGAAACATTTATTACCAAGGTCACTTATGTTTTCCCAATTCATAAATAAGGCGGCCTTTGCCACTGGGTAGTCTTTTGGAAAAAAGAACACTTCATACAAGTCTCCATGATTCCAGAATAGATTCCACAATGGAATATTTATGAACACTTAAGGAAGGAAGCTAGAAATACCACCATTAGCAAGGGCTCACTGTGAACGAATTAAGTCTATCCAACCTTGCTTCCCTTTTAAGAATTTATACCATCAGTAGTTAAGGAAAATGCTATTGATTTGAATTTCAGTGATATATTTAACATTGACTTTCAGGAATCTTTTTTTTCCTGAAAAAGATGGAATCTGGATTGGTCACTAGTATTAGGAAATAGATGATTGAATGACCATATCTTCAAATTACTGACTAATGATTAAAGTGGATCTAGAGGAAGTTTCCCAATGGGACACAATTTTTTAAAAAATCCTTCACTTTGTTCTGTTTTCCTTTTTAAAAAATAAGAATTCCCGTTTTTATTCTGTACATAAACACCAAAATTTAAAATTTCATTTGCCTAGTAGGATAGATAAAAATCATTACATATGAATTGAAATATAGTTTTCTACAATTGTTTTAAATAAATGATGAATTCAGCAGGTTACGTTCAATGCTGCCTTTCTGCTCTATTTCCTTCCATTCTTGTCTATGCAATTTAAAAATATTTCAATGACCCTGGTTTCTTTTTTTCATTTTTATTTCTTGTTAACATTATCACTAACTGTACATTGTTACTCCACCTCTACTGGGGTGTGGGAAGGGGGAAGGAAGCAAAAGCAAAATCATTCTGTCAAATAAGCATAGTAACACAAACCAAATCACATTGGTCAAGTCCAAAAATGTATGTTTTGTTCTTTATCTTGAGTCCATTACTTCTCTGTCAAGAGGTAGATGTGCCCTCTTCTTTTAAAATTTTTTTTATTAATGCCTTAGATGGGAATAGAGTGAAGTCAAAGGGTGAAAAACTATTAAAATGCTAAAGGAGAAAATGAAGCAGAAAAAGTATTCAGATTATAATTTTATCTAGATCACATGAAATATAATAGAAATAATTGTAACATCCTGATATCAGGCTAACAAACTTTGTACAACTATGGAGTGAAGGACAAAAATGGCATCAACAGCAGTTTATGAGTGGAAGCTTTAGAGGTGTTATCTGAATACAAACTTGCTATGAAGTAGCGTCATGTAGCTGCTAAAAAACCATGTTTGGATGAATTCATAGAGACATATGGTCCAAGATGAGGAAGATGACAATCTCCCTGTATTCTGTGTTACTCAGCCCATATATGAAACATAGCATTCAATATTTTATTCAAAAGCTAGGAGCTAGATTTTTAGAGGAACTTTAGTTAAGGTGGGTCATTTTCAGAGGACAATCAATATGTTTCTTGGTTTATTCAGTCTCCTTAATATGGTCATTGCTTTATATTAGTTATTTTTATAGGAAATAGTAGGAACAGCATTTGATATTTTGGATGCTGCCTCCCGTTTTCTACTTTATGTCATCAATAGCGTATGTAAAATCTGAGCTTCCCCTTTCTTATCTTATATCTCAGAACCATCTGACTTCTCACTCAGACTCATTCTACATATTCATTCCCATTCTAAATCATACTTCCACGACATCTCTCGTATCTCACTACCCTCACAACTTGTCACCTACATTATTACTACAATACTCCAATTGGTCTTCCTGCCTCCAATTTCTCCCCACTCTAGTATACCATCTTCTACATTGCAGCCAAAGTGATTTTCTTTAATTAAACACAGATCTGACCATGTCACTTCTCTATTCAATAAATCCCTGCTGCTCCCTGTTGCCTCAAGAATCAAACGTATGAAGTTTGAGAGCCCTTTGCAACCTGACCTCCACCTATGTTTCCATCTTCATTGGACATCACTCATCTTCTTGGAATAGTGAGATTTAGCTAAACTGGCCTACTGACTGTTCTTTACACATTACTCTCTGTACCCTATCTCTTTGCCTTTGTACTGGTTGTTCCTTTACTTTAGCGTACTGCCTTCTCAGTTTCACGTTGCAGAATTACTTTCCTCATTCAAGATCTTGCTCAAGCACCTCCTTCTATCCTACTCTTTATTCATGCCCTTCGACTGCCAGATACTTAACTATGACATCTTTATTAGAACTTATTTTCTATATACTTTATAGGCCTTTGTTGTTTTTCCTATAAGAACTGAAGCCCCCTATTAATAGTAATTATTTGTTTGATCACATTGGTATTTCAAGTGCCTAGCAACCTGTCTGACACAGCATTTAATATTCACTAATTAATCATCCCTTATTCTTTGCTTTATTTGCAATAGACTATAGAGATGGCCTTTCTTTCCCTCAAAGTAAATCCCTTTACATCTACCCTTGATGTCTATATATCTACTCTATAGTCTTCTCTGGCAGCTTGCCCCATCTCCCCCCACCCCATTCTTTAATCTCCCTGAATTCCAACACTTGCCTTTGACTTGACAATCCTTTCAAGCTTTTGTTTATTTTCTGTTCTCTCTTTCACAACTGATCTCCTTTTAAAAAATTGCTTATATTCATCCCTTCTACTTACTCTCCTTTTACTTACATTCTCTCAACCCATTGTGGTCTACCATATAACCTCATTACTCAACTGAAACAAACTTTTTAGGGTTACCAATGACCATTTACTTTCTAAATGCAACTCCTTTCTTGACCTTTCTTCAACATTTGATACCATTAATCAATCTCTCCTCCTGATTATTGCGCATAAGCCCCCTGGTACAGCTTTAGTCTTGTTTCGTCTTTGGGTTAACCACACATAATTTAAGAGGAGAAATGCATCTCTAAATAAAGTAAGACATTTCCTTTCCATAAGTAGGAGCAAGTAACATATGTGTATATGTGTATGTGTGTATGTGTATATGTATATATATATATATATATATATATATGTATGTATGACATGATATATAAACTTTGCCTCAATGTGGTGAGAAGAGGCATGTGTTGAGTAACAGGCAATCTGTACCACTTCTTTGGCTTCTATAAACCAGATGCATGATGGATAAAGGAATGATGGTCAAAAAGACAATGTTTAGGAGAACTGAGGATAAACAACAGTGCCCCTCATATAAGTGAGTAATGTAGGTATAGAACTATGCCTATTAGCTGAGAGCAATTTATGTTATAAAATTGGGTCCTGACATATTGTTGAATTAAGGAAAGGCCTGCTGGATTCTGGCAGTGAATAACATACTTCATTATCATACAAGAGAAGATGCTTTCCACATGTCTATACTTGTCTTACATTAACAACTCCTCCTTACCCAAACATATCTAGAACTGTTTATTTATGATGTGAAAAAGGGTAGGAATATAAATATATGTACTGGGAAATTATGATCAAATAAATAAAATTGACATGAATATATCATTCTTCTAAATTACTTATTTTAACCCAAATAAGCAAAAAGGACACAAATTACCCCCCAAACATTTTTGAAAATTCTATCACTTTCATAATGTTGAAATCAGTGTACAGAGCCCTGAACTTGGAGTCAGAATGACCTTAGTTTTACTCAAGTCTCAGATACTTATTGCTCATGTAACCTTCAAAAGGCAAGTCACTTAAACTTTTTTCAGTCCCAGTCTCCCTATCTGTAAAAAGGGCACCTCCCTCACAGGGTGACTGTGAAGATTCATAGGAAAAGCACTTGCAAAGCTCTTTGCAAACCTTAAAGGACTCTGTTAAATGTAGCTATTATAGTCACACTATATACAGACTAGCTTCATGTAAAATGCTTGCAAAAAGCTCAGGAAATTAGGTTAATGCAAAATGTGGCCTTTTCATCTTACAAAGAGATATTCCTATTTTTGTTTTATTCCTGGAATTGTTCAAGTCTTTTTCATTACTGATTAGTGTTATCCTAGTAATAAAAAGTCACACCTTGCATATTTTTAAAGAGTTCTACTTTATCCTTTCTCTTCTACTTGCCAGTTTAATTACAAATATACAGGATGAATATTTGGCCATTCATACCAATTTTCATTTCAGAACTGAGGGTTTTTTATGCTGTTTATTCATCAATAAGTATCCTGAAATGCTGAATACTCCTTTTGAGGGCAGGGAGAGGTGAGGAGAAAGTGAGTAATGAATTCATTTCTTTCTTAGTTATAGAGAGCAGTTATAGCTAACACAAAAGTGAAGAATTTTGGTAGTAATAGCTGTTGGAGCAAAAATTGGGCAATGATCTGAGAATATGAAAACAGTTTTATTTTTAAAAAAGGCAAGATCAAGAAAAATCACATTTGAAAAAAACAGCTTAGTCAAAAAAGAGATAGAAAGACTTATAAAGTTGCAAGCTCAACTTAGCACATTTAAAATTGAATCAAGGGAATAAAAAAAACGTACAAAGATGACTGTAGGTATTTTAAACATACTGCACCCAATTCCCAGATTCCATTTTAAGAAAAGATGATTCATTCAATATGTATGGTGTATATATATTCATGTAGCACTTAAAAAATTCTCTCTCAATTGTATTGCTACCCAGTCTTTACTTCTGATAGGCAAAGGGGAAGATGTTAGTTTCCACTGCTTATTTATTTTTCTCCATTTAGTTTGATAATATGAAATCATGGGAGTTTATATCATATCAAATTGCAAACATCCTTGAGAAAAACTCCATTGTTTTAATAATAACTGATGTTGCTTGAATGTTTGATTTACATATATTTTTATTTGAGCCTCATAACAATCCATAAACAGGTATAATAGTAATCATTTTTCAGATAAGGAAACTGAAGCAGCCTTCTCCATGATCTCACAGCTAAAAAGTGTTCAAAGCAAGATTTTAGATTCAAATTTTCCTAACTACAAGTCCAGTACACTTCCCACCACATTATGGTGAATGTGTGTAAGTGTGGACATTTATATATGGATAAGAATGTTTGACATGCAAGATGAAGAATGAAGTACTAAGTTTGAAAAAGGTGAAAAAATGACCTATGGCAAAAACCAAGACTAGAAATTATTTTTGGGAAAAAATGCATAAGCTTAATAACTGGAGAAATACATGCTATTTTGACAGACCGATTAACCAATCTTTTCCCCACACTTAAAATATTTATTTATGTTTATTTATTTTAACATTTTAAAAATTCACTCCCAAATTCCCTTCCTCCTTTAAGTCCCTCCCATATCCATTGTTGAGGCAAGCAATGTGATACCCAATACACATGTGAAGTCATGCAAAACATTCCCATTTAGTCATCTTGCAAAACAAAACCAAAACAAAAGCAAAAAAAATTGAATAGAGAAAAAAAAATAATATGCCTCAGTCTTTACTGAGAGTTCATCAGATCTCTCTCTGGAGATGGACAGCATTTTCCATCATAAGTCCTTTGGAATTGTCTTGGATTGCTGTATTGATTAAAATAGATAAACTGTTTATGGTTGATTATCATTACAATATCACTGTTACTCTATGCAATATTCTCCTGGTTCTATTCACTTCACTTTTCATCAGTTCATTTTAAGTTTGCCCAGGTCTGTTTTTGGAAACCATCCTGTTTGTCATTCTTATAGCACAATAGTATTTTATCACAATCATATATCACAGCTTGTTCAAATATTTCCCAATTATTGGGCTTCACTTCGAGTTACAATTCTTTGCCATCACAGAAGGATTATCTATACATATTTTGTGTATATAGGTCCTTTCCCTTTTTCTTTGATCTCTTTGGTATATAGACCTAACAGTGGTATTGTTGGAACAAAGAGTGTGCACGGTTCTGTAACTCAGAGTTCCAAATTTAAAGATTGAACCAGTTCACAATCCCACCAATGGTGCATTAATGTTCCTATTTTTCCACATTCCCCCCATCATTTGTCATTTTCCTTTTTTGTCATGTTAGCCAATATGATAGGTATGAGGTAGTACCCCAGAAATGATTTATTTTTATTTTTCTAATCATTAGTTATTTGGGTGAATTTTTTTATGATTTTTGATAGATTTAATTTCTATTACTGAAAACTTTCTGTTTATATACTTTGACCATTCATTAATTGAGAATGACTTTAAAAAAATAAAAATAGCTTGGTTTGTTGAATATTTTTTAAAATGAGGATTTCATTTGAGAAACTTGCTGCAATTTTTCAGACTAATCTCCTTTCCTTCTAATTTTAGGTACATTGGTCTTGTTTGTTCCAAAAAAAAATCAATTACATGTAATCAAAATTATTCACTTTACCCCTCATTATCTTCTATATTTATTGTTTAGTCATAAACTCTTCCTTTGTCCATAGATTTGGTAGGTATTTTTTCTATGTTCCCCTAATTTATTTATCACCCTTTACATCTAAATTATATACTCATTTATACATGTTTTGACCTTGTATTGGTATATGTTGTTAGATGGTAGTCTATATCTAGCAATTTTTGTCAAATGATGAGTTCTTGCTCCCAAAATTTGGACTTTTGGGTTTATCAAACATTACATTACTCTGGTCATTTAATGTTGTATATTGTATACCTAATCTGTTCCAGTGATCTATCACACTCTATTTCTTAGCCAGTATCTGTGTTTTGATGATTACCACTTTGTAATATTGTTTGAAATTTGGTACTCCTAGGCTACCTTCCTTCACATTTGTTTTTTTCTTTTCATTGATTGCCTCGATATTCTTGACGCTTTGTCTTCCAGATAAATTTTGCTATTTTCTTTCTAGCTCTATGTAATGGCAATTAATTTAAATTTGAAGACCCCTTTTTTGTTATGTCAAGTAAGCAGGTCCTTAGCCCTTAGTCAAGCCTCTGTGAAAGAGGCAGAAGGTATAAACTCTGTCTCCTATTATTGACAGAACAGGGAGAGTTTGGCTGAAACAGGAAGCCAATGCTGAGTGTGTGTATATAAGAAAAGCCTCAGAGAGTCAGAATCAGAATTTTTCTTATGGCAGGTGGAGAAAGCACATTTTTATTCCTGACAAGCTCCTAGTGGAAGAAGCAGAATTTTTCTCCTGTCAAGCTCCTGGTGGAGGAGAGAGAGTTTATCTCAGTGAGCATCTGGATGCTGACTGAGAACTGAGAGAGGATTTCCATAAGACCAGAATCTGGTGAAGGCTGAAGTTGCTCCCCGAAGACTGAGATGTCTTCTGGGTCCTAGTGACAGCCAAACTGTCCAAGGACTAAAGAAGCATGACCAGGATAAGGCTTTGTTTGTTTGTGACTTGGTTGATCCTTGAGTTCCTGGCAACAGAGGTTGTGAAGGTTTTGAGATGTGCTGGACCCTGTGAACTTCAGTGTGTAGCAGGAACTGCCTGGAGGACCGGACAAGGACCTGGGAGCTGTCTGCCTCTGAATCCAGTTGACTGGTGAATTCTAGTAGGAGCTGGGACCATGGAAGGGATTCCAGGGAATCTTAGAGACCATCTTGAGTAAAGATGAAGAGAAGGCCTCTCCTTGGATATTGAATGCAGTGATGAAATTGAAGTTTACTAGAGACCAAGGGATTGAGGGTTTGTGTAATTTTCTAATGATTATATTTAGTGATTAACAATACTTAGTAACTGACTGATAAATAAGTGCCCCATAAGTGGAAGACTGACTTGTATTTTGACTTGATTGAATTACTGATTACGGAGGCAAACCTCCTTAGGGATACCAAATGATTGTTCTTTTGTTCTTTTTTCTGAATACTGTGACCACTTTGGTGAAAATTATGTGTCCATTTTAATGATAAGCTGTTGTAGACATTATATTGTGATTTTCTGTGATAATATGTAATGTTGCAAATATTATATTGTGATTTGTTGTGAATGTTTGCCTTGATTAGTTATGGAATAAATGGAGTGTTCACTATACTGTGTAATCAGAAAGTAGCATTCTTTTAAGAAGCTGCTCATACATAGCATTATACTCTATCAAATAATTTTTGGTATTTTGATAATACTGAATGAGTAAATTAATGTAAATAGAATTGTCATTTTTTTGTTACATTGATTTAACCTACCTACATACAACATACAATTAGTATTTCTCTAATTGGTTAGATTTGTCTTTATTTGTATAAAAAGTGTTTTGTAATTGTTTTTATATAGATATGAATATGTCTTGGCAGATAGACTCCCAAGTATTTCATATTGTCTGCTATTGTTTTACATGAAATTACTTTTTCTATATCTTCCTGCTTGGTTTTGTTGGTAGTATATAGAAATGCTGATGATTTTGTGGGTTTATTTTATATCTTGTTTCAACTAATTTTTAAACTTAGTTCCTAGAGTTGTCTAAGTATACAATGATATCATGGGCAAAATTTGATAATTCTTTTTCCTTATTTCCTATTTTGATTACTTCAGTTCCCTTTTCTTATTGTGTTAGCTAGCATTTTTAGTTCAATATTGACTCGAAGTGATGATAATGGACATTCTTGCTTCATTACTGAACTTATTGGGAAGGCTGCAATTTTATTCCTATTGTAGATAATGCTTGCTCTTGATTTTAGATAGGTATTACCTATCTCCATTTATGCCTTTGTTTTGTAGTCTATTTAATAGGGATGGGTGTTGTATTTTGTCAAAAGCTTTTTCTACATTTATTGATATACTTATATGGTTTTTGTTATTCTGAATATTGATATGACCAATTATGCTCATATTTTTTTCCTGATGTTGAACAGCTTTGCATTTCAGGTCTAAATCTCACCTGGTCACAAGTCAAGATCTTTGTGATATATTGCTATTATCTCCTTGCTGGTATTTTATTTAAATTTTTGCATCAGTATTCAGTAGGGAAATTAATCTACATTTTTTCTGTTTTTTGCTATCCTTGATTTATTAAGTATCAAAACCATTTTTGTATTATAGAAGGAATTTGGTAGAACCCCTTTAATTATTTTTTTCAAATAGTTTATAAAGTCTTGTAATAAATTGTTCTTTAAGTGTTTGGTAGAATTCATTTATTTATAAATCCATCTAGTCCTAGAGAATTATTTTTTCTTGAAGGAACGCATGTTTGTCTTCTTCAATTCCTTTTTTCTAAGATAGGATTATTGATGCATTCAATTTCCTTCTTGCCTCTACTTTTGAAGAAAAAAATCATCAAAAGTTGTTTTGGGGAAGTGGGTGGGGAGTGAGGGATTATGTTTGTTGAAGATAATTCTTTAGTTTATCATTTAAAAATTGGTTGTATTGGAGAACTATTTAGTTGCTCTCATTTCTACCTAGATTGGAAAGCTCATTTCATATGCTAATTGTGGGGAGAACTAAGGCAAAATTGTGTTCACTATAAGTACTCTGAAACTGCTAGGTTCTTTATTTCTTTGTGCCAGACTATACCATGCAAGTAAAATTGTGCTAAACTGGGAATGTGATGAGATTCTGGTTGTGTATATTTATCCAGAAATTCAAATAAAAGGCCATTGAAGTTGTTCTTCATTACTGGGGACCTCTTTGTCTGATAATGTGCTCCAGTGGCAGGTGGGGGTAGGAATCGAAGTTATTCAATCATTCAGTTTGTTAGTTGATTTCTTGTCAGTATGCCAGTCTTATCAATGGGTATAGTTGGGTTTTGGACAGTGATCTTCCAATTTTCATCGTAACTCCATTCCATATGTACTCATTCTGCTACAGAAATCCATTATTACTGAGTTATATATACAAAGACTTATGATTTGAGTATACATGGTGGATCATAGATATTTTTTGTCCTTTTTAATCTTATCTTTCAAGAAGGTATTTTGTTATTTTTGAACTCATAATGAGAAAATGATTTGCTGGAGATGGCATAATAAATATTGTCTTTTCATTTCTTGCATATTTATTTTAGGCATTATTTAGAGAAAAAATAAGCTGCAAACTTTGATAGTTGATGGGTCCTTATGGATAGAGAGCACTCGTGTTTAGCCTAATTCCCTACCTGAAGAGCTGTGAACCATTTAGCTTTTGTTTTATTGCAGTTAAGTTGATGGATGGCCAAATTCTTTATTCTTGATAGTTGGTATTCTAGAAATGTCTTTGATCCTGGTATGTCTAGAATAGTAGCCCCATTCTTCACTCTAAACTCCTTGTTGTAAAAAAATGTATTTTATCTGATTCTGTCCCCTACGACCTTCTTGCTTTTACTGTTTCTGTGTATTCTCTTGAAGGGGAGTAGTGGTGGTAGTGGCGAGTTGTTCTTCATTTTGGGTAATACTTTTCGGTGATGATTTAGAATGTATTTGATAATGAAATTGAATGATTTTATTTAAGTGATCCAAAATTATAGCTGCAAATTGAGTAATAGATATTTGATTATTTTAATTATCCATTCCCAGAATATTCTATAACACTGAAACTATTTTTGGAGCATTAAAAGAAAGTAGTAGACTTAAGTTGTGATATTCTAGGGAATGTGAATAAAATTTAGCAGCCTTTGTACTGCTTTTCTGTCATGTCCTATTCCTTCTCATATTGGAAGTCTAAGGGCTTGGTGAAGGGTCAAGAAAGGCACTGACTGGACTTCCTTCCTTCCTTCGTTCCTTCGTTCCTTCGTTCCTTCATTCCTTCGTTCCTTCCTTCATTCCTTCCTTCCTTCCTTTCTTCCTTCCTTCCTTCCTTCCTTCCTTCCTTCCTTCCTTCCTTCCTTCCTTCCTTCCTTCCTTCCTTCCTTCCTTCCTTCCTTCCTTCCATCCTTCCTTTCTTCTTTCCTTCCTTTTTTCTCTTCTCTTCTTCTCTTTCTCCATTCCTCCCTTCTTCCTTTCTTCTTTCTGTTAAGATCTAGCAAATAGAGCTGGTCTCCAAGCCACAGAGGCTTATGTTGGAGCCTCACCCCTGACATCAACTAGTTGTATGACTGGGCAAGTTCCAACCTCTCAGTTCTCCAGACAACTCTCTAAGATGATAAACTGCAGAGAAGGTGTCAAGCTATATCTGTTTATCTGTTGGAAAGGTGATTTATTTTTGGCCTAAAAATTGTATAAACTAAGGAGCTTTGGAAGGCCCACAGTCATTTAGGCAGGTCATTGCTTCTTTGGAAAATATATTTAATTAAGTATATATCAGTACAATGTACACATATGTGACCATGGCAATAGGATGTATCGATGTTCATTAAAAGCTTGTAGTCTCTAGAAAAGTTAAAAATAAGAGACAGCAGTTTATCAAAAGAACCTTTTAAGAAAATAGTCTCAACTGTGAAATTATTCTGGCAAGACTAACTTGCCTGCAATGCATAGTTTTTGGAACTGAAATTTTCTTTTATAAGCTGGATGACTTGTAAAAGATTCTGAAGTTCCAACAGGGCATATAGTGAGTGAGCTGGGGGTCAGTAAGTTGGGGTCCACCTCTCATTTCTGTTCCCTGTAACTCACACATAACTCTATGGCTACATCAAGGGGTTGAAAGAAGGACCCTGGGCAAGAGAGGTAAACTTTATTTTTAATCATATTACTCACAGCTGAGAGCTAGTCTGATTTAATGAATGTGCCTTATAAAAGAGACCTGGGTTCAAGTTATGATCTTCACAAGTACTGGCTTATATTCCCTAAGCAACACTGATTATCTCTCGGCTTCACAGGCAACTCTCTAAAACTGGAATTTGCAAAAATTTAATTAATAAATTTCTCCCTGGGAGCTACTAATATTAATGAAATCACAGACCTGCTCACCCTTCCCAAAAAAAGGTCTCAGCTAACTGGATTCTTAGGCGAATTTTGCACAACTTTTGAGTGTTACCATATTCCCACTCAAATCTGGAAACTTTATCCTCCTTTCAACGGCATGTTCTGTGAGGCCTGTGAACTATGTTCTAATGCTAACATTAAGCCTCAGTATCAGAAGAAATCAAATTCAGCTGCATATTGCTCTTATTTCATACTTCCATCTGAAGTAATGCCTAGGAACTCCAGCTCCGTATCTTTGCTTTAAGTTTTCTTTAATGTTTTATATGCTGAAGACGTGAGTTATCAGCATTTTGTCTCTTTCCTCAATCTATTCCTCAGAATCTTTGTGTATTAAAAATCAATTGAGGAAATGAAAAATGGGGCTGGTAATGCAGGCTATGACTGATCTTGCAAGTATAGTGGTGCATAACACACATGGCATCCTGCTTATGTGACCTTCATCATTAACTATTAAGATAGGAGGCCTTGACCTTAAAGGTATTAAGAAAACTGAGATCCTGTTGCTTCCCGGCCATCTTGGAGGCACATCTCTGGCTGAGGGTCCTCCCTCAGGCCACAGGCAGGAAGGTGGTAGCCACAAAGGAAACGAAGAAGTCGCTGGAGGCCATCAACTCGAGGCTCCAGCTGGTCATGAAAAGCAGCAAATACTAGGCAAATGGTAGGCTACAAACAGACCCTGAAAACGATCAGACAAGGCAAGACCAAATTGGTCATCTTAGCCAACAATCACCCAGCCTTAAGGAAATCAGAGATCAAATGTTATGCTATGTTGGTCCAAACTGGAGCACATCACTATAGTGGCAATAACATTGAATCGGGTACAGTATGCTACAGAGTATGTACACTGGCTATTATTGATCCAGGTGATTCTGATATCATTAGAAGCATGCCAGAACAGACCAGTTGAAAACTAAACTGTATAAAAGTGTACTTTAATAAACCAGAGCAAAACTTGTTTAAAAAAAAGGAGAAAACTCAGATGAAGTATTATAACCCTATTTATCTATGTTATTAAACATTTAAAGAGCCAGTAAAATTGGATATGCCGTCTATTATGAACTTAACTATCTTTCCTTGAAATGTGCTCTTTTTTATTTAGGCTAGGTCCTTTTTAGAATTAAATGAAACAGCCTTGTACCCAGAGAATTTTAATGTAAGCCAGTCAGTTTTGTGGGGGCAATTAGGTGGTGCAGTGAATATAGTGCTGATCCTATAGTGAGGAAGACTAATCTTTATGTGTCTAAATCTGGCCTTAGCCACTTACTAGCTATGTGATCCTAGACAAGTCATTTAAACTTGTTTGCCTCAGTTTTAAAATGAGCTGCAGAAGAAAATGGCAAGTCACTTGAGTATCTTTGCCAAGAAAACACCAAATGGTATCACAAAGAGTCAGACACAACTGACATAACTAAATAACAACCAACCAACAGCTTAAGTCCTGGAACTTGCACAAGCTAGTCTTATTATGAACTCAGCCCTAGGGGCGGGAATTGAGTGAGGGTACTATGCTATATAGAGGATAGAACTTTGGATGTGGAATTAGAGAAAATTGGATGCGCACCCTGTGGAAGACACTTCTTAGGTGTATAACCACAGGCAAGATTTTTAACCTTTCTAGTCCTCAAATTTCTCATTTGTAAAACAGGTTTTGATTTTGGTGGACTATAAAATCTTTTCTATTTTTAAATGCTTTATCCTATGAATAATCATCATCTAGAGTTTCCACTGAAATGGCCCTTTATATGCAGCCCTCCCCCATTCCAGTAATATTCCTCAGTGGTAATGCAAATATTCATGGTCTGGGGCATCTGGGCAGAGTCTTGGGTCAGATCCCATATGATACTGAGCAATCCATCAACAATGACTGATGGCTTAACTAGAGATTTATAAAGAGTTTAATTAGTCTCCTAAAACAAGGCCTTCTCATGGGGATGGTAGGAGCATCTTGGGTTACCACAAAAGGTTGGTGCTAGTAATAATGTTCATGTTGTCATGGAGACCAAAGGAGTATACTGTGACTGACTCCATTTTTCTGTTTGACGTTAGAAGTCCAATGTTGGAAGCTAAGTTTAAAGACTAAAGATACCTTCTTTAAGATTGTACAACTAAGGCTTCAGATAGAGCCAATTTAGGCATAAACTAACAAAGCCTTTTCTGCTAAGGGGAGGGCATCCCTAATGACTACATCATGGCACACCATTGGTCATACCCTTAACTCTATACTGATAACTGACAATGTTGTAATCATGTCAGATGGTAGCTGATAAGTTCATTGGGGTGAATAGTTTTGTCAATCACAAAATGACTATTCATGCCAAGTTAGATGCATGATTTAATACTTGGTAAAATGTCATCTAAGTTGTTATTTGGTAGCTTTACTATCACTGGTCTCAAGGGTAACTTCAGATCTACCCTGAACAAGACTTTTCTTTTTTTTTCTATTGCTATTGATGTACTATTATCCTCTGCCAGTTTCTTTATTCTAAGATGTCTCTGATAAACTCTGTCTTCATACACTGTGGTATAGTTGATCTAGAGGCAAACTCTTGGCTCATATCCTAGTTCACTATTTCCTCAACTATAAAATGAAGTGAGTTAATTTAACTAAATGATGTATAGCTTTTCTTCTATCTTTAAATCAATTACCTTTTGAGAACTACTTATTCAGTTTAATACACACACATGCATACATATGCATTCAGATTTTTATACACACATATATATATGTGTGTATGTATTATATGTATGTATATTCAATTTGGCATGTCACATTTCTCCACAATTCCCTCTCCATTTGAACACTTATTTACACAAGAATAGTGAAATAAAACTCATTGACAAAAGCACCCACATTTGCCTGCATATACAGCATTTCTACATCTCTTGTCTCTCTTCCCCTTCCTTCTACTGAGAGAGAGTAGGAATGTGTGCTTAATATTTTCTTATCTAGAACCAGACTATTCTTTCCAATTAATCTGTATGTAACTGCCTTTTAGTGTTGGTTTCCTTTACGTTCTTCTAATTATTTTGCTTATTTTTCCTTAGTTTTTTAATATTATTTGTTCTCGGCACTTCATTCAAGTCTATCAATACTTCTCTGAAGTTTTCATACTTGCCATTTCTTATGGCACAATCATATTCCCTTGTAGTCATATCCCCATTATTTGATCAAGCTTCCTCTACTTAATTTCCAGATTTTGCTACCACAAAGAGTACCACTGTGAATATTTTGTTACATCGTGTGTGACTTTTTAATTAAGGACCTCCTTAAAGCATGCTCTTAATAGGATGTTTGCTGGGTCAAGAAATATAAGCAGTTTAGAGACTTTTCTCACAAAACTCCAAATTTCTCTCAAGAACTCTGGGACCACTTCACAGCTCTACTGACAGTGTATTCATATGTCTGTCTTCTTACAGGCCTGTTTCTGTCTCTGTTAGTTTTAAAAATTTTGATGGTAAAGACTCATAATTGCTTGAATTTGCATTTCCCTTATTAATGCTTTGAAGCACAAGTATTTTTTAAAAATCTTGATAATTCTGCTTTCTGTATTGGATTGAATTGGTGATAGGTTTTCAGATACAGGTCACAGTCAAGTTTAGCAAATACAAGTACAATGACAGTTTTATTATTAATCCAGAGGTTCCCAAAGTGGACAATACTCCACCCTGTGGAGGGTGCTGGAATGATCCAAAGGGGATAGTAGTAGCCTCTGGTGCAATTGAGGAGCACTGAATAAAAATAAGGGGACAGTGGAAGCATAAGGAAAGAAGAGAATTTTCAAAGACCATTCATACAAGTTTTATCTGTTGTGTAACTGAGGTAAAGTTGTAGTGATTACATTATTTTCCAAATAAACATGCAAAATGTAAGTTATAACCAATCAGTGCTCAAGTTCACTGACAGGTCTTAATAAGCAAGTGTTGGCAGGCAAGCATGTTTGCATATTGTTGGGAAGCCCAGAATGCAGTGCAGGAATATGTGCATGTAATGGCTTATTTATAATATGATACTAATATTTATATGATGCAATGATATGGCATTGAAATTTCAATGTAGGAAAAAACATACAATAAATTATTAAATTTTAGGTGCATATTTGAAAAATGCTTTTTGAAATTATGAAAATTTTTTAAGGGTTAAAGATTTCCTCAGGGGTGCTGAATAATTATTTTTTGAAAAGGGGAGGTACGTCAAATAAGTTTTGGAACCTGCATTCTAAACAAACAAATTTCATAGTTTCATTAAATAATACATTGATTTTGAGGAATGTTCCATACAATAAAATGTATGTACTGGATAATTAGTACCTTCCCTGGAGTTTCATTATGATAGTATTTGACTAATATAAGCTGTTTTAGAGTGAATTCATTTTGTATTAAATAAAAATCTCCAATTAATTGCTAAGCACATTAATTAAAATCATAAGTTGTACAAATTTTGACATTCTGAAAACTGTGGTTCTTACAATACCTTGTCTATTTTCCTATGATCACAGAAGTAGTAATAGGTTTCACAAATTGAGGGCATTTAATTGTTTTGGTTTGTTTTTCTTCCATGGGTTACAATATTTAACTTATTTACTATCCATAATTAACTAGATTGGTCTTCATAAAATTTTCAGTCTACCAGAGTTTGTTTGTTTGTTTTTTGATGTGGAGAACTTGCTAGAGGTTATTATGCTCCTGTGGCATAACATTCTAGAACCTAGAGGCTAGTATTATCTCCATGGCACAAAGAATTATAAGAGTAAGCCACTCTGGAAATATCTTGGAATTCTAAAGACACAACATGTATCACTGAAGTATTCTGAATGCCCTCTGCATTTTAAAATATTTTTAAACAGTTTTTTTTCTGTTGCATTACATTTGTTCCACTAATGTCTTATATGTTGCATGACGGTTTACTCAGTCTCCTAACAAAAATGATCTTACAATTTGTATATTAGTATAGTAACATTAATTGGTAAAGATGAATCTGTAGCTTGGCAGTAGTAGTATTCTGCATCATGAAGTATAGATAGGGGAATCCTGAGGGAATACTCTTAAGTCTCTGCTTCTCTGAGTTTGTGTAGCTCATGTGTTTTCAGTTCTATGCTGCCAGTTGACTTATTCTCAAAGGTACGTGGCCATTAACTCTTCAGGAAGAAAGTCACAGTGACTTCTGTTAATGACTTGAGGTTGGGAGAGCATAGGGAAAAGGGAAAACCCTAAAACTGGTTGGAACAATTAATTACAATGAATATTCTTGATGTGAGTTTGGCTAAGGTGAATTGAGGAGCTGAAAAGTCTTTATTTGATGACTATAAAGTACATTTGTTTCCTTATCCTGTGAAACTTTTAATTTAGAAATAGGAATTTCATTTTGACAAGCCTACATTGGGCTATTTTTCTTTGATTTTAGGTTGATATGAAGTAGCCAAGAAATTAAAGGTAAGCCCTATCCACAGTGTTTGCAACCAGTAAGTAATAGCACCAAGAACCAAGGGACCTTATAGTCTTTCTGGTGAGGGAGAGAGTGTGTGTGTGTGTGTGTGTGTGTGTGTCTCTTTGCATCTATGTATGTCTAGCAGGTGATGCGAGATAGGCATTCAACAAATTTAAGAGGAAGATTATAAATTATAGAGAAATTACTTACTTTAAAATGTCCCTGTGTTAAGCCCTTAATAAGTGTCTTAGTGAAAGATTGTGAGAATAAAACATTAAAAAATTAAAGTATAACAAAATAGTTTACTATGTTCAAAATATGTATGCATATTTATTCTTTGTTGTGATTTGTTCTAAAGTGTGAGTTACACACTTAGATAAAACAACTCAAGGCAATCTTTAATGAATATGTAACTGACAAGAATATTATCTTATATTCATGGGTCTCAAAACCAACTCCTCCAGGGAATTATATAATTTTCTTTGAATAAACTTTATTATTAACTGATAATTCTCCACCACCCCCCCCCTTTGTTATCCAACTCAGGTCTAAATCATCTATGCTCTGTTTATCCTGATTGTTTGAAAGATAGGTTCCTGCTGCTGTAGAATTTTTTGTAATCACTAGGAGACTATAATTCTGTAAACATATTCATTAACTAAAATTGTCTCCCATCTTTGTCCTAAACATAGTTGTGCAACTTGATCATGGGTATGAATAGCCATGTATGTTAGCTCTTTAGTGCTTTAATTGTACTCAATACAGTTTTTTGAGTGCTGTTAGTTGGTGCAGATCTCCTTTAGAATCATAGAAAAGTAGAACTAGAACTTTATAGAGGTAATGTAGTTTAATAGCCTTTCTTCCTTAAAATTTGAAAAGATAAGAAATTGAAGACTAGAGAAGTAAAATGATTTGTCCAAGGTCACACAGTTATTGGCAAAGTCATGACTCTAACAAAAGAAATTATGCCCATTCACATAGTGTTTTAAACTTCATAAAGCCTTATAACACTGTTAGGTAGGTTGTCCAAGTAACACCTCTATTTTGTAAATAAGAAAGTGGAGTTAGGTTACTTGCTTAATTAGTTGCTTAAGATTATGTAACCATTAAGACCCAGGATTTGAATTTAAGTCTTATGACTAAAAGTTTCAGGATTCTTTTTTCAGAGTCTCCTGAGTGTAACTTTAAAACCTTTTGATCATCACAACAATTCTGCTCATTACTACCTTGTGACCATTATTGGCAAATCACTTGGGTCACAGTTTCTTTCTCTGCTAAATGAGGGAGGCTGGACTACATGGACATCTGTCTTCAAATCTATGATCTACATCTGTAACATGAAGGAGTTTGACCAGATGCCCTAAAGGGTCTCTCACTTCCAAATCTAATCTGACCAAAGTTTCCATAGCATAGGGAAATATTCTGTGCTCATGGCTTTGAAAATCACTGAGGAGAATGGCCTCCTACCACAGCAAGCAATAGGGGAAAAGGTTAGCCAAGCAGAGTGAAGGTAGATCATAGAAATCTTTAAAATCCAGCAAGTGGGATTTCGACCAATAATGTAGAAAATAAGGTACCGTTAAACACTGTTGGGTAAGGCACTAACTGGACTAGTAAATCATATAAATGATATTTAGGTCAGGATAGTCTTCTGGTATACAGCAGTGATTGAAATGAGCATATGTCACAAAATATATTTGAAGATTAGATAAGTAGTTGCAAATTGTAAGATATGAACAAATAGCATGAGATTTTGATGAAAACATCCACAGGACTTAAAGCTGAAACCCCAGAGGCTCAATCCTGGGGTCACTAGGAGGATAGCAGTGCTCTGAATCTCTTTTGGAGGGACAATGTTTGTATTCCCAGAGATTAGAGCAGTACTTTGAATATTTTAGGTGTTGAATAAATATTTGAATTAAATAAAAATTAATTGAAATATAAAAGTGAAAAAAAATCTATAGATGTGGATTGACATGGGTGAAAGGGTTGGAAAAGTATTTGAGAATAATTAGAGAGGAGTGATTGGTTAAATTGTAATGTTAAATTCTACAAAGGAGGGAGCATAAAAAGAGGAGAGTCAAAGGCCAAGGCCGCGGCCTAAGTGGAATGCCCATATTCAGAGATTAAAAACTATAAGAATCTTAATATTTTTGCTTTCCTGCATTAAAATACAGAAGTACATATAATATTGATTCTATCTATAGAAAGGATTCCAAATGAGAGCAGAAAATTAAGATAAAGTTTTTGGAGATTAGAGTGTAGTCTATGATTGAGGACTAATCACCTTTAGCATCAGGAAACTTGAATTTAGGCCCTGGCTCTGCCATGGAATATAATGTATGACCTTGCGTAAATTAGCTACTTTATGTGTATCTCAGTTACCTCATGTGAAATAGATCTTTTTTATGAGTGTCTTAAAAAGTGCAATAGACGTTTTAAAAAAAGAAAAACTTGTTTAATTGAATAACCTATTAGGAACACCTAAATTCCTCACTGGAACTCAGTATTTAAACTGGATGAGCTCTAAGTTCCATTGTGATTCTAGCTTCTTTTCTCATTGTTTCAAAATTGTCACAGACCGTATAAGCTAGAGTAATTTTATGAAATCTAGAAGTGTGTTCATTAGTGGTGATGAGTTTCTATGATATAGACACAATAAGCAGTGGTCAGTGGAAAAAGTGGTTTTTGTTTGTTTGTTTTGCTTTTTGGAGGGGGGATGTCAGGGAAATTGGAGTTAAGTGACTTGTCCAAGGCCACATGGATAGTGTCTGAGGCCTCATTTGATCTCAGGTCCTCCTTACTCCAGGGCCAGTGCTCTATTCACTGCATCATCTAGCCGCTCCAAAAAGGTGTTTTCTTTAAGGAGGATTTTGTTGTATTTAGGACTGAGAGACAATGTAGCATAATGCAATAATATCCAAAGTGGAGCCCCGGCTTTGGGGGTGCATGTCATTATAATACTGTTTGTGTGATTAGTCAATCAGAGGTTGGGGTTTTGGTGTTGTAGTTCCCTTCTCCTTGATAGTCAATCAACGGATTTGTCTCCAGAATAACCAGACCTGTTTTTGCTTATTATTGCCCACCAGTCCCTTAGTCTACCTTCATCCCCTTCTGCTCTCATATTGATACCTCAGGTCAGTTCTAACCTGTCACCTGGTGAAATGCAGCATCTTCTGCTTGCCAGTGCCTTTGGCAAAGGTTCCACCTTCTGTTCCCTGGACCACCTCGTGTCTTCTGCTATTTATCTGTTCAGGAACAGTGACAGATGAGCAACAGACTAAAGATTTCTGACTTTTCATTTTGTGTGGGAGAGATTGAGTCTCACAGGGTAAGCAGGCATGGAGGGATTTTGACAAATTATTCTCTTGCATATCTTATTGAATTACCTTCCCTCCCCCCCAAAAAAGACATCCTACTTCCAAATTTCTCTATTTCTGTGAAGGAAATCATCATTCTTCCAGTCATCCAGGACACCACTGTCATCTATTAACTTCTGACACTCATTCAGCATACAATACAATCAGATGCAAAATCTTGCCATTTGTATATACCCCAAATCTCTAAATGTGTCCCCTTTTCCCCTCTCACAATGCCTCTATACTTCTTGCTTTCTTGGAATAATTCCTAATTGGTCCCCTTGCTTCAAGTCTCCCCCTCTCCAATTTATCTTCTATGCAGTTAAGAAGCTACTTTTTTCCCCCTAAAAAGCAAGTCACATTCTTATTTCCTAAAGTCCACTGACTCCCTATTGTCTCAAATCTTTTTATCTTTATCTCAGTTCTTAATTTATTTTTGAAAGTTTCATGCATGCATATAAGTTTTATAATGTACACAGTAATTAGTCCAATAGTACATATATGTACTTTATAAATATGTAAATTATAAATATATTGGATTTTTTCCCATTAAAAAACAAACTTGACAGGAATAATACATTGAAAAAGCTGGGAAATTGCTGGTCCAATAGTTAGTTACAAGAGTGCTGGATTTGATGATAGGAAGACTTCAGTTTGATTCAGATACTTATTAGTTATGTGACCCTGAGTAGGTCACTTAACAGTCACCAGGCCTTTGTTACTTCATGTTCAAAATTGGGGGAATTGGGCTTAATGTGACCTTGGGTAAGTCCCTTTCAGCTCTAAATCTATTGTAACATGAATAATAGTATCTTCTGTTAACATAAAGCTAGTTTTTTATAACAGTGCTGGGTCATACACTTTGAATCCAGTATTCTTTTCACTGAACTTTTTAAACAATAAGCAACCAATAAAACCTCTAATTTAGTGTCTAAGTTTTATCCACTACAGCATGAGAAGAACCTGGATATTCTTTTGCTGTCTCATAAACAAAGCTAAAATGTATTTTAGTGATTCTATAAAGTTAAAAAATGACCAATTATAAGCTTAGCTAAGATCAATGATAATCATACTCCAAGGAGACATAAATAACAGATTGTCAACTGTTGCTTTTGTAATTTACAGATTTTGATCATTTACTATATATAGATAAGAAAGATATATGTGAGTAAAACATGGTAAATTTCAAAGAAAATGCAAATATTGTATTAACAGAAATCACTGTCACAGAAATACAAAATTAATTATTATTTTGAAGTACATGCATAATTGTGAAATGGCTCTTTTTAATGGTCACCGAAAAGCCCTCCTTCCATCTACTGATATCAAGAAAAAGTTTTCAAACTTATACATTATTTGACAGAAGCAAAGTAAAATGACTTTTTTCCAATGGAAATTACTTTGAGGATGCTCATGTTCAAGTAATTCCATGTAATAAACATTGGTTAAGTGCCTGTCATGTACTAGGCACTGTACTTCCTGCTGTGGATGAAAATAAGAAAAAGATTCTCTCAAGGAGCTTACAGTGTAATAGGGGATGGGTGTGGGGGCAGCAACCTGGCCTTTGAAGTATAAGCCAAGGAGAGCTGCTGATAGAAAACTATTTCTATCACTTTATCAATATTTTAACACATGATTTTATTTTTTAGTTTAGAGGGAGAAATGTCCATCAAAAAATAGTAATTTAATCTTGGGGAATTATTTTCCACTCAATCTATCTATGAATTTCACCCCAATCCCCAAGGGTAGTCATGCCCCCAAGTTGGTCACTTGAAACCATCAAAGAGACCCTCTTTCTCTGATCAATATCCCAATCCCTTCAGGACATCCCAGAAAGAGAATGCTGTGCTTAGGTAGATCACTCTAGACTAGAGACTCTTGACTTTGTTCCTGTCTATTCCACTCCCTAATTACTTCAAGAGAGGAATTCTGCCAAGATTGATCACAGAGAGGGGAGAAGGATATTGTTTCATAATTGATTGTTATCAAAAGATTGATATGAGTTTCTCTTTCAGATTAATCCAAAGATGTCAGGCTAGGATAATTTTTAAATGATTTCTTAATATTTCTAAAAAGGAAGAAAAGGAAACTTCTTCCACTGTAGCATTCCATAGAACTAGACAGACTAAATGTAGCCTCTATAAATATGCTTTTATCATTTTTCAGTGCTGATACTAAGATTGTGGAGTCTGTGAAGTATGCACATTACTCATTATTTGTGATTAATTTTTGTTTAGTTTCATGAAAAATTGATTCATAGTCTTCATGTTGCCATTTCATGAATTTATTAAACTCCATTATCATTTGACATTGATAGAATAGACCCCTGAAATATCAAAACTGACCAATTTTTGTTTGTCACTTTATTATTTTCCAACAGTTGGACTATGGCTCATCCCAGTTTGTTTTTTTGGCATCTGGCTTGGCTATTTATGATGTAATAAGATCCAGAATGTAAAGAGAGTGGTCCATCTGTTGTCTATCATCCTTGCTATATGACCTCTGTAATGTCTCTGAATATAGGGAAAATTCACTAAATTGAAAAAAGTTTTTAAATCTCCATTTTCTCCATAAAAGTTAGGATTTTTAAGGACAACACCAATTTTATTAGCTACATATTTAAATATAATTGAATTAGTTTTCTTCTAAATAGTACAATGTCATTTCCTAAGAAAAGTAGCAGAAATAATGAATTAAATAGATTTCTCTAACCATGATGATTAAATAATTGCTTTAATAATGTAATTTTTCTACTCAGCATATTTAATGACACTAAGCAATTAAATCCTGTTTGCTTTAGCTAATTTATGATTAAATGGTTATTTTGTTATTTCTTAAACATTAATTGTTTTATTTAATGCAATATAGTGAAAATAAATTAACTTTAATTTTATAGAGGAAAGTCCAAAGTCAAATAACTCCTACTAGCTTAATAATAGGATAGAGATTGAAACACGTTTATTTTTTTAAAGATGCGTTATTGAACATTTTTGTCTTTACACTATCATTTCTCAGCTATTCTTTTTCAAATTGTAGCTTCCCTTCTGCCAAAGAAAAATAATTGAGCAAATGCATTTGATATAGTTATCATATCTGGCAGTACATGCAGTATTTTGTCTCCCACCCCACCCCCTTTACTCTCCTGTGAGGGAAGAAGTAGCTTTCATTATCTCTTTTCTGGAACATTCATTGGTTTTCCTGTCACTCAAGATCATGTCCCCATTAAACAGTGAACTCCTTTAGAAGAGGGACTCTCTTGTGCCTTTTTTTTTGGTATCCCTACCTAATGTTTAGCAAATTACCTGGGACATAGTAGGTCCTTCAAAAATGCTTGCTGGCTAACATGTTCCTTTTAATGATCTTTTCATTTGTACTATTGTCATGTATATTGTTCTTTTGATTTGACTCATTTTGTTCTATATTTTTTATATAAACATTGCCACATTTCTCTGAATTGCTCATATTTGTCATTTCTCGTTGCAAAATACTTCATTTCATTCATAATATGATAGTATTTTCCGTCATTTCCAAGGCAATAGATTACCTACATTGTTTACAGTTTTTTTTGCTACCACAAAGAGTATTGCTATGAATGTTTTGGTGTGGGGGGCATTTGTTTTGTTAGTTACCTCCTCAGGGTATATGCCTATTAGCCTGCTTTACTGATATGTTGGTTTAAAAGGACTGCTGTGTGATTACCAATTTATTTATTTCAATTTCATGCATAAAAAGTACAGAAGTCTCTGACAGACTGTATTTTTTAAAAAAAGGTTCTAAATGTGCATTTAATAAAATTCCTGATGAATTATACACCTTGACAAATACCTTACCACCCTAAGCTTAACCTTTACCCTGAGGTCTTGCTCTCTTGATTGGTGGCTTTTCTTTTGAAGTTATTTTGTTTAAGTATTGATTTTATTTTGAACTTAAGAAATAAAACAAGCATTTCCATAGCACAGCAGAATAGGAAAAAAAATGTGAAATTAGAAATTATGTACAACTGCTATTCTTTTTTAAATATATAATAAAGTTATCATGTAACTTTTTTCTTTTTTTTTCTTCCCTCAATCCCTCCCCACCCTGATGGGATTGGTGGCTTTTCTCATCGGAACTGCCATTTCACAAAGAGGCCCAACTACGCTTATACTTTACTCTTCACTACCTAGGAGTATAGGCTATGTCACCATACTTGTTTACCATTGCCTTATCTAAATTTAAATTCATAAGCCTGACTTTTAAAGCTTTAAATAATATGATTCCAGCTAATCTGTCTAGTCTTATGTCACTTTAAATTCCTTCTCATATCTTATTGAAATATCTCATATGGTGTAGCGATTGGGGAGCATCTGGGAGCCAGGAAAACATGTTCAAGTCTACCTCCCATTCAAACCAATTGTGTGACCTTGGCCAAGTCACTTAATTTCTAAGAGCTCTAGATAATTCTCTAAGAGAATAAGCTGGAGAGAAAGGATTCTTGCTGATTTGCCTTAGTAGGAGCTTCCTCTCCCAGGAATTCCCTGTACCAATGAAATTAGAAGTCTAGATCATATCTTTGCCCTCATATCATACACTCTATGTTTTCCCATTCTAGAATAAAATCTAACCTTATTAAAATGCATTTCCTATTTCTATTTGACTGTAACATAGTATAAAGTTTACTTTTATCATTCTTTCACATCAGATCCATTTTCTTTTGGTCAAAGCAAATTTTAGAAAATTCTTCCTTACCAAATTTAAAGAGAAAAGACAGTGCACATGTATGTATAATGGATAGAATGTGAGATTTGGAATTAGGAAGATGTGGGTCCAAACCCTTCTTCTGACTACCTCTGGAACCTCCTATGTTTCATCTCCTAATTCATAACTAGGTTGCAAGAAGCTTTGTTAAAAGGAGATTTAATACAAATGGCCTATGCTAAAGACATCACATATCCTTCCTGGTATATAATTCTCCTGAAAAGTAGTCTGATTTCTGTGATTTGAAAGCAGTAAACAGAAAGAAAGTCAATGCTGTCCAGTTTATCCAATTTAGAGTGTTCTTCAGGCATTCTGAAGAGAATGAAGGCAATACCAGATGATTCATGAGAACCTACAACTCTTGTATCTCAAATGAGACCCACAGTTCTAGTGTAAAAGTTAGTTGAAGTTTTAAAAAAAATACACATATTTGCAGTGATATCCTTATACATAAATGCAGTACAAATAAAATATGAAAGTAGAAATTGCTGATGATCAAACACTGCTCATCAAAGAATTCTATGAAATAGAATTGTCAGGAAGTACATGATAGGTTCTGTTTTTCCATTTTATACTGCATAGTAAGCTAATCCAACATGAGTTTCATCTTGAAGCCTCCGGTAGAATGTCATTTAGGTAGCTTCTTATGGACTGGGGAAGACTGAGACATCCTTATTTTTCATGTTAATATATCTCCCACCACTCCAATGCATTAAAAGATCTTTATAAAATTTGATTACTCCTGTTGTATGGCCTGAGAATTTTCAGATCCAAAGAGGTCAAATGACCTTTTTACAATTTTAGAAAGAGCTACTGATTTTTTTGGAGGAGGGAAGGCAGGACATTTGGGGTTAAGTGATGCCCAAGGTCACAAAGCTAGTATGTGTTAAGTGTCTGAGGCCGGATTTGCACTCAGGTCACTTGAGGACTGCTTCTCTATTCACTGTGCCACCTAGCCACCCCTGAAAGCTAGAAGTTTAAATTTTTAAAAATAGATTAAAAATTATAAATCAAATAATCTGATTTATAAACTGTCAGAGTAAGTTACTATTAACTACGTTTAGAAGGAAAAATATGCAAAATATAGACATATATATTTTACCAGAATGATATGAACTCCCAATGCATGCTACTTTGAATTACAGTCATGGTTTTCATTTTGGGTAACTTGGGAAGGAAAGAGAAAGGAATAAGCATGTATATAGAACCTAGTCGGTGCCAGGCATTGTGCTGAATGATATGCATATTATTTCATTTGATCTTCATTTTATACTAAGAATAATCATGTAAGATAGGTGCTGTCCCCAACTAATGACTAAATGACTTACCAAGGGTTATGCAGTTAGTGAATGTCTGAGGTTGGATTTGAATGTAGCTATTCCAGACTTCAGGTGCAAAACTCTTATCTGTTACACCACCAGATGATAGGATTTTCCCATTCTTGACATTGGCTTTGGTTTTAGTATTTAGTATACTTCATTTCTATCTTTGTTAGTGAATCTAGCTAATAAATAGTTTATTCTTTCAAATATCATTATCAATATAGTTTCCATGGTACTGAACTTTTAAAAATTTTTTTTTTAGAAAAGAAGTTAGGCAGTAGGTGAATCCACTTTGGTATGTGTAACTTGCATTGACTTGTTAATTAAGAGAGTCTTTTTAAACCTTTTATGTTCCTTTCATTATATGAAAGTGAATATTTCCAGCTCCAGGCCAAAGAAAAGAAATGGAGTCTTGTATTTCCTTTTTCAACTCCCAACTGTGGAGGTATATTAAACCTAATTCTCCCCAGTGACGCTCACTTCCTATTGCTATGTAGGAAGGTGCATTAGCCCTTTCAGGCCAGCAGGTACTATTTAATGCATTACTTCCATAATAGAGCCCATTGTGTTATTAACACAGAATTCTGGTGTTCAATATATAACCCACAACCAGTTAGAATGATATTTTGAGCCATGGTCCATTTACTGTAATACCTGAATTCAGTAAATTAAAGATAGGTAATATGAGGTGTGCTTACATTAATCCTCTCAATCAGTTTTAGAGGAATGGCTCTAACAATGACTCCATTCAAATAGGTGAAGCTGTCAAAGGTGTCTTGGTAGGCCCTAGGAGAATATGACTTGTTCAGTGATAGAACTTTGAAGTTGTGGGTTATATTGAAAATGAGAATAAAAAGGGGGAGCTGTTGGGTATTATTGACAATACTTTTCTGACCTAGCCTTCATTTGTAAGAATAATATGTAGCATTCTAGAATAATAATTGCTGGGTTTTGCAATGCTATTCAAGGTGGTTATTGTATGTAACTATGCATACCTTTATAAAGTATTATAAATTGATAGGTGTCTGTTATATTCAAAGTTCTTTCTCCTAATCAGCAAGCATTAATTAAGAACTTACAATAGGCCAGGCACTAAATAATAAAGGAGACTAAGTTTCTGGCTATGATTCTGACATGGCTTGACTACTTATGTAGTCTCTTGTTCAATCTTTTTAAGGCCTTTGAAGTACTGAGCTGGTTCCCTTTGATTTTAATACTTTCCTAAAACTAGAGAATACCTTTTGTGGGGCCAGGAGAACAGACACAAATCCAATCTATTTTTACTGCCAAAGGAAGGATATAGCCATTCATCGCAAAGCACCAGGATCTAGAAAGGGGATTATCTTTTAGAAAAATAAAAGATAAGTAAAATATATAGGCTTTCATTGTGGTTTTAAAAATTTGCTTTGACTTTTTTTGTTTCATCTCATCTGCATTTGATAATATAGTCTTCCTCAGTAAAATCAGAATTATTTTAAAACACGATTGAAAAAGTTTAGCATTATCAGGTTTTTTTCTGGGAGAAGCTTGACAGGGCTGAACTCTTTTGTTTTTTAATTTTTTACTATAAATTTTTTCCGAAAAATTGTGACACATTCTGTATTGTTCCATGCCAGTACTCTACCTCTACAGAAAATGAAGATGTCTATCCATATCTCTTCTTTAGGAAAATTCTTGGTCATTATAATTATACAGCATTGAGTTTCTTTTTTTTTTCTCTAAAGTTACTGCAGTCAATCCTTAACATCAATGTGTTTAACTTTCACAGATTCAAGAATTTTAATGATTTCATTTTAACTGAATTTCCACTTTTGGGTTTACAACTACACATTCTTGGTGTTGTACAGGAGAGAGAGACAGAGACAGAGAGACACAGAGAGGGAGACAGAGAGAGAGAAAGAGAGAAAGAGAGAAGATTTAGTTAAATTTACAGAGTAGCAGA
>CM053601.1:98378591-98421670 GCA_028646575.1 Pseudocheirus occidentalis | reverse complement strand
TTTTTTTTTCTAATAGTCATTTGAGAACACCACCTTACTCTCTTCCTCCTAGTCTCTTTCTCTTTTTCTGTTGACTCTCTGAACTCTCCCTTGAAATAACAATGACAACAAAATTTAAGTAAAAAGATAGCATAACATTACAACACATAGAGCATTCTACTTCCATAGTCCACCTGCAGCCCATTTCCCACATCCTACCACCATTTCTGCTGGTGGCTACTACTTTCTTCTAAGGCAGAATAAAATGATTTTGTTTGACATTTAAGGGTATTGATAATTGGGTTTCAATTTGTCTTTCTTGCCTGATTCCCCATCACTCTACCTTATAGTCAAACTAGTAGACTTGTTCCCTCTAGTTTCACTTTCATCACTTAAAATCTCTTGTTGAATTCAAAGTTCAACTAAAATTCTTCCTCTTACAAGAGGCTTTTATTATTTTTTCCTGTTGTTTGTGTGATTTCCAAACCCAAATCCCTCAAGTTTATTTGTATTTATTTGGTGTGTTTCACATACGTTTGTGGGCACATGTTTCTTGGCAGAATGTAAGCTACTTGAGGGCATGGAATGTTTTGCTTTTCTCGTGATATCTTCAGAGCTTGGGAGATACACACAAGACACACACATGCATGCACACACACACGCACACACACCTTTTTTTAAAAACTGAGGGGACAAAAATAATTCTCATGATTATGGGATGTTATATTCCTGGAATGGTGTAATGCCTGGCATGATTAAATTGATCAAAATATAACTTAATTTTTTTCTATTCAAATTCTGTTATAATATGAAGTTCTATTCTTGATCAGACTTCAGAAAAGTGACCCAAATAAATTTGATAGTTGAAACCTTAAACATGAAAAATTGCATTCCTTTTTCCCTTAGGTCTGGTGGAAGTTTTAAACTTTGTCACACATATGATTTAAGATTCAAAGAATTCAGCGTAACATTGACACTAGAGCTTTCTGACAGAAAAAACATACATATTTCTTCAAAATAATATTTAAAAGTATGTTTATTGCATTCTTATGTATGTGGGTTGGCTTTCACTGATTCCTTCCTCTGTCCTGTGTATTTGACTAACCAAAGACCTAATGCCCATTTCTAAAAGAAAAATTATCATTAAAACCATATTTGACTAGAAATTCTATACTGTTACTCTTTATATGTAAGCTTTCTAAAGCATTTAAAAACTGATTAAACAGAGCAATGTGATTACAAATAATATGAAATGTTTAATACTATATAATAGACTACCAAAGAAAAGAGATTCTTTACATGTGATTTCTTCCTTATTTATTACAACAAACCAAATGTAATGTTTCTACTTCAGCTCCAAAAATTCTGTATGAAGCTGCATACTGATTGAAGAAATTTCTGTCTAGGAGTAGTGGTAAGACAGCTATGAAAAGTTCTTTTATTTAAAACCCAGAATGATTACCTTGTGTAATTAAGCTATTCTAAGCTTTCTATTAGTTCTAATCTTTAATATTCCTCAAGTGGTTTGCTGAATATTATCTGGTCATGCACTCAAAAATTATTTCAGATAGGATGATGTCTTAATGATACAAAGACTCTTAGCGGTAAAAATCTTGGTGAAATAATAGCCATTGGAAAAAAACACATGGTATTTCATTTGAATTCCTTTGATTTTTTTTAATAAGTTGCTTGACATTTAGAGATTCTACAAGGAAAAAAATTAACAAATATTCAGAAAAGGTTTCCCTCCACCTATATTTTGACTCAATTTGGTTGCTAATTTTGAGTGATTTTGTAACATGGAATTTGTTTACACTTCTCACTTCCTCTCTAACGTGTTTTGTCTCATTGAACATTTCAGTGAAAGAGGGAAATGTTAGGTATGAATTCCAATAGAAGATAGGAAGGATGATTTTCATTTTTGTCTTTATATTTTCTATAGGGAGCCTATTTTTTGTCTTTAATTTTATCACCAAGATTTAGCATATAATGCATGACACATAGCAGGCACTTAATAAATGCTACTGACCTGACTTCCCATGTGTTAATCATTTCATGAATGTTTATCGATTGATTTAAGGGTGGGATGTCAGTACTAGGACTGGTCATTCTTTCTGTAGTTGCCATGTTCAGTAAAATTAAATCTTGTACCATAAAGTATGGCATGAGGTAACAAAGATACTCTTGAGGCACTTGGGTTTACATATACGCTGGTGGTGGTGATAGGTTTCATTCTCATTGTGATGCTTTAAGTGGGATATACAATAAAATTCAAGGTAAATACTAAGCCAAAAAATTGGGGAAAAAAGAAACATCATCACATTAATAGTGAAAAAATGACTTAAAAAAGGAGCTATGCTATGAGATTGAATAGAAACATGGCAGAGTAAAGAAAAAACAACAATCTATAATAAAATCAGAGAACCTTGGTTCAAATTCTATCCCTGCCAGTTGCTGCTTGAAAACTTTTTGGCAAGTAACAACTGTGTACCTCTGCTTGTTAAGTGAGGTGATTGGCACATATGAACTCTAATGTCCTGGTTTAAAATCTACCATCCTATGATATGGGAAAAACTCAGTTGTAAGGAAAGTTTATATTGTTACCTCAATCTCCCCTCTACATAACACAGTGGTTGATTAGGTCTGTCCTGGCTGGGAATGCAACTTTTTCTTGTAGGTCCCCAGAATCACCCTGCGTATTTTTCCACCTACATTATTTTATTTGCTATCTGTGTAACTATGGGAAAAGGTCATTTAATTTCCATGAACCTTGATTTTACCTGTAAAATATTATCATGCACAGTTCTCAACTGTAAAATGGCGGACCTGTAGACCTATCTCACAGGGTTGTTGACATTCTCAAGTGAGTGTATGAAGCCCATTGAAAATCTTAAAACACTACATTAAGTTCCAGTACTTGCTGGTATTAGATTAATCTGTTAGGCACCTCTAACCTTAGGAACCTGTTCTCAGTTATGGATAGGCAATGGATTTTCACTTAATGAGATAAATTAATCCCTGTTCACATGTTGGCTTTCTTGTGTGCTGTCTGTTGCAGATAACATAATTCTTGAGCTCAGTTAAAAAGCATGTCTCAAAGAAGCCCTCAAGGAGTGACTCTAAGTATAGGGATTTTAAGCAGTAGGGCACTTTTAACCTAAATACATTTGGTCAGTCAAACTCTTTAGAACCCCTTAAATTATTGCCAATACTCAGTTTCTTCACTACTTATAAGTAGAACTATCCCTGTCTTTATGTGTCTTTCAGTGTAAGAATTTGTATTTCCTACTGACTTATTGTCATTGCTGAAATTTCTCATTTTCTCCATCTTGCTCTATCTTTCTCCATGTTGTCATCCATTTGTCTAGTTATTGTGTAGATGGTAGAATTCTCATTACGAATGGCAGATCTTTCTTTACTAATGCCATATCATCCTCTTTTTCTTTTAGTATGTCTCTAACCCAGTTTGTATATTTTGTGTTAGGTCTAGCTTTGTCCCTTGGACTGTTGCTAGTTTTCTTTTTTTTATCCATTCCTTCTAGTGACTTATCTTTGGAATCTTTTAATCCTTAACTTTGATGAATTACATTATAGTTGTGCTTTTTGAGGCTTTGTAATTTTTTCTTACTCTAGTAGATACTTTCTTTTGAGGTTCTTTGGTTACCTTTTTATTTGTTTTTTTTCTATTCATTTTAGAAAAATTCTTTAAGACCATTTATTCCCTCATCTTTCTAAGACTACCCACTTTTAGACTTCTTTAAATACTTTAATTCATAGGGGTTTGTTGTGTTATTTTTTTTTAAGCTACCACTCTTGTAGTGGTTACAGCAAACCAATTAAAGAGTCTCCTATAGCATTAAATTATTCAGTTATGCTAGATAACCTTTAGCAATGCCTCAATTAATTCATTATCATAGGTCCACAAATAGGTGGGGCATGTATTTTTGGTTATTCAACAATGACTATGCTGTGAAGGTTATTTTTTTTCAAAAGGGTATTTTTCTAAGTGGTTATTTATCTGAAGGTAATCAATCAAAGGAAAATATTTCAGATTTTTAAACAACTTCCATATATTATTTGATTTGTTGAAGTCTATCACCTATCAGCTTGCCACATAAAATATAAACTGGTGAAAATGAAGTGTGATGGAACTCATATGATTTAGATTTTAAAATTCTTTTGCATAAATCTGCAAGTTTGCAGATTTGCGTATTATTCTACACATACAGCAAACCATCTAGCCTTTCTCATCATACATAAACCTAATGTATTTCTTACCTAGAACTTCCATATAAGAACCATGTAATATGTTGAACATGTTGTTCTTAATCAGGGTTTCTTAAATGAGGTCCATTAACTTTTTTTCCTTTTAAAATGTTTTGATAATGATTTCAATATATCAATTTCCTTGGTAATAATGTATGCAACTGATATTATGCATTTTTAAAAAATTCTGAAGAGGGTTCCCTCTACTTCACCAGATTGTCCAACGGATCAATTACAAAAGACATTAGGAACTCCTGTTTTAGATCTTTTTTTTTCATGTTTTCTTAGTGTTAGGGTAACACATGCTTCCTATATCTTTTCCTTTGCTCTAACCCTCTAAATGGACCACCTCCTTTACAAGTATGTTATTGTTCAGTAATTTTCAGTTGTGTTTGGACATTTTCTGGCTCCATTTGGGTTTTTCTTGGCAATGATAATGGAATGATTTTCTATCTTCTAGGTGAGGAACTGAGGCAAACAGGGTTAAATGATTTACCCAGTACCACACAGGTAGTAAGTGTCCTTGGCCAGATTTAAACTCAGGAAAATGAGTCCACTGTCTGGTCTTTTTCAAGTATATATCTTCCCAGTATCATCCTTGACTATTTTTTCATTCATGTAAATTAATATCATTATTATGCCTAAACTTGCCATGCAAATTTTCTGCTTTGCATTCCTTGAAAAGAGTTATGTTCTAATAGTCACAAATAAACAGTATTGACTGGAAAACATTGCTGTTAAAAGCAAAGCAAAGCAAAACAAAACAAAGCCTGGGTTTTTGCAGTCTGGGATTGTTACAAGCACTGTAACTTTCTTCACCAGCAAGCTAGTCCATTCTTGTTTTACTATTCAATTGTGGGATCAACTTCTTTCTTTCCTGCTGTTCTTATTTCCAATACATACGCTGACATACAAATACAAAGACTGGCCAGCCAACTGTACGTCATAGCCTGGAGAGTTGGCATTTTTCATCCATTTAGTTTTCCTATTTGGAATGTTACCTTGAGATCTTTTGAGCAAATAAATGCATCCAACTGAGTATTGTCTCGTGTAAAGTAAGCTTTTTGGAAGGACAGAAATGTGTTTTAGTAATGTGGCCATTGTTAGAAATAGTTTTTAGAGCTCTTCCTTTGGAACTCCCTTCACACTCTGTGCTGAATCCTTTTGAATGTCCATGGAGTAAGTAAATCTTTGTTCTTTAGGGCAGAGTTGAAATTCTGAATCTACTCCAAGTAATGAAAGTCTACTGAGGCAAATAAACATGGGTTTAAAAGGAAAAGTGACTTGTAAACTGATTTTAAACACCACAGAAATGTGTGTAGCCTTCCACAGTGAAATTCTTTTGGCTGTCAACTTCTTTGTGCATATGTTTGTTTGTTTGTGTGTGTGTGTGTGTGTGTGTGTGTTATAAAGTTTATTCTTATAATCACAATTTTAATTATAATAAAAGCATCATTAAAATTTTCTCCTGAGATATAAATAGATATTTACCATGCTTTCATGAATATTGCTTGCTTCACATATAAATTAATATGTACTTTTTAGTCGTGTGATTTAATCTTAATTTAGTCTTCTTATTTTTTACAGAAATGTTGATTGCTGTGATCTGCAAAAAAAAAATATGGATTTTTAGAAACTGAAGAGCAAGTCAAGGTAACTATTCAGTCACTGCAAACAACTATGTTTAATTCAATTAAGAATTCATTGAAGACATAGTAAGTTGTCTTATTTAAGAGTTTTTTCTTTAATTTTTATTACATGTTCAGATCACTGCCTGTATGTTGGGAATAACAGAATGATTCATAGAAATGAAACACTCTCCATCATAAAGGAGGTTGCAGTCTTAAAAAGTTTCATATTTAGTTATATCTAGTATATTAGTTGTTTATTTTTTATGAATTTTCATAAATAACTTGAAAATCAGTTTCACATTCCTAGTCTTAATTACTGTATTTGAGAAAGAAAGAGAATGTCTATATGATGGTGAAGTATGTAAACAAGTATGAAGATTTTGGCTTTTATAAAAACAAAAATAAGTCTTTCCTTAAAAAAAAAAGAAGGTGTGGAGTTGGTAATATAAAAGAACATCTACAAATTAATGCTGCCCAAGAGAGGTAAAAACTAACTTCTAAGTTAGATGAGTGTGTCTATCTCATTTGTCACATTGAACACCATTAAAAGTATTCAAATGACTTGTATTTAGTCCTTACCCAATGGTATCTGTTATATTCAAAAATGATCAATATTAGCAAATAAAGCACATGAATAGCAACAGCAAAATATGTTTTTGACAAAATATTTTTAAACTTCATGTCGCCATATTGAAGTACAACCAACTTTCCATTAATATTAGATTTGTTTGTATTATTTGTCGATTATGTGCTGAAAGCAGCTTGTTATAAGCTCTTTTAACACAAGTTCTAGCTTAAGAATGGTTTTTTTTGCCAGAATGATGAAGGATCAAAATGTGGTAAGTGGTAAGAATATGCTTTGAAGCTTATTACATATCATTGATTTTGGGGGGGGGGGTGTCAAATTTCTTTGTTCTTTGAATTTACTTAGATTATACTAGAATCTTGGTTCCAGGTAATCTTTTGTTTTGAATTATCATTCTCCACTTTGGTACATGTTATTTTTCAGCTCTTTAAAAAAAAATAGTGCCAAAAGCATAGAACCATATAGGATTTCTTAACCTATTAGAGCAGAAATAAAATAATTCAAATTTCCATTAGAGAGAAAGAAAGTTTTCCTTAAAAGATTAGGGGTGTTTTTTTTTAGTTCAGTAAACTGCATCTAAAATATGGGGTACAAAAAGGGAGGATACCATTTATGATCATTGTGCTACTATTTTATATATTCTTATTTCTTATTGCTTATTTTGAGTGAAGTGCTTTCTTCATTCATTAAAATTTATTTTCACATGATTTCAAATTTATTTCTTTTCTAAAGTATTTTCAAATAGTCGAATTGCAGATTTTCTTTGTTAAACAAATTGTACTGATCCCTGCCTTCTCCTGGGGAAAAATTAATTTACCTATAAATTGATCTAATTAAGGGCATTCATTTCAAATATAGGAATCCTTGAAGTATAGATCCACTCTTTAGAATTGATAAGGCTTAAATATTAGACATGGGGAAAAGGTATTCACTGAAAGTTTAATTATTTTTGACTCAAGCATTTTTTAAATTTGTGAATTTAGGAAACTTATCAGAGGGGGAAAAAAGAGCTGTATTCCTCTAGACTTAAGGTGATAGAGTGCATTTTTGAAGGAATTAATTGATGAAGGTAATATTTTAAATATATAACTTACACTTAGAAAGGATCATAAGTAACCCCTGTACGAAACACTACGGATTCCACCCTCTTTGGACATGAACCCTTAAACACCTAGAATCAAAATATGTGTGCATATCCTTATGGTTTATCATTCCATATTTTTAAAATAATGGATATATCCCCAGTTATGTAGCTCACTGGATAGAAAACGGCTTGAAATTAGGAAGACTCTTCTTCCTTAGTTCAAATCCAGCCTTAAACACTTACTAGCTGGATGACCCTGGGCAAGTCACTTAGTACTGTTTGCCTCAGTTCCTCATCTATAAAAATGAACTGGAGAATGAAATGACAAACAACTCAAGCATCTTTGTCAAGAAAACTTCCAAATATTGTCATGAAACCATTGAACAACACAAACATATTCATATATATGTGTACATACATATATGTAGTATGTATATGCTCAGTACACGCACACATTCTTAGCAGAAATGAACTAAAATGATTTAACACTAGAGTGTAAGTTCCTTGAGGGTAAATACCATATCTCATTTATCTTTGTAGCTCTCTCAGTACTGAGCTCTGTATAGTCATTATAATTTTTTGTGAAGTCAATGAAATAACTCAAACATTTCTTACCAGCAAAAAAAGGAAATATATATTTTTGGGTGGTAAATGAATTAGAGCCATAAGAAAAAATGTTTGGTAAGTGGGGATCAATAATTACCTCTCATCTAAGGCCTCATTTAAGAAAATTTTTTTTTCATATGACAGAGGGAATTTCTTTAGTTACTGAACATAAAATAAACATAAATTTCCTGGTTTGTTTTAGTCATTGTTAAGTATTGTTGTATATAATTAGAAGATGTACAAAGGGTTTTTTTTTCATTCTAGTTTGAGATCTGTATCATATTTGTATATGAGCAAACTAGAACAAATAAAATATTCAGAATAATCATATTTGTGTTTTGAAAGTACCATGTGCATTAAGAGTATGAAACCCCATGTTACATTTTCTGTTTCCTGTTTTCTCTGCAGACTCTAAGCTGTCAGTTTTTCCCCCCGTGTTTTCCCCTCTCCCTTTGACAATCTTTTCCCTTCCATACAGAAAAATCAACTTTAGTTTTATAGAGCAAAAATCAGTGAATTAGTTTTCAATTCTAAAAGAACTTTTTTGTAGGATCTTCTAATTTGATAAAGTTTTCTTCAATAAATTTGTAGATTGTCAAGAAGGTGTAACCACTTCTTTTGGGAAGACTGATTATCATCTCAATGATACTATGACAAATGGCAGCTTGAGCATTTCGATAGACTTGATTATTTGGAACTAATATACAGTTTTGACTTTTAATATTTTAGTGGAGTGAACTGGCTAAAGTTAAGACCCTAAAGAAGACCCCTATGAAAGTTACTAATTAAATAAATGCCTTGTTTTCTATATAATTTTATTATCAGTCATGTTTTTAAAATATAAAAAAAATTTGGTTTGCATTGACATTAGCATTTCTAATTAATTTAGAAACCACAGTCACTTGAAGTAAATGAATGATCTAACAACTGGGCCATGGGGCCAACTTAAAATAATCATTTATTCAGGCCATCAATCCCATTCCATTTTTCCCATTCTTGGAGATATCCTTCCTGTCAGAATGTGTCAGCCATGTAGTTGGTGCCCTTCAAAATTAACATGCATAAGCAATGGCTTTCAGAAATCTGCAGGAAGATAATTCTAGCTGCTAGTGAGCTAAGCTGAATGGTAGCTAATAATGGTAGCTGCTGGTGAGCTGAGCCGAATGTGAGTTGTCTGTCTACAATTATATGACACAAGATTATTCAGAATAGAAAAACAATAACCAGGAATTGGTGTATATAATAAACATCATCTCATGGTATCTTACTTGGGTACACAGAATTATTTGTATGATAATCTAGAATTAATGTTTACAGGGGTTTTTTGTGCCAAATGTGTTCCTTTTAAAAAATTGTTTAAAAAAAACCAAACAAATGAAACAAACTAAAACCCTGTTTTAAATATATTTGAAAAACACTGTTTGGAGAATGCTAACATGCATTATTATGTACAAAGAAGAGTTATTTTGCAAAACAAATAAACATTCACTGGAATTCATGTCTCATAATTTAAAACTGTTCATGTGCCATAAGACTTTATCCAGAAATTAGCTCAGAACTTGGATATAAGCACAAAAGGTTATGAATACTAAAATAGATGGTATAAAATCCATGCAATAAAACCAATTAGAGGAAAATCCTCTAGTCCCTTACTTACAAAATCCCTAACTCCAATTTATACCCAATGTTGTATGTGATTATCATATCTACTCCCTCTTTCCCAGGTCTTGAGAAGTAGAAAATCATAAATAGAGAACAACTAGAGACAGATCTACTGGCAGCAGCAAAAAGTAACAGCTGACAGACTCATAAAGGCTAAGAAACTATTCAAGGCAAGCACAAGAATGACAAATCTCAGCAGGTCATTTAGTGTAGGGGCAAATAATCTGATATACCATAAAAGATCTATTGTATACTAGTCTGTACAATAGCTTATATTGATAATAATTACCTCAGTCATTGAGAAGAGAATATGTTCAGCTTACAATTAAAATTTTTTTAATGTTTAATGAATTTTGGAAGATTTGTATCCAAATGTATTTACCTTTTTTAAAAAAAAATTGACATAAAAGGAAATCTCCTACTTTGAAAATTTAGCTATCTGCTGTAATCCTTATTGCCCCTACAGCCATTTTAAATGCTATATTAAATTTGCCTAAAGTTTAAGAAACCTTTAGGGGAAGATGCATTATGGGATATGTTTTCTCTATAGTCATTAAAATAATAATTTACTTTATTTCCTTATTATATCTTTAGTTCTGAGATTCCAAAAGTCTATGAAAGTTTCATTCTGTAATTAATTTCTTCCTTTTGAAACACAGATTTAAAGTAAATGATAGTATTTTCAAGATCTAATCTTTGGAGTTTTCAATAAACTATTGCTAATTGCTAAAAAAATAAGTAAACTTTTTCTTGCTAGTTTTTATTTAATACAAATTTTACTAGCTTTTGATTTGTTACATATATTTTCTAAGGGTTGAGTAACAATGAAACATCTTCATTTCTTTTATATTTTAAAAATAATGATCTTGTTACATATATACACATGTATATATTTATGTCTGTATATATGTATACATATATTTGTAATATTTCTGAATATTTTCTAGAAGTCATACGTTTCTAGAAAGAGAAAGGGAGATTATATTGGTATCATCTGAGATCATGACTCTAAGAATACCATTTGTTGATTCATCATAGTAGTTAATAAGAAGTTGTGAACAGGAACATCCTTAGCATCGTAGATGATTTAAATGGAATTTACTTAGTGCTTCATTTCAAAAGCTCTTCTTATTTACAAAAATCTCTAAATTCCTACTAGAAGAAATCCAAATATTTTAATGACTTAAAAACCTACCTAAAGAAGAAGTACTTATCACATTAGTCAATTTTGTATTTTGTCTTGATTTCTAAAATGGGTCAATTGAGGACAATGTAAGTGTTCAAAATGAAAGAAAGAAAAAAAAAACCAAGATTCCTTAGATGGATGCTTTGGCTAACTGCTGCCTTCAGTGTTCTGAGAACAATAATGTAATTAGCTAAAATGTTTATCCACAAAATTTAATTCCTGGGGAGTATCTTCTCAAATTGCCTCTTACAAGTGTAATGGAAGCAAGCAGTTGTTTGCTGGTTTTGTTGCCAAGAATTGTGAATGGACAGATTTTTATAAAACTTGGTGGTAATGCATGTATAATCATGTAAACACTTCATTGTAAATCTGAATGGAGAAAATAAATTCTGTAGACAAACATTTTCAGTTACATTCTGCCTCAGTGTTCTCTATAGTAAATAAAAATTCCTGAGTGCTGTTAATTATTTAGCTTTTTAAGGTTATATAAGATTTTCTTTAATTTCTTTTTAAATTCAGCATTTCTTAGAATAATGCTAAATCAGTATTCTGGACTAAGGGTCTTAATCTTCTCCTGCCAAAATAGGTCAGAAGTGATGGCTTGACATTTGTACTAGAAGGAATACTAATTTCCAAAGGAAGTTGGGATTGCTAAGATTACAGTTAAGTAAACAACTAAAGGCTAATGCTAATCATCTGATTCAGTAAATATTTTAGCTGAGTATCCTATAGTAACCATATTCAAAAGAACTTCTAAAAGATAATGAAATAGATCATTGTAACTTCCTATCCATGTAGTTTCTTAAGATTTGCAATCCCTGAACAAAACAAACCCCACGATTACTAATGCATTTACTTTTTAGCCAGTGACATCCTATTATTTTTAATGCTTTTCTTATTCTATTTCCTCAGTTTATAGCTGCCTTTACTACGTATCAACTAATATATAAGAACCTATCAAAATAATAGTAATAATAACAGTAAATTAGATTTCTATGAGGACATTGAACTAAGAATCAGGATTCATCAAAGCTGTATTATTAAAATAGTCAGATGCACACCATTTGAAATAGATGAGAAAATAGAATGGCTGAATGCCTCTATTAGATTTCATTGCAATGCCAAGGCATACATTTTAATTCAAAATATACTCTGTAAAACCATGGATGTAAAGGAAACCTCCATCAAAGTTGGAAGAAGTCATACTTGTTCCTATGTCTTATAAGAACTTTCCTTGTGCTCATAGAAAAATAGAAAATAATGAAATAATGGTGTCTCTATCACCCTCAAGCAATACATTTTTGAAGTTATTAGACCATAACTGAAGATTAGTTTCAAATTGCCTTTCATGCAGGCGTATGGCCTACTTTAACTAAAGAAGAAAAGGTTTTAAATTACTTAATTTTTGAAATGCTAGACAGAAGGGAAAATTTCACTGAGAGCTTTTATCTGAATAGTTTAAAAAAAAACGTTTTGTGCACATGATTTACAGTTACATAAGTCTGAAATATGCAACAAATACTGAAGCTTCTGGCCTTATCATTAAGAACCATAATAATATTTCATATTTATATATGTTATAATAGTTTAACAAGTGCTCTTCTCACAGTTTAGTGAGACTGATAATCTAAGTATTATCATATCCATTTTATAGATAGGATAAGAGAATCTAAACATTAAAATAACTTGCCCAAGATGATACAAATAGCTAGTATGTGCTAGTCCTAGGGCTTGAACTTAAATTTGTTGACTTCAAGTTCATCCTTTCTCATACTGTTTTTCATCTTAAGAGTTATTAAGTGCTCCTAAAATGCATTCCAATAGCCGTTAGTTGATTTTGGCTTTCACGTATGTTTGCTTCTGGTATACTTGAGATGAAGGTCTAATTACAAAGTTGACCTGATTCAGTAAAATTGACCCTGAAACCTTTCATTTAAAGACAGCAAGCAACCATTAATACTAATGCTTCCATTTACATTCTTTGAATCATTGCCTAATGTACTTACTGTCTTTCTGTAAGGCTTTTCTCCATCTTAAAGAGAATTAAATTTGTTATTCTTCAAAAGATATGTGACTTAATCAAGGATCCTTTCAGTATGAATGACAATCATAGCTCCTCCATTCCTTAGTAGATGATGAGTTATTCTAGACCTAACATTCAAATTATTCTAGACCTATAATTTGTCTTTCTGTCAATAAGCCTTTCTAAATATCATGAGGCAGGTCCTCACATACACTCTGTCATCAGGCCCATATTTTAATAAAAATAACTGTTTTCACTATTCTATAAAAGATGGATTCTAATGTCCATAACTCAATGAATTTGTTTTCTAAAGAACATAGAGTACTCCAGGTTCTGGTGTGAAAAATGCCACCCAGCTACGCCTGCTCATCCTAAGTAACCTTTGTCCTTTGTCATTTCATAAATTCTCTACTGCAGTTTATGGCTTTGCGTAAGTCACTTAACCTCCAAAGTCCCTAACTTCTTCATTTCTAAAGTGAAGAAACTAGATGAGATGACATCTATGATCTCTTAGAACTTTAATTCAGTGATCCTTTCATGCTATGAATCCTGTAATTCATCTCTTATCCTCAACATCTTCCTCCGCAGATACCTTTCATTTAAACTGAGAGACATTTTCCCCAACCAACTCATGTGATTTATAAGCATTTATATTTTGACTGGCCTTTGACAGCATCTCTGAAAGTAGAACAAAATGATCAGTTACTTGTGTCCTAGCCAAAACCTTTCTATACCATATTCTCTTGCTGGAATGAAGTCTTCATGTGATTTCTGTAGTTACTACCTGATTTATTTAATCACTTGGCTTTGTGAAAATTTTCAGCATAGTAAGAAGATTGTTGTTCAGGCAGAAAGTAGACAGTTACTTTAAACAAGAGACATTTCTTTTCTAACTGCTCCTTTTTTGATTCTCTGGGTTCTTGCTAAATTAGCATTTTTATTTTTCAAATGCATTTGGTAAATTATGGTACAGGAGAAAGAGTACTGTATCAGAGGATTCAAGTTCAAATCTTGATTTTACTACCTATTCCCTCTGTGGCCTTGGGCAAGGTGACAACTTCTGTGAGCCTCAGTTTATTCATTTGTAAAATGAAGAAGTAGAACTAGACACACCTTTACCATTCCTTACAGTTCTACATTTGTGATCCTTAGATCCTTTTATTTTATTAGTGTCACACTAATCCTATAAGGAACATCTATTTTATTATTCTGCTTTTATAGATGAGGAATTTTCTAACCAATATGTATAGGCCAGGCTATAGAGGATTCCAACTATTGCTATGGCATTTTTGAAACTGTTTCCTTTCACATTCCTTGTATATTGCATAGTGCATTTCCAGCTCTGAAGTTTTTGTTTTCTAACTAACATGTAGTGCCTTTGCTTCTTACCTTCTCAGGTAAAATTTAGAAATTAGATGAGATGACCTTTACTTAATTTAATAAAATTAATTTATAAAACCTATATTTGCAGGATGCTGCTTGGAAAAGTATCATCTTTTCCTAATATTCTCTAGGATACCTTGCCTTGGACATTTTGTATCACAATAGGGATGACTAAATTTTTTTTTCAAACCTGCAATTGTCAGTGACTTTTCTTGATAGTCTTCTGAATGGTATACACTACCTCCCATCAGAAGGATCTTATTTATTCTCTGAGTCTTCCCCACCCCCACCCCCACCCCAAGGGCTTTGAGTATTTGACTAAAGTTAGACCGGCATGGACAAAAAATAAAAACCAATGAGGGTGTTGAAGGTCCTTGTCCATTGTGTATGCCCTACACTGCTCTGCTTTGAACTGCTTATAGAGGCTCTAAACAGAAGCCTATTGAAATTACTGAAGAGAATCATTATTTATATTTAGGAAATCTTTATCAAACCTTGTAGTGTAGCCAAAGAACTGAATGATGAAAAAGATCATCATTTTGATATAGAGTGTCATATACATAAAATATGGTAACATAATTTTCAATAAAAATAAAGTCTTTAAAATATAAAAAGTGTTCTTTATGAAATACTAAACGGTTATTTTTTTCCCCAACTGTTACTAAACTGCTTCTTTCCGAGCAGCATTGAAGTAAATTAGCTCATTTGTTGGTATGTATTGCTGATGGAGAAACAAGTTGCATGTTTGATACAGCTATGGGTCTGTTAACTTTGTGAATTCATGACCATTGATTGAACCCTTGCCTCCAGCCAGCCATCTCTAAATTGCAAGTTTTTGGTCACAAGGGGTGTCCGGAATGAGTCTTGAGGTTTAAGCACCAACCCATGAATACTGTTGGAAAATCAACTGAAAACATAAGCCTTTATGATATCCTGTAGCATTATTTTTATATCCTAATTTTGTCCCCGACTTAAAATTAAGTAACCTTTGGAGACTTAGAAACAATCATACTAATAATAACTTTTCAAAGAATTTAAAAGTTTTAAAATGACTCATTTTAGCTTTGCCTTGTGCCTCTTGTTCCTTTTAGCAAATCTATTTTAAAAATTACACATTCAGATATGCCACCAAATTCCTCACAAAATGAAGAAGATGAGGTTTCTGTGCACATATTGAAAAATGTCAGGTTATATGATTTAGTTTTAAAACATACGATAAAGATTTATCAGTGGGTTAAAAAACATTACTACAATAATTCATGTTTCTAAATCAACAATGAAGTTCGTATTGTTCTGTACTTAGTTAAGCCCACACACTTATATCATAGATATTACTTCCTATTTTAATACTTAGTGATAATAAAGTTGAGTAAGCATTAGTTGTATACGAACATTGCCTCCTTTATGTAATGTATGTACAATGAAAAATCATGCCTTCCTGTATAAGGATTGCTAGTTCCCGAGTCTAAAAAGACAATTTAAATCAACCCAGAAATGGAAAGATTTTAATCTAGAAGCATATAGGTTGCCCTTAGGCAATTTGAGTTTTTTTTTTTAACATGGGATTAGCTTACACTAGGGCTAATAGAACTTATATATACACTAATAAGAGACTAAGCTCCTGAACAGGCTTATTATAGGACAGGAGAGATACTCGTTTATACAGAGACAGCAGGAGGAAATGGAAATCTTCCCCAGTGTCAAGCTTTATTAAAACTGTTGTTTATTTAAGTGTCAAAGCCATTCCTGAAGTAGAAAATATTTAATCAGATCAAGACACAGAACTGAAATTGAAGATGGAAAGCATTTTGATGAACTCTGTAAAACTCTTAGAAATGCAGATGGCTTTTGAGTGCATTTTTTATAAGAATTTAGTATTCATTAGGAAACAACACTGCTGACAGGATCTTATAAAGCTTTGTAAGTATGTGTTGTGAATGAAAATGCCATCTTGAAAAGATTTCAAAATGTTCTTTGTATAAAGTCTAAATTTGGGATGGGGTAGAGAAAGTAACTTTTCAAGCTTTCCTTCCTAAACAAATTGTAGTACACACTAAAAACAGTGGAGTTCAATTTAGTTTAACTTCTTCCCACAGTTCATCCTTTCTTGTTTATGGATTGATTATTAGTTCCACTGAACAAATGGAATTAACTCCCAGATCTCTTTCACAGATATTGCATTGCATAGGCATGAAGGATGAAACAAGGTCTTCTAGAAACAGTAATGGTCCATGGGAATACCATGGCATAGTGGAAAAAGCATTGGGTTGGAAAAAATAGAGTATCAATGAAATCTTATAAAATCATGTCTCTAATCTCAACTCTTTTCCCATGTAGCTGGATCTGATTTTCTAGATTTCCACTTTTCTAGTTTCTTTCTCATTTAATTTTAGAATAATCCTGATATCATGGTCATTTTCAAGAAGAAAGGATAAACAACAACAACAACCTTGGGAGGTAGGTACTGTTTTTATCTCCATTTTACATTCGAGGAAACTGAGGGAAACAAGCTAATTGAAGTCACACAAGTATTAAGTGTCTGAAGTAAGATTTGAACTTGGGCCTTTCTGGTTCCAGACTCAGCTCTCTATTTACTATGCTGCCTAGAGCTGGGAGGAGCTGGGAATTCAGGAAGACTTGAGTTCAAATACAGCTTTTTTGGCTGTTTGACCTTGGGCAAGTGAGTTAAACTGTTTCCCTCAGTTTCTTAATTTGTTAAATGGAGGTTAATAATAGCACTTGCCACCCAGGGTTATTGTGAGGGTCAATGAGCTGGTATTTGTAAAGCACTTAAAATATTGCTTGGCATATAAGTATTTAATAAATATCAGTTTCCTTTCCTTCTTTCTTACTACTTTGATGATTTTGGGGCAAAAAAATCACTTCTGGCTTCAGATTTTTCATCAGTAAAATGAGCAGATTGGACCAGTGATGTATATGATCTCCTCAAACTCTAAATCTAACTGTCATTCTGATTCTAAAAAAATTAATATTGAGTGTTCTATTTCTTCATTATGAAAGATCCAGAAGGTTAATTACACAATGGAAATTGCCTCAATAGTTTAAAAATTATAGAAAAAATAGTATAATTAATCCAAGTAGAATTAATTTATCATATGCTTCACTTTATTACTGTACTCCATTAATCAAGTCTTAAGAGTACACAGTTTGGAGTCAGAGTACCTTGATTCATATTCCACCTGTGCAGCTCTGCTATAACTGTACAACTTTAGACAAGTCACTTCACCTTTCTGGGTCTCAGTTTCCTCATTTGTAATAGGAAGAGTTAGGATTAGATTACCTCTAAAGTCTCTTACATTTCTAAATCTATGATCCTTGATGGTTCCTTTCTCTTTACTTCAGTTTAATGAATGGAACAAATACACATTTAATTTTGTCATGTGTTTATTTTAATATATTGCTAGAAGAAAAGCATTGAGGTTTATGTTCCATGCATTCTGACTTTGAGAGAATAAACATGACTGAGAAGTTACCCCCATTTGCTTCTGTTCATAGCAGATACTTGAACATAGAGGTCCATCTCTACATGCTGTTTATGAAAATTTCAGTGAATAAATAGCAATATTGATGCTTCTGAGTGTCAGGATAGGAGGCAGGACTGGTTATTCATACCCGCCCAGTGATTGTGGAGCTAATTAGAATTGTATATTGGCAGGAGTTGTGTTGGTGGAGAAAGCCTATCAATGTTACTTTGTGTAAAATTTTAATCACACAAGTTAGGACATTCAGAATTATGGTTTCCATAGAGACCACAACACTGAGTGCTGTGTAAAGCATTACAGTAGGGGTCTTTGATTATGTGAAAGCTAACCAGAAGTGAAACAAAATGGTCCATATGTGCAGCTAAAGTTAAAAAAAAAAGTCCCATTCCCTTGTATTTTATGTTATTGGGTTACTATGTGTCACGTGGCTCAGCCTTAGGCTGAAAGGCCTATTGTTGTATTTATGTGGATGCCCAACTTAAATGGTGATTAAGATTTTAAGATGAGATTTTCAAAATTCAAATATTAAATGCATTTTTTCCTTCTTTACCCTTCATTTTTCCACTCCACTCCACATTCAGCATGGGCTAGATCAGGCAGTCTGGGTGAGGAATTTGTTTCCGTTCCTCCCCTCCTCTCTTCCTTTTCTTACGTGGAAGGAATTGTCAAAGATTCTCTATCATTAAGAGTCAGTGGTCATTATATGTCCAGGAAATAGAACTCTGGTACTGAAGGTTTTACTTGGTATTCCCTGTTTGGTCATCTATGCCTAAGAAACTGTCTAAAGCTCCATTTCCCCACATTAATTTTATCACTGACATGAAAAAATTTCTGAGACATGTAACTACTGATTCAGAATGCATACAGAATAGAATGAGAGAAAAATTGTAGATATGGGGGAAGAATGTCCAAAGACAAAAGATGTTGAGGTGACTATCTGGCCTTCAAATTGATGGATGGAGAGTACTTATTGGTACCCCAGTAGTCAATTGATGACCTTAGTGGAACTCCTATTACAAAATATAGTGTTGATTAGAGAAAGTCATAAATCCTTTTCTGTCAGCGGGCAAAGTTGGTTAGTAAGGCAAGCCTGTATGATAACAATAAAAAAATTCCTGAGCCATAAATTCCCTTTTGCCCCCATCTATATACATAATAGATTAGTGATTTCAGGAAACCAAAGCACATTATTCGCATTCCTATACTCTGCCTTCTGGCCAAACTTCACTTGTACCCTAGCCTTGCATTCCATCTTCTGCATCATTATCTTCCGATGTTCTTTCTGTCTTTCATGCCTTGAGTGCACCTCTTCTTCTTCACCTAATTAGTGGCTTTAGCTTCCTTCAAAACTCAGCTAAAGTGCTAACTCCTACAAGAAGCCTATCTTAATTCCCCTAATTATTAGTGTTATTTCTGGTCTCAAACTACCTTGTATTCACCAATTGTAGGGGCTTTTTTTGTTTGGTTGTTTGTTTCATTTTTATGTTTTACTTTGTGTTCCCATAACTTAATTTGATGCCTTGCTTATAAGTTCGCCTCTTCCTTTACAAAGTAGCTTAAGTACCATCTTCTCCATGAAACTTTGATCTGTCCAATTGCTTGTACCCTCTCTCCCAACCTATTGTATATTTCAATATATGTACAAATGTGCACACACACAAATATAAACACACATAGACATACATATGTTTTACATATATATGAGGCTGCATATATACATATGTGTGTGCATGTATGTGTATACTTTTTATGCATATGTATTTATATATCCCCATGTACCTCCCCAACCCCCCCCCCCCAGACATACATAACAGCTTCTTGGAGTCGCAGGTGGGAGGTAGGTGGATTAAAATTTAGTTGTTTGGAGAAAATCATCAACGTTGTATATCAATTTCTTGCCAGCATGCTTGCCTGGGTTCTGGATTATAGATAGTGCTCTTGTACTTTCCCACTCAGCCGACGGAGTGAAACAAGTCTGTGTGCTTCTTCCCATGCTTTTTTAGCATGATATTTTTAGCCATGTTGTCAAATGCATTCAAGACTTCCAGGTCAAACTACCACATTGTTGGTAAATTCTTCAACTGGAAAAGGCTACAAGCCAAGACCAAAGTGCAGGGAATGTTGGTGCTTGATACTTTGTTTGCAGACGATTGAACACTCAGTACAGCCTCTAAAGCTGAGATGCAACAAAGGATGGATCAATTATCTGCTGCTTTTGCTAATTTTGACCTAATAATTAACACCAATAAAACACAGGTGCTCCATTAGCCAGTACCACTATATATGTATGTATGTATGTATGCATGCATGCATATGTATCTATATATGTATGTATGTATATGTGTGTATATGTATGTATGTGTGTGTGTCTATGTGGAACCATTGATTATAGCAAATGGAGAAGTTTCGAATGCTGTGGATAAGTTCACTTGCCTTAGAAGCATACTCTCCAGGAATGTACCCATTGATAATGAGGTTGACACTGCCATAATTAGCTCAGTGTTTGGGAGGCACTGAAGGAAAGTTTTGAATAGCAAAGCTATTAGATTGAATACCAAACTGAAGGCCTACAGATCTGTTGTACTGACCTTGTTATTGTATGCCTATGAGACCACAGAGCCATGCTAGGATGGTATACCAGAGCCATGCCAGGAAACTGAATCACTTCCATTTGAATTGTCTTAGGAAGATTCTGAAGATGACCTGCAAGGATAAGATGCCAGACACTGAGGTCTTTTTCTTGAACTAAACTGCTAAGCTTTCAAACTAATGCAGAGATCACAACTCTGATGAACTGTCCATGTTGTTTCAATGCCAAAAGTATGCTTGACTAAAAGACAATTTTATGGAGAACTCTGTAAAGTCAAGCAGAAGCAGCTCTCCTGAGGACTGCTCCTGTAAATGACTTTAAGGATCTAATTGCATAGTATAGTGAACTCTATTCAGCAATAAACTAAAGCACAACGTTCAAGAAACTAAAGTATAACATTCACAACGAGAAAACATAAAAATGTATTACTAAGGTGGCCACATAGTCTTAAACATTTATCCCTAGGTCACAGTATTTTTCCATCTCTTCAGTCAATACAGAGTATCCAAAGTAAAGTCTTCTTTCGTCTTGACTCAAGGCTGGTTTCCTAACTCCATTAATACCTCCTTTACAAGCTGACTGCTCCCCGCTCTTGCCTGGATTCACACATAAGCAGGTCTTCTCTCCAGTTCTATATCTCAGCTCATGGGTACAGCTCCACTCCAAGCTCTTCACAGCTTCTGATTCCAGGAAAACAAAGATTAACAGGGCTATAAGAATATTTACATACATTAAGCTTAACAGAGCTACAATTATATTTGCACACATTGCTGGCACTAGCATCTCATTTCACTTTCTGTCTGACAAAGTATCACAAATCAATAGACAAAGCTTCTGTCTATGGAATCAAATACAAATAGAGCTGGGAGCAGGGAATGTGGAGGCAGAGAAGCTAGCATAAGTGAGGGAGGTTCATTTTTGCTTAAGGGAGCCTGTTTTGTTTGGAAGACCTGACAGAGGGAAGGCTTGGGCATGTGGGTGCATTCTGCATTGGTTATGTGTACCAACTTCTTGGTTGCTATGATGGATTTGGCATTCTGGTATTGGAATTAGATGTCCTGGTGTTTGAATAAATATTTTAGTTCTGTCTTCCATGTGGAGAATCTGTTACATTTTGTGATTCAGAAGTACATCAGCATATTGATGGCTACCAAGGGTGCTGTGAATTGTGAATTTGTATAATATACTCACACAGATCAATTGCTCACAAGGTGATTAGAAAAAGTGACACAAGGACTCTCAAGGTCTCTCTTAAAAACTTTGGAAATGATTGTGTGACATGGGAGACACTGGCACAGCATTGCCCACCATGGTGTGCTCTCATCAGAGAAGGTGCTGTGAACTGTGAGAAAAGCAGAATTGAAGTAACTCAAAAGTAATATGTGCAAATTTAGAGAATTCACCCCAAATATCCATATAGACTATTTGTGTCTGACCTGCATTGGTTTGATCAGTCATAGTAGGATACACTGTAACTTGATTCTAACATAGTGATATCATTTTGATCATCTTTGAGAATGGACAACAATCATACACATACACACATGCATACGCATACATGTATCCTTATTGTTTTCACCATTAGAACACAAGGTGCCTGTAGGTAGGAAATGTTTTATTCTTTCACTTGTATTCCAAGCACCTAACAGTACTTGCTACACAGTAGGTGCTTAGTAAGTATTTGTCCCTTGGTTAAGTTAAATTCTCATTAAATTGGAGTTGTATGAGTAGAATGAACTATTGGAATAGTTCTTTTTGTGTTGTCAATCTCAAATTTAATTCCTTGAATTGGATAGGATTTTTAGCATTTATATCAGATGCTTTTTAAATTACTGTGTAATATGATATATAAATGTGGGAAAATATGATTTTATTACTATTGGAAATCCTCCCTCAGTAAAGACTGTAGTTTTTTGAACACCTTAGTTAGATGGTCTTCTAGAGCTATTACAAACAAAAATGTTGATCATCTAGTACCCAATCTCCTTATAGGGTATTGTTAATGAGGCTCTAGCTTTCCTCAGATAATAAACACCACCACCAAAACCAAAGTCTGTCACTGTACTTGGAAACAAAGCTTTTCTATCTTGGTTTTCCTGCTTGATTTTATGCTACACTACACTACACTAAACTACACTGCACTATACTACACTAACTCACACACACACACGCACACACTCATACAAACATACAAGTATGTGGAGTAGGAACTGACTTTCTCTTCAGGGTTGATGTTCCTCTAACACACTTTGCAATAAATCTTATTTTTAGTTTCTCATCTGTCAACCTTCTGAGGAAATATGACATAGTGAATAGAGAGATGATCTGGACCTAAGAAGGACCTGAGATCAAATGCTGCCTCTGACACATATTTGCTCTATGACCATGGTCAAGTCAATTAATACCTTAGAGCCTTTGGCAGCTTTCTTAGATTCATCAGAATCACTAATCTGTCTTTGCGGAAGGAGTTTTTATTACCAGTAGTTTACTGTCAAATGAAATGTTAAGTATTTTATTATCAAAGAAAATATTAAATCCAGACCAAAAAAAACCCCAATAGTACATGTTTTTAGTTTTTAACTATTTTCACATATTCTCATCCATTGAAGAGAAAGACTATTTAGGGTATGTACTAAAGAAGTTAGCTTCTCTCTCTCTCTCTCTCTCTCTCTCTCTCTCTCTCTCTCTCTCTCTCTCTCTCTCTCTCTCACACACACACACACACACACACACACACACACACACAGAGGCATACACATGTCTGTTCATTGAAAAATAACTAAGGGAAATACTTTTACTTGATTAAGGTAAAAGGTGCTGTCTTTTTGAAGGAGACCCTTCCTTTAAGTGGAGGAAGAAGGATCTCTCTGACTAGCAATTACAGTATGTTAGTGAGTGTCCCAGATGTATTTCTGCATGATATGGTTGCTACCTTTGCTTAAAAGGAAAATATGGTACAGATGGGAAGTCATCTTATTTATTCCTTTGAATCCTTTCTTCATTCTGATTATTCATTATTCATTCTAACATATTTGCCATGTAAGGCCATGATATTTAGGCATAAAAAGATTATAAGATTGTCTCATAAAATTATACTTTTAAGGACTAACAATGCCTGCATGAAACTATATGAGATGAATTTTAATCTTGGTTTTGCCTTGAAACTAAACAAGAAACTAAACAAGATAAATTGTAAGAATGAGGGAAGATGTTTTCTTCTCAGTTCCTTTATGCTTTTTTTTCTGCACAATTAATATTGACTACAACAAGAGAGGAGATAGAACACCAACATGTTTTAGTTTCAATTTTTTAAAAATATAAAATTTAACAGTTCTGATCAAAGGTATTTCAGTAGTCAAAGAATAACCCCACCCACCCCCCCACCCCCAAGGATTATATATGATACATTTGATTATATATTGATGTGGAAGGAAATTAACAAATCAGGGTACAATATTGGGGGCATGCTCAAGAGGCATACTCAGAATGGAGGGGCTGTTCACTTCTGAGCATGTGCAGATATTTTATCACTATGTCACATCTACACAGTGATGCAAATGACTTTTTTTTTGGCCTTTGTGAGCCATCTCCCGTTTATGACTTCTTTTCTTTGCTACAGGGGCCAGTGGGATCACAAAATTTCTGAGAACTAGAGTCTAGATCAGAGGAAAGAAAATCTGAGCAAGAGACAGTACCATGCCTAACACAGGTCTGCCTAGGAAGCCATGTATGGCATGCTGCTCCTCCTCCTCCGCTCATCTTAAGGAATTCAGAGATAATTTCTACGTGTTTTGGCCAGCAGGAAAAAAAAAACACGATTGTCCTTCAGGGCTATTTGTATGCGTTTTCTTTTCATCCTCATCAGCCAAATAAAAGTCATTTTCTTTACTACACAATAAGTTTATGGGACAGTCAGAGAGTACTGATGCATGCCCTGATGTAGAGAGTCATTTCGTTTTCTCACAAAGTTCCAGATGCAAACTCACCAAAATATCTGTGCTTGTTGTCCAAGCATATGCTTAGGACTGGGGCCTCATTGGCCAGGTCCCCTTTTTATTAAATTTAATACTACTACAAAATTCTTAAGCTTTCCACTCCCTCTAAAAACTTCAGCCTACAGAAAATTAAATAATATGAAAATGTTTCTGAAATCTTTTAGTTCAGCATTATTGCTTTTTATTACTACTGCCAAAATTTATATCGTGAATGATGTTGTGTCTAGTAATACAACCATATTTTCTTAACCAAAGACATTATCTTGATTTTAGTTTAATTCAAATGAACCAATATACCTAAAGGATTTGCATAATGTCTAGAACATAGTAGTTCCTTTATAAATGTTAAGTTGACCATACAGTCTTTTGTAAATGTTACTTAATGTTATAATGATTACTACTAAATATAAAATCATTGAAATGAAGAATAACTTGCTTCAGTAAAACTGAAGTAGCCACTTCAGTAAAAACTCAGTAACCATGAGAAGACTAAAAGACTAAATACAGGAATCAGGATGATTGCTTAGTTGTAATCAGTCAGATTTTAAACATTGCTTATTAGAGATTAGTCTGAAGTAATGTTGTTTTAAAATAAGTATGAATATCTATAGTTTAATACTAATGCCTTTAAACTGAAGTGTCCTGATTCAGTTGCTTTAGTTTATTCTAACTAAAATGACTTTTATGGATTACTTTGATTACATTCTTTGTTAATTATGCTTGTTATATTTGTAAAAAGATATATAATATTAATATTGTCATAATTTTAATGGAAGAGCATAAATAGTGTACAGAATGGTGAATTTACACAGGAAGACACATGACCTGTATGACCTTATGGAAGTCATTCTACTTTTCTGAGATTCAGGCTACTCATTTGTAGAATGTGTGTATTGTGTAGTATTTAGTAGAATATGGATAACATTTGCTTTTCTGGGCTGTTAAAAGGATTTAACAAGATCGTGGTTGGTCAGTGCTTTGAAAATGTTAACTACACAAAAAAAATTATTACTACTTTAATAAAAGCTAGATATTCAACAGTTTAATATCAATTGTTAAATTCACATGCAAGAAACATTGAAAGATACATTTTAGAAAGTTACATAGTTTTGGAGAAAGGATGAGGCTGATTTTCTGGCTTTGATGTCTTACAAAGACTTGCTGCCAATTCATTTTATGAAATTTGATATTCTAAAATTCTGTGGATAATTCTTTAAGTTTCATGTCAACATTAGTTATATTTAAAGAGACATCTCATTCAGCTCAGATTTGGAGGGAGGAAAGAGGTATGCTTCTTTTTATGACTATATTCTGCTTTTTTTTCATTCATTCTTCTTAGTTGTCCCTTTCCAAATCATTTATAATTATGACAGTTTAATCCAGTGATGAGTTTTAAGGGGAAAAAAGACAGTTCCATTTGGAAGTTAAAATTTAGTTCTTATATATTAGTAATATTATAGATGAGGAAATTTTCCTTAAAAATTACAAAGTTGCTTCTTTTAGAATGAAATATTTTGTTTTATTTACTTTTGTTTTTATTTAGCAACTTATATCGGAAATCTTTCCACATGACATTGCAAACTTCCCTTACTTCCTAGGAAGAATGTTGTTAATAGTTTAAGTTTATCATCAGAACATATGCTGTGTTGTATTGATGACCTGATGACCTCAGGGATTATGGCAGTTTGAAACACTGTTTTCCCAACTTGAAATAATTCCAAATGGCTGGGTTTTCATTTCAGTGTAATTTGCCTACTTCCTACTGTCAACCCCTGTCCAAGGTGCCTGTGATATTCTGCTCATTGTCCTTTCAGGAAGGGATAAAGTTGAGGAGGGGGACAGGGAATAAGATAATCAAAACTAACTAGCTTCTTTCCTTCCTCCTTCCCTCCTTTCCTTCCTTCCTCCCTCCTTCCCTTCCTTCCTTCCTTCCTTCCTTCTTTCCTTCCTTCCTTCCTTCCTTCCTTCCTTCTTTCCTTCTTTCCTTCCTTCCTTCTTTCCTTCCTTCCTTTCTTCCTTCCTTCCTTCCTTCCTTCCTTCCTTCCTTTCTTCCTTCCTTCCTTCTTTTCTTCCTTCCTTCCTTCCTTTTTGTGATTTTCCTCCCATAGTCTCAAAACTTGAATGCAGATCTTATTGACTCAGAATTCAATCTTCTATCCAGCTGCCTGAAACCTCCAAATCATACTTAAGGCATTCAGTGAGCTCTCTCTTCAGCATGATTTCCCTATTCTCTTTCAGAGTAAAGTATCATGACTTCATGACAGCTGTTTCCCAGAGAATTTTTTTTCTTGCCTTTGGGTTCATTCAGGGATATGTTCCAGAAGGTTTAAGTTTCAGGATATCTGACCACTGAATAAGAGGATGTGAATGTAGTTTAATACCCATGAATTCTTGCCACCTCAAATAGTAGTAGGCTGCCCCACTTTTTAGTTATCTTATGCTTCCTCTTCAGCTATATCTTTGCTCCTATCTGACATCAAAATCTCTTAAGTCTTTTCAGAATAAGTTTCACCCATTTGGAAGAAAACATATAAGTTTCAGCAACCAAAATCCCCAAATAATACAAAATTTCAAAAACTCTGAATGATTATTTAGTTTCATACAATTTCACATACAAAGTATCATTTAAAATATAGTTCTTTTGGACCTAGAAATTGTTTCCCTGGTATATGTATAAAATTTTAAAACTATATACTTTCAGAATTCTTTTATTTGAACCAAAAATAAAACCAGCAAAACACCACCCCAAAACAAAGAAAGTCTCTTAAATTTTGTGTTGCTTTACAATATCTTTGTAGGATTTTAAATGCATACGTACATATATAGAGAGATATAATTATATGTGTGTGTATAAACAATATGTATATTATATAATTTTCTGTGAAAAAACGTTAAAATACTGCTTTCTAAGATTTTTCTTCTTTTTACTGCTATTTATTACCGAGTATTAATGGCTAATAGCCATGCAGTAAATTTAGGAAAAATATAATTTATCAAAAGACAAACCTTTTCTTTAAAATCAGTCAACTCTCATTGAATTAAGTTTATGAAAAGGGAAAATTATTTAAGCACAATAATGAGTACTATCTACTGTCGTGTTGTTTATTGCCATTGTCCAGTTGTATTTCCTCATAGTATACTATTAGCAAAGTCTTCATTGTTTTTTAAGATGGTATTTCATCTGTTATTCATATGTTATTTTGCCTATGGCAGGAATCATTGAGCATTAAATTATGAATTTTCATTCAGTTGTAGTAGTATACGTCAGACAGAACCAGCCTTTAGTACATTTGCTTTATCTAATATAAATATAATATAATATATAAACTTTTATATACAAGCAAAACCAAATATCAAAATACCCTTTGTATACACTTATAACATATAAACAGCTTTAATGTAGATATAGAATCCTAATATCTCACTGTTAAAAATTAGTAGCTCAGAAGGAATTGAGTCCAAATGGAACCCGACAAGGAATTTTTTCTGTAACATTCCTGACCATTAGTTATCTGACCTTTGTTTCAAGAATTCTAATGCTCTGGACCTCAAAAACTTTTGAGTGACCCCATTCTACTTTTTTGGACAGCTCTCTCTATACTGGTGGTTTGTTTCTTATATTAAGCTAAAATCTGCCTTTATAACTTCAAACCATACTTCTGTCCTTGGGGAAAGAGAACAAGTTAATTTCTCTTCCATTTGTCAGTCCTTCAAGTACTTCTAAGTCAGCTGTCAAGACACCTCTAACAAGTCTTTTCTTCCACTGGCTATACAGCTCTAGTTCTTTCAACTAATAATTCAGCTCTTTTATGATGTTTATCCTCTAAATACTTTATAGCTTGCTGATGTCCTTTGACAAAGGTGGCACCCAGAAATAAACAGAATACTCTAGATGCCTGATAAGGGTGAAGCGCAGTCAGACTATCATCTACCTCATTCTGAAACATATGACTCTTGAAAATGTAGCCTTAGGGAAAAGGCAGAGCTCCCAAGTGATATACAAAAATAAACTATACCTTAATTTGCACACTGTTGGTTAAAAAGTATATGGACTATGAGATGCTGCTGTTGGTTTATTGTTTGTTTATCAGATTGAAAAAAAATCAGTAAACACCACAAAATCTCTTCTCCAAGAAGTCATCTCCTCAGTATCTATCAAAATTATACATGATTATTTGAAAGAAGTGAATCCACTGGTTTATTAACATCAAATGAGTCATAAACAGGGTCACAACTTCACAGCAAAGGTGTCTGACATCATTACTGAGGATGTCTTATACGAAGTCCCAGTTGAAGAGTTATTTCCCTTTAGGTAGTGAAGTCTTTCAGTTGCTCTTGTCATTGTATTGATTCCACCAGAAACTAGATGGTTTTCACACAATTGGTTGCCTAGCCATGCTTCACCCCAGCCCCCATCTTGTACCTATAAAGTAAATTTTAATAAGCCTAGTGTACATTTTTGCTGATGAATTTCATGTCATTAGATTCTGTGGTTATGATTCTATCTAACTGAAAAGTTTTTTAGTCCTGATTCTGTCCTTTGACATGTTAATTTTGAACTCTACATTCTCTATGTATTTTATAAATATAAAATTTGTCTTCATTTGAGTTTATATCTATCTATCTTTCTATCTATATACTTCTGCATATATACATATGTATGTATAAATGTATGTATGAATGTATGTATGTATGTGTGAGTGTGTATATGTATTCCTCTAAACATGGTTAAGGACTCCAGATTTCAGGAGTATTTGACTAGATATATCTTCTTAGGTTGACATCAGTTTTTTCAAATAATAATTCTTAGGGGGAAAGTAATTCAATCTGTTCTGAATCTGCTTGTTTATTATCACGTAGTTCACAACTTTCTAGTTTGTCTACAAATATATTATAGGAGAATTTTTTTAGATGCCTTGGTGTACCTGAGAGATCAGAAAAATTTAGACAAAATGTCTGCAACACCCTCCATACCTGTAAGTTTATTTCATGAATAAGTGTGTACAATATTCTCAACATAGGCAGCAATGTTTCAGAAATTTTTTATTTGTGCCCTTATTGCTGTATTCTATGTGAACCACTGAATCTTCATAAAACATATGTGATTGAATATATTTTATATTTAAAAATTTAGGCTATAGAGCAAAGATGGCAGAGTGAAAGAAGGAACTTTCTTGAGTTTGTACCCCAATCACCTCCAAATACCTGTGGAAAATTATTCTAAACAAATTTTAGAGCAACAGTAGCAACTGCTTCTGGAACTCCAGGTGTACACATGATGGGGGGATCAAGTGGCTGATCAAAGGGCAATTGAAGGAATCTCTTTGCTGACACTGAGGCAAGATTCTCTTGCTTTGTCCTGCTTGGATCTGGGTCACAGCCTTGAGTGGAGTTCCTGGAGTGAGGAGGAATGCTGGAGTGGCAGAGCTTGTGGAGGCCGTGAAGAGAGAGTCTTCCTTATAGTTCTGAAGCAGGTGTCTAGGAGTTGCTCTGACAACTGTTCAAAACCCCAATAATTTAGGACATAATACTCTCCACTCTGGAAGCAGAGTTTTACCATGGCAAAGAGTTCAAAAGTAAAGTAATTGGCTAGGAAAATGAAAAAAGAGGAAAAGAAATCAGACTATAGGATATTTATTTGGTGACAAAGAAGATCAAAACATAGAACCAGAAGAAGACAACAAAGTTAAAACTCCTGCTTCAAAAACCTCAAAGGAAAAATATGAATTGTTTTCAGGCCTTAGAGGAGCTCAAAAAGAAGTTTGAAAATCAAATAAGAGAAGGAAAGGAAAAAGTGGGAAAAGAAATGAGAGTGATGCAAGGAAATCATGAAAAGTGAGTCAACAGCTTGCAAAAGGAGAGCCCCCCAAAGTATTGAAGTAAATAAGACCTTAAAAAAACAGAATGACTCAAATGACAAAAGAGGCCCAAAAAGTCATTGAGGAGAAGAATACCTTAAAAAGTAGCATTGATCAGATGGAAGAGGAAGTCCAAAAGTTCACTGAAGAAAATAATTTCTTCAAAATTAGAATGGAGCAAATGGAAGCTAATGACTTTATGAGAAATCAAGATATTATAAAACAGATCCAAAAGAATGAAAAAAAACAACAAAGTAATGTAAAATACCTTGTTGGAAAAAATACTGACCTGGAAAATAGACCCAGAAGAAATAATTTTAAAATTAATAGTCTATCTGAGAGCCATGAAAAAAAGAGCCTAGATATCATGTTTCAAGAAATTACCAATGAAAACTGCCCTGATATTCTAGAACCAGAGGGTAAAATAGAAATTGAAAGAATCCACAGATCACCTCTTGAAAAATATCCCCAAAAGAAAACTCCTAGAAATAATTCCTAGCCATTTCAGAGTTCCTAGGTCAAGGAGAAAGTATTCCAAGTAGTCAGAAGGAAACAATTTGAGTATTGTAGAAACAGAATCAGGATAACATGAGATCTAGTAGCTTCTGCATTAAGGGATCAAAGGGCTTGGGATATGATATTCTGGATGTCAAAAGAGCAAGGATTACAAACGAAGAATAATGTACCCAGCAAAACTGATTATAGTGCTTCAGAGAAAAATATGGATATTCAATGAAATAGTGGATTTTCAAGCATTCTTGATGAAAAGTACAAGCTGAACAAAAAATTTGACTTTCAAATGTAAGAATCAAGAGAAGCATGAAAAGGGCTAGGCTTGACTTTTATAATCACACATTGGCCTTAAACTGGAATCCATGGAATCCCAAGAGAGTGGTGGATAGATTTTAGGAAGATCATGAACTTGCAATGAAAAAAAATATGACTTTAATTTATACTAACTTCTGGTTTTTTATGTAATATGAGTAATTATTTTATGAATTAAAAATATTCTTAAAAGGGATACAGAGATTTGACTAGATTGTCAAAGTGATGGAATACTAGTAGGGCTGTCCCCAGCCCCAATATTAAAAATTATGATGTTATGATGTGTTGTGATGGAATTATCTCAAAAAAAATCAGGGTCAGAACATCTCTAATTCAAGAATAGACATTTATTGAGAATGATTATAATGATATTATAATAAACTTCTTTACCTTATAAGTTCACTCTGGGTAAGTTCTTTACTTTGACTTCACAAGTGCCTACTTAGGGAAAGTCTCTTCTATTGTTTTGGCATCCACATACTGCTTAGGCATCCTGGTGGTACTGCTTTCTGATTGACTGAATAATGTGGTCCAATGTAGTTGAGTGCATAGACACACCTGTTGTTTCTGTGGGAAATATGAGGAATGGGTCCGGGGGCAGGGGCTAGTTAAAGGGCAGTGGCTGTGATCCCATCACGTGGACCCACCTGCTGTTTCTGTGAGAAACATGAATTCATAGACACATCTGCTATTCTAGTAAGCAGTGAGGCATATATGAAGAAATTAGGATATTGAGTGAAGGTAGGGATGGTGTGAGTGGCTAGGTAGAGGCAGTGGGCCTGCTGTTCAGCGGGGCCTATAAGGAAGTTGGAATGTTGGGCCTGGAGGCAGCTTTAAAAGGATTCCATCAGAAGGGTCCCAGGACAGAACAAAAAGGCAAAAAAACTACTGCCAGATCAAAGCACACTATTTTCTCTTTCTTCTGTTGTTGTTTTTGTTGTTGTTGTTTTCTTTCTCATGGTTTTTATCTTTTCTTCGGATTCCTTTTCCACAACATGAATAATGTAGAAATATGTTTAATATAATCCTACATGTATAGCCTATATGCTATTACATGTCATTTTGGTGAGGAGGGAAGGGAGGAAATTTAGAACTCAAAATCTTTTAAAAGTGAATGTTGACAACTAAAGATAAATTTTAAAAAAAAGCTCAAAACAAATATATGTGTGTGTATGTGTGTATAACTAGAATGAATTATCCATATGAAACATGAATGAGAAATAATCCTGAAAGTTTCATTTTCTTCCGCAATTTGAATTCAAAGTGTCATGTGTGGCCCTTTGTATGGTATACTCTTTATATTAAAATATTGTGGGGGAAAGTAAAATAGTGGCTAGATAGTCCATATAAATTGAAGTTAATTATATTTTATACATTTCCTAAAAATGACTTAATTTATAAATAGTATACTTTGCTTACTCAACATAAGAATGGTTTTTAAAATATATTTGCTTTACCTAAAAAGTAAATTTGTGTTTTTAGTAAAAAGAAGACAAGTACTTCAACTTTTAGATTTATTTCTGGTTTGGGTCTCCATTGTCAACTAATACATTGCTATTCTCCATGTAAATAGTAAGAAAAAGAGCCAGCTAGGTGGGGAGTCAGGAGGACCTCAGATGCTTTACACACTTACTAACTGTATGACCTTGACCAAGTCACTTAACACAATTGCCTTGCCTTCCACCCTTCCCCCCCCCAAAAAAAAGAAAGAAAAAAATGGAGGTGCTTTCAAAGAATTTCAAGAAGTTTCAAAGAATTTTCTTTAAGAAATAATTATCTTTATAGTCATGTATGAAGTATAGCTTAAGTTAATATTCTACTGACATTTGACCTTTGCAAAAACTTTGTATACCAGTTATGGCATAAGAGGGAAAAATTGACTTATGTTTTCAGCAATCAAATCTTGCAGTGCTTTCATCAGAAAGGAGCATCAAAGAAATAAAGAACACCTAAGATTTACATTTTTAAACATTTGATCCATGTTAGTAATGTGAAAACATGTAATTAGTCAAACTTGCCAATGATTACACAAACGAATTGAACATCTAAATGTAGATTACAGAGACAGCTGTAGCATATCAGTAGACACATGGCAGAGATGTAAATAATTGCCTGATTATAGTGACAACCTTTAGTGTTGAATATAAATTTTGCAGAAGAAGACAAGAATATGTCTATATTAGTTTGCTCAGTTGGCCAGTATTCCTTTTTTCAAACAAATTAAATTCCATAAAATTTTACAAACATTTCTTGAATACCTACTGTTATTCAAGGCACTTTTGGATATGCTAGATGAACAAAATTGAACAAAATATGGTTTCTGTCCTCAGGTACCCTCCTACTTAAGAGAGAATATAACAGATAAATCTTATACTTGGGGGAGTGAAGGGGAATGTAGGGAAAAAGAGAGAGAGAGAGAAAGAGAGAGAGACAGAGAGAGAGAGAGAAACAGAGAGAGAGAGAGAGAGAAAAACAGAGAGAGAGAGAGAGAGAGAGAGAGAGAGAGAGAGAGAATGCATAATGCTGAAAGTATGTATAGACTTTCCACACCTAGGTTATCAAAGAAGTCTTCATCTTTAAGTAGGTGATATTTGACCTAGACTTCAAAGAATGTATTGAACTTGGGTGGAAGAGGGCATTGTGTTAGAAAAAATGGCATGAATGATGGAATAGAGGAGGGATAGGATTTGCCTATTTTGAGAGTAAGGGATACTATAGTTTGACCATAGCATAAGGTGTTATAAAGGGGAGTAATTGCAGAAGGTAGAACCTAATGAATTAAGGTCAGATCATAGGAATGCTGCACTGACCGTGGGAAATAGAGGTGGTCACTAAGGTTTTTCAGTTAATGGAAGACTTGATTGAAAATATACTTTAAGAAGTTTACTAGTGGGGGAAGGCAAGGCCATTGGGGTGGGTGACTTGCCCAAGGTCACACAGCTAGCAAGTGTGTCAAGTGTCTGAGGCTGAATTTGAGCTCAAGTCCTCCTGACTCCAGGGCCAGTGCTCTATTCACTGTGCCACCTAGCTACCCTGGTCTTGAGTTTTGAAGCCTTTATTCAAACTATTTTTAAAAAGTAGTTTATTACCCATGTTTTCTTTTAAACCTTGTTAGCCCATATCTCGTGCCCTCCTCACCCCATTCCTTTTTACCCTACCTTCTCCTTCCCTTTCTTACTTTGCTTATTCCTAATGCTTGATCATTGCCCTGCCACCACATAAACTCTTTCTGGCACCAGGAGTAATTACAAATAAAAGTGTAGAAACCTAGAACAGCAAAGAGCCATTCTGCTTCAGTATTGCTTCTTTGAAAACCATGGTTAAATCATTCATTAAAATATCAAACAGAAGTTTACATGGTGATTACTCACCTACAGTACTGTGGACTTGAACATTCTTGCCCCCCTTTTTTTCGGCAAAAGCAAAGACTCATCTACCATTACTGTTAACTGCTGATTTGTTGGTGGTAGTTTTCCATCTTTCTGACCCCATTTCAACAAAACTGGCTTTACCATTTGGGTTTGAGTTAGATATAGAAGACAGTGGATTACCATCATTATTGCTGTAATGTGTTAAGCATTTTATGCTCGTAGAAGCTAGTTAATTGTTTCTGGTGGAAAGTATTGTTTGAGTTTGCATTTTGAATGTGTTTTGACTAAACATACAATAAAATACTGATGTTTGCGGCAAAAAAAAAAAAGAAGAAGAAGAAGAAGCTTACTCTAGTGGGGCTGCTAGGTGGTGCAGTAAATAGAACACTGACCCTGGAATCAAGAGGACCTGAGTTCAAATCTGAATTCAGACACTTGACATAAAAAGCTAGCCATGTGACTTTGGGAAAGTTGCTTAACCCCAACTGCCCTCCAAAAATAAAAAAAATAAAAAAAGAAGTTTACTCTAAATGTAATTTGATGGAATTGTAAGGGATCAGGGGAAAAGAAATTGTGTGGAAGGGGACCAGTTAGGAAGATATCTAATGCAATAAACATTTATTAAGTGCCTACTATGTGCCAGGTTCTGTGCTAAGCCATAGATATTGGAATAATAGCTCAAAAGGGAAATAAATATGGCCTGAATTAGTATTGTGGTAGTATGAATTGAAAGAAAGAGGATGAAAGGGAAAGCAATTTAAATGGTAGAATTTTAGTGTCTTACAGAGTTGGTTTTGGTGGTGAAGGAAGAGAATGATAAATCAGTCATCAAAGATTTCTAAAGTGCCTATTTTTTACCTGTTGCTGTGTACACAGTAGCAGGAAAATGAAGATCTAATTAAAACAATCCCTATCTACATGGTGCTTTTCTTCATTAGTGGGAGGCAACATCGGTCACTCAATTAACATATATTAAGCATTTATGATGTTAGGCACTGTGCTAAGCCCTGAGTATACAAAAAGAGAAAAACGATAATCCATGCCTTCTAGGAGTTTACAATTTAATATATATACATCTAACTTGCACTTACTGAATGTATTCAAAATACATGGAAAATAAAGACAGTATAACTCAGGGGAAAGGTAGATAGGAGGACATGAAGATTGTACATAGGAGGTAGGATTTGAAGAGTAGATGCTGCTGACAAGAGTACATTTCTGGCGTGGGGTATAGCCCATATGCACAAGAAGGAACCAAAAAATAGAATGTGGCAACTGAGGAATTAACAGCATGAGCAGCAGTTAGATTGGAACACAGTTTGGGAAGGGGATAAATATATAATGGACAACGGTTCTTAGATTGTAAAAGGCTTTAACTGCCAAATAGAAGAATTTGAATTTTGATCCTTAAGGTTATTACCTCAAAAAGCATGGTCAGATGTGTGCTTTAGGAATATCACATTGGCAGCTATGTGATGGATGTGGTTAGTGACTCAAGGGACAGAGAGTACTTAGGAGGCTTTTACCATGGTCCAGACGCAGGACTGGGAAACCTGCAGCCTGGAGGCTACATGTGGCCCTCTAGGACTTTTTTTCAAGTATGGCCCTTTGACTGATTCTAAACTACACAGGGAAAATCCTTTTATTAAGGATTTATTAAGAATATCTTTTATTCAGGAGATGTGTTTTGTTAAGTTTGGATCCATACTTGAGTATCTAGAGGGCCACATGTGCCCTCAAGGTCTCAGTTTCCCCATCCCTGTTCCAGGTTAAAGGCCATGAGGACCTGAACTAGATGACTGAGATTTATTTCCAGAATGGTTAATGGATAATTATACTACTGAAAATATTAGATAAACTGGAAAGAGGACCTGGGGAGATGAAGGGGTAAAGACAAAGATGTTGTTTCACATTTAAACACCTTGTGATTTTTAAATGTGAGCATCTAGGTAGAACTATGAATCTGGAGTTAGGGACTAGACTAACAGAAGTGAAAATCATTTGTATAAAAATGATAGTTGATGTCATTAAGGTAGATTAGAAGGCTAAGGAAGAAAAGGATAAAGACCAGTGACATTGCCATAGGGGAAATTCTCCCTTGATGAGGGAAAATGAATGGAGACTCTAAAGATAAAAGGAGATTACTTTGAGGTACTGAAATAAGGAATTTAAGCACTGAAGATTTCCTGATGACTAAGGATTTTTGAAGTTTCACTGATGATTTCTTTTGGGGGTGAGGAGTTGATTGGATAGGATGAACAGAAGTAAAGAAATAAAACCAAAAGTGTAGAAGTGTAAACTACCCTTTCTAGGAGTTAAGAAGTAAAAGGAAGGATAAAGGGGGCAAAGCAGTTTGTGAGGTTAGTAGAATTGAGAGGGATTTAAGGTAGATGAGACTTAAGTAAGGTTTATAGGCCAAGGAAAGAAACCAGTGAATAAAGCAATGATTGAATATAAGAAAAGAGGGAAGACCAGAAAGAGAGAAAGCAGGGTTTCTATAGGTGGTAGAAGGCATTGATCAAGGTCATCTTGCCCTCTAAGAACCAGGAAAATATTCTTAGAAGATATACCTAGTCCAACTTTTTTTTCAAACAATTGAAAGAATTGATTGAATAAGTTTAAAGAATTTTATGTTGTTTACTAACATCAGGAGGTTTTCATTGGGAGTATTGAAGAGATTACTATATAGTTACTGACAAGATTTACACATTTCAGATTCTTAAAGAGGTAAAGTCATTCAACAAAAAATGAATCAGAACAAAAAAAACTATAATTTCATAATATCATCCTTCAATTACTTCTTTCCCTTGCGTCAGTACCTCAATTTCAGTTAAAATTTACATTATTAGAAATAAAATATTTTTCATATATCATATGCTATCATATTTGCTATTATTTATCATATTATATATCATAATTGTATAATATATCATGTCAGTCTTAAAAATGGGAGGAGCTGGAGAGAAAAGGAAAAAGTAATTAATTTCAATGTTATATATATAAATTAATAAAAGATTCAGGTTATTTCTCATATTGGTGGAAGCACTATAGCAATTGGACATTGATTAATTTTGATGTCATATACTTTCCATTCATGATACCAAATCTTATATAAACTGCACTAATTTACTTAATCATAAACTGAATGGTAATTTTTTCTAGCTAAAACCATAACATATTGCAGTTTTTACAGTATTCTAGGCTCCATGCTAGGTGTGATATGACAGCAACACATTTTAAAATCTTAAAAAAAAACTAAGAAGTAAATGATTGAGGTAGATACAAAGCTTTATTTTTTTTTCCCTAAAAGCATTACACTGGAACAAAAAATCCCTGAAACATCAATTTTTTTCATTATCTAATCTGAATCAAATTGTTATTTCATTTAGTTTCTCATTGGCATTATAAGTGTTTCATCCTATTAATTTTACAATGTAAAAATTATAATTCTTTGCTGAATACTAATATTAAATATAAATGTATATGTGAAAGGTAGATTTTTTTTCACTTGGGGACCATGTACCTTGCTTATGGAGGTAGATAGTTTATCTTTATCTTTTGCTTAAATGCTTGATCAGAATTTTTTTTTCACATTCAGTAAAAACTATATTTCTCACATTGTCAAATGCCAAGCTTTCAAAAATAATTAACAATATTCAGTTAGTGGTCAGCCACAAGCAAAACAAAAGTGTTTTGATCAATCTAATGCAACATATGGCTGTCACTAGGATGTTGAGCCTTGCAGAAATACTTTTTCCAGATGTGGATCATAATTTATGCTATATCATTTTTTGGCTCATGCAGATATATTTGTAATGGAGGCAAAGATTTTACAAGAAGTAAACAAACTTGAAATGATTTACACATTAGATCACTGCAATGATAATTTGCTAGTGTAACTTGGGCATTGAGTGTCATCATTTACTTGAAATGTTTTGTAAGTTAGCAAAATACATCTTGGTCAAATAATCCAATTCTTCTGATGTCCATTACGGGACTCATGCTTCTCTTAGGAGTTGCTAATGCGTATTGTAATATTGTGTATTCTAGTTGATACAGTACACTGTCCTTCACAGATGAGAGATTTTGTGTCATTAAAAAAATAAAAACAGGATAGAAGAATTTTTAAAATGAATCTCCATAGATTTATACTGTAGACAATCTTACATGACCACTTTAAAAATGGTGAGAAACTTTTTCTCATTCTGTTATGCTTTCAAAGTACTTCACTGAGACTATTTTCTTTACTGATTTTTCAGATGTAACAGAATGGAAAATGAAACAAACTTTAACAAATGTATCTTGGTGCCATATTTAGTATAATTGTACATTTCTGTATATGTGTGGATAGGGGTGCATTGAAGAACTGGACAGTAAGCTTTTTTAAAAAATTCATTTAGCCTGATGTTTTTTCTAAAAAGGCAACTTTTACACAGCTATCACTTAGCATATGCTAAGTTAGTTAAAAATAAAAAGCAAAACACTGCAAGTATTGCTCTTTAATAGGTGAGCTTATCTCCTCTAATAGCTAAGTGATGTCATTGGAATTTCCTTATGCTAATAACAGCAAACTATATGCCACAAATCATTCCTGAGAATCAGCTGTCAGAAAATATATAGGCTAAGGTTTTACATTGCACCTAAATATTGAGAATAACAAAGCTAAGCTTGACGTTAAAGACTACTTTAGTATGATCTAAATAGGTTACTTTAAGTGGCTTTGAAATTTTGAGTTGAGACATTCCTGGAAAGAGTTTTATTTTTTTGCCCTTCAGTTTTCATAACTTTTCTGATGTAGTGGAAACGAACATCTTAAAAATCATTTTAATTGTTTTTCTTGAAAGATTCCCTGAAAGATGCAACAATAAAAACTATTGTTCAATATCCCTATATTAACATTATGCAAAGCAGAGAAAAAAATGTATACTTAGCAAAGTCATTCACTGCTGTTACAGATGATGCCCAGTGTAAAGCTCCAATTGAAATGAATAATGAGATCTTTCCAGTGCCACCTCTTTACAGATGATGTTATGTTAACTACATTGTTTGTTGATTAGATTAAAAAAACACACATTTAATTCTATAGGGCAAAACCTGCCTAAAAACCTCTTCTCCAACAAAGTGTCTCCCCTATATACATCAGAATAATTTAAGATTACTTGAAGGATGTGACAAAGGATTTTTGTTCAACAATCTTCTGTTTTATTCAAATCAGTTGAAGCATAAACCAAGGAGACATACATAAATAAAAGATGTTTGACTTTGTCAGTGAGTTTGTCCACATCTGAGTCCAAACTGAACAGATTTCGTTTTTGATGGTGAGGTACTCCAGATTCTCCTGTTTGCCGTTGGCATTATGCTGATTTCATTGAGCCCTCCTGGAGCTCTGTCTAAATTAGATTCATAATCAATTCAAAACAGATTGATAATGTTGTGCCTAAACCCAAATCCAAGGTCACCTACCCACCACCTGATTTGTGGCCCACACGTAACCCACCATTAAGCCCCTTTTTGTTTCTGTTTTTGTCCCTATCCTATATCATGTTATAGCTTGGAACAGCTGTAAGGCATGACTGGCCATTGCTCAGGACAAAGTTCTCTATAATTATTCTATTTATATGTATTTCTTTTCTTGAATCATTATGAGTGTGCAAAGTGCAACTCAGGGTTATTGCACAATATAGAGATGCTATCGTGTTCCATTAACCAAACAGGGTCCTCATACCCTCTGCCCAGAACATGACCCCACCTTGTCCTGGGACTTTCCAGTTTTCCCATACCTCATGACCTGCTACCCTGTTCTGGAAATAGCTGACTTCAGTGAGACACCTAAGACACAGGAAGATTTCCCCCCTGTACCCTGACTCCATATTCTAAAATTAGCCCTGAACTATAGATCCAACCAATGGCCGTTCTTTGCTTTTATATGTCATGGCTTCTGCTAGCTCCCCTCCCTGATTGTGGTTTTGTGGTTTTGCCCTATATAATCAAGTCTCTAAAGCCTGCCTGATTTGAGTGTACACTCACACTTGATCAATAAATCCACACCTAAATTTATCTTGAACCCAGGTCTTGACTCACTCTTATTCTCTGCACAACATTCTAACTCTACACACAGACATACAGACACACACACAGACACACACACACACACACACCATATATAGAAAGGATAATACCTGGGCTGTATGAGACATTTGAATAGACAACACAAGATCTTGTTCATCATAACATATATCTGGGGTGGACATTTGTTCAACAATGATCTGGACTCAGATTTGAAAAAGAAGGGAAGAAAGTGGATTGAACTGATTTGGGGAATTCTATAGTGATTATTATAACCTCAATCTTCCTGAAATGAATGCCAACTTTTAAAATAAATATTCTTTCAGTGATTCTATTTGCTTGAGAGTCATGGAAGAATTTGTAGTTGTCACTCATAGGAAAATGGAAAGGTACATGGTGAAAATGAACAGGTTGCAAAGTATTAGTAACAATGAATGGCACAACACAAACCATTTTAAAGTATCCAATTCATGAGTTTTATGAGAAAAAAAAAGATAACTACTAGACAATTGAAATATGCCATTATACCCATGCATTTTGGGTGAACCCCTTACATAGAATGAATTATGGGCCACAGGTGAAATAATGGGAAGCTGTGAATTTATTGTACTAAAATGGGATCACATAAAATATTATCAATCAGATCAGAGATACTTTGAATTGTCAAAATATTAGCACCTATACATAAAAAACCATTAAACATGGAGCTCTCTGGAGAAATATTACATGAAGTAATCAGATATTAAAATACATTCATTTGAGTAAGTTCTCTCCTTTCTAACACATGTTAGTTTTTAATATATTAGATTATTCACTTTGCTAATCTTATTGGCCTCTTCTATTATGATCCAATGAGTAAGGAAAAATAATTATTTCCTCATATTTTAAAAGTGTGGGCAAAGTCTGAGTGTTTGTTAAATTATGTGAACTATATACTAAATATTATTTCCTCATGTTTTATAAAGCATCTTTGTTAACATATTTCAGTCTTCTCACACATATTTAGCATGTCTTTCACACTTTGGGTCACAAGTTAGTTTCATTATTTAGGGGCTGTGTTTTTCCATGTTTAAAGAAAATGTAACATCTCTAGAAAAAACTGGTCTTTATATAATGGATTTTTGTTTGAAAAAGACATATGACAAGTTGTACCACACAGCTTTCCAGAAACAATCTCACCTTTTCTTTCCCCATTGCAGACCAGCTCATTATTCTTATATAGTGTCTGCCTGTGATCTGAGTTTTTATGTTCTAACTCATTCATTCAACTGTGCATCACAGGCTAGGCAATAGGCATTCTTCATCCTCTTGATTTTTCCTTGTAGAGGGATAGGTCAAAATCTTTTGAGTGTGTATCCAATTAAAGATATTTCACACTAGGATGTGACTTAATAGGATGAACTTGATAGGATGTTGCTATCAACAGACAGAAGCATCTGTAAAGACTTCATCATTTATAGCCAGTCACTTCCATTTGGACTGTCTTCTGGGTGCCTTCAATGATACTGCTGAAGAGGAAACTGAGCATAAGCTTCCCTGTTTTATGCCTCCCTTGATTATGATATCACACATAGGTAGATGTATCTATGCAGAAGTTAAGTGATGGAGAACATGGACAAAATCACATGAAATATCGTATACATACTTTGTGAGCTCAAAAATTATAAATAATGTACACATCAAAATATTAATATATGCTCTAGGTATTGTTTTTCACTTTTTTCTCCTATAATGTTTTAATAATCTGACTTAATTCTATGTCAAATCAAAAAGAAGACAAAGAATACTCCAGTCATATTCATGTAGGCTTCTATTGCCTCCCAGAAGTTTAGAGGGATAGGACGAAGGAGGGACAAATGAAATAAATAACCTGGAGAGGGAAAAATTTGGCATAAGCAATAGTCAGTGAAAGCATTCGGCCATTGGTTTCAATAATACTGATTGAATGCTTTATAGTTTCTTTCTCTATCAATCTTGTGAACTCTTCTATTAATTCACCTGCCATTCCTGGATGATTCTATTTTGAAAATATTCTAGATCCAAGTCTCAGGTTAATATGCTTACTTAGAAAAATTTGAAAAAAATACTATCTGAATTTCAGTAATATAAAGAAAAACACAGGTAAAATATTTGGTTTTATACTCAATGGGATATCAAAGCATCTTTTAATAGTATAGGTTATAGCTTAGGGAAGAGTGTGGAATATAGTTTATTGAAAATTACACTGAACACTGCCACGTACTACCATGGACAAGTCATTCTAGTTTTGTGGGTCTTGGTTTCCTCATCTGAAAAATGACATTGTTAAACTAAATGTTGCTAAGTCTAATTCTATATGAGAATGTGATGAAGGAATGTCATGAAAATATTAAAAACCAGAAAGAGGTGTTTTGTGTTAAAATGCTTGAGTCACTTCTGTACAATCTGTTTTTCTTCATATTTTTCTTCTTTTTTTTTTCCCAATG
>CM053601.1:98358028-98372379 GCA_028646575.1 Pseudocheirus occidentalis | reverse complement strand
TTTCTTACTTTACATCATCTTAGGCAGAGAGAACACCAATATGAACTACCATTATCTTGTTTCAATGTAATGATGTCATCTTTCTTTTATTAGCCTTTTCTATTTTCCATGTTTCCCCCTCCCTGTGCTCATATGATAAGTTTAGGAGGAAGATCATAACTATTTTAAATAGATATTTTATGTTATAAACTATGCTATCTCAAGACTTCCTTTTAATATTTTTACTTTGACTCCTTCTTGTCATATTTTGAATACTAACAATGTACTGCAGGTTGAACTAGACTTTGCCATGTAGTGGATGAGCCACAGGATTAAGTATATCATGAAATGAGGTGTTTGAGTATGTGAGACAGACCAGAAGAATCCTAATATTTGACTTAATCACATTAAAACACTAATTCTTTTACACAACAGTCCATTTTTGACCTGCACTTTCACTTCTCATTTAAAGGCCAAAAGTCTATATGGCACTGCATAAAATGATAGCCTGACTTCTTTTTGTTTGCAAAATTGTTTACCTACTTATATTAAAGAAAGGTCAGAGTACATGTTAAATTATAGTAAAGACAGTACTATAAAAAAGAAGAAAAATATCCCCCCAGACACATATTACATCTCAATACCTTGCCAAATCTTTGACCTTTGCTACATGTCAAGCATAATATATGACCTAAGAGTGTTTAATTTTAAACATTTGAGAGTCACATATGCTACCAAATACTGGTGAGTAACATAACTTTATCTCATGATGAATTTTAATATAACTTTATTCATACAAACCAGCATCATGTTAAACTTGTGTGATTGAAGTTGTTACACCTTTAAATATATATTTACATTTATGTGTGTATATATGTGTATATATGTGTGTGTATATATGTATACATATATATATACATATATATGTATACGTATTAAATGTGTACCCTATCTTAACATTTTGCTTTAGACTATATGCAGAGATCAAGTGCAAAACTATATTGAGAGATTCTTTACATTCAAGGTTTTTTTTTTCAACTTAGGGATGATAAATAGGAGAAAACTTTAACAAGTAGTAATAGTGGTAAAAAATATTGACATGATGTTGTCTTATGCATATAAGGAAAGAAATGCAAAAATGCAGCTCAGTTATTTTCTTTCTAATTTTGTACTATTTTAAAAATTACTGTTAGCACATTTGAATAATGAAGCAAGCAAGAACCAAGTGCTAAGTTTGACTTTTGTAGCTCTTAGTGGTCTGGGACCATTTTATTAAAAGCATACTTTTGTCAAATAACTCCTTTCCTATCTGGCAGTTGTGTAGACTTTTCCCCCTGAAGTTTCTTATGAATGTTTATGTCCAAACTTGCAAAAGGCCTGTTTCTCATCTTGCTTCATGCCCTGCAGTGCTGGCTGGAATTTATCATCTCTGTGGGGCATGGGGCAAGACAGGAAATTATCTCAAAGTTATTATGAACATGTCACAGATATTTGTGAGAGACTGGCATTGTGGCATGAATTGAGAGACTAGAGAACTGTATCACCTGGGAAATGGGGATAATAATGTGGGCCCCTTGCCTACCTTGGGGAGGCTATGACTAGTAATTGGATAGAGTCTACAGCCTGCTGTGAACTCTTCAAAAATCAAGCTTTACTTCATAAATGCAAGGCAGTATTATTATGGCATGTGTGGCGCTTCATAAAGTATTTCAGTGAGGATGCCAGAAAATATATTTCTTCCATGAAAGCCTGTTAAATGTTTGGAACTGCTGAGTTGGCATTCTGATACCTTATTACTTTTATTTTTCATTACAAGGGCACATCACTATTCCAATAGATTGTCCACCAATAGGAAAATTATATTGGCATTAACTTTTTAAGCAAGTCATCATTTTTCCAGGCTTATCTCTGATAAAATCATTGAAATGGATATTTCCAATTTTTTGAAAAATTTTGAAAAATTTTGTGCTCTAGAGATGTCAGTCTCCTAATAACTCTGGCAGATGTGGTAGTTGTTGGTGGTTTATATATGGGCTTAAAATCTTTAGTTTCCAAATAGTATTTTATCTTGCTTTTATACTAAATGAGATTGGGGTGAGGGAAGGGCATAGAGTGAGGAAATATAATCAGATAGATATTTCTTTTATCATCTTGAACCAAGAGGTAATGTTTCTGGTTCTTTGCTTTTGCTTTTTCACTTTACTGGTGTCTTGAGTCTAATTTTGCCCTGCCTGATCAAAATTCTTTCACATAAAGTTGGTTTTTCCTCATTCTCTTATAAAAAACAACAACAACAATAATAAATTCCATTTTATCGTAATAATTTGTAAGCCTGACATATTTCACCAAATTAAGAAAAGAATACTTTGCATAGTTAGAGAATTCTCTCAACTTAAAGATCCAGTTAATTTGTACACATTATATACATGTGTATCCATACATACAGGCAAACACACGCATTTAGTGTATTGTTTTCAGCATATTGTATAATTTGAGGACCAGTCAATTCAGTAATAGATTTGCCTTTTCATTATCACTTACTGAAAATACGGTTTTTTTAGTAATCAAAAACTTGTAGTCAAGATATGGGTATGAATGCCTGTTCTGATAGTTATTAACTGTTTAATCATATATAATTCACTTAATGTCAGTTAATCAAATGAAAGAATGTATTTAAATACATTGCAAATGCAAATCTGCTCTATCAACATCAATGATTATGTTTAACATTTTTAAAACTTGTTTTTCTTGTCTGTAAATTGAGTATAATAATATCTTCACCAGCTATTATATATGAGTTGTTAGCAAAGCACATTATAAAACTTGTATTATTTTCATAAATGTAAATTAGTAATATAGATATTTCTGTTCATACTTTTGAATATTTATTTTAGTTGTCTTTACATTACAGTCCAGTTCACTTTTAGAAGCCTTGGAATTTAAAGAGAATTAGATGACCTTTTTCAGTGAGGCTCTAATATATTTTAACAAGGTAGTTTGATAAGGAGACTCCTTAAATTCAAACATAAATGACATCTCAGAAATGGGCTAGATTTGACATTTGCTCTTTTGTTCTTACTTTTCTTAACCTCTTAGATTAGGGAGAGAAGAAAAACTGTTAAAAAATCATAACTTTAACTGTATTCCTCTCTCTGTCTCTCTGTCTCTGTCTCTGTCTCTGTCTCTCTCTCTCTCTCTTTCTCTCTTTTTCTGTCTTTCTCTCACTCACTCTCTCCCCATTTGTAATCCTTTGTACTTTTATTTATGCATTTAATATGTTATTCTGAGACAAGGTCAAAAAGTTCAATATCCTCTGCTCTGCAACCTTTTATCTTTCGACACTGATTAAGTAAATAGAATGTTAGAATTGGAGTTGGGAAGAATTGTGCTATCATCATCATTGTCATTATCATCATTATAATCATCATCATATTATATTACTGATTTACAGTAGGTAACTTGATAAAGGGAATATGGAAATAATCAGTCAACAAATTCTTAAGAGGCATTTATTATGCACAAGGCAGTTAAATGTTTGGGGAAGCAAATAAAGGCAAAAATATGGTCCCTGACCGTAAGTCCCCTTCATGGTACCTATTAAAGGAAAACACAACATGCAAACAACTATGTCCATACAAAATTTTTAGCAGGAAAGTCAGATAATAAAATGAAAGAAATGTACCAGTTGTGCCATATTTCTTTCAATGTGTGCAACATTTTTTTCAACAATAAAAAATGTGAATGAAATTGCATTTTTCACACTTTATCTCCTTTTTTCTCCCTTGATATTTTATATTACGAGTGCTACCTGTATTTAAACCCTAAAAGTATACATTTTAAAAACTTCTGTTTCTTCTTTTAGAATACTTCATTCTAAAGTGTGTGTAAGATAAAGTGTGTGAAACTTTAGAGGGTTGATTTCATTCACTAAAAATGGGAACTTTCTAATTCACCAAAATGGAGTACATTTTAGACTGCCAAATACTAATGATATGAACCCCAATATAACTACCTCAAAAAATATAATGTGCAGTGAATTCATTGTAGTACTGGATTAAGTTTTCATTTTTCTTTTTTATCATTTGTCTAGTATCTTTGTATTCTTTATACACTTCCTCTAATATTATAGAGAAGCAAGGTTGCTATTGATTTTTTTTTTGTCTCTCTAAAAGTTCTGGGCTTCTTAGATTAAAAAAAAATAAGGATTAATGAATACCATGGGAGCAAAAAACCCTTTAAAATGGAAAAAAATGCACATATTCAGTTTTGAGAATTCTCAATATGACAGTGTCTTTGTCTTTCTCTTATCCTAGCAAATCTACATTTTTAATTGATTGTTTTCATGTGTAGTGAAGTGAGTATATTGTTTTACTTGAATTTTACTAGTTTTATTGACTATGCATGGTTCTGTGAGAGGCATATTGAGGTAATTTCTGACTGGTGGTCTCATTACCTAAGCCATATTTGTAGCTAGTAAAATAAAAAATTGAAAACACAACTTTCCTTAGGCCTTCATATATACATAATTAGTAAAATATTAATTTTAGCATGAAAGAGAGAAATATGTCCTTAAGTGTTCACTGGAAAACAGTATATAAATTTATTACAACTACCATGTGTCATGAAATATTACCACTTGTGTTCATTTCTATCACTTTATTCTTGAAATTATTCAGTTTTTAATCCAGAAGAGTGACTAAATCTAGGTAGCAATGCTTACTTGCCTTTGAGGATTGCTTTATACTTTCAGGAAACCTCGATGGCACAATGAATAGTGTTCCAGGTTTAAAGTCAGGAAGATTGCTTCTTCTAACCTCAGAGACTTACTAGTTGCATGACCTTGGACAAATCAGTTATCCCATTTGCCTCAGTTTCCTCATCTGTAAAATTAATTGGAGAAGGAAATGACAAATGATTTTGCTGAATTTGACTGAAATTATACTTTCAATGAATCCAAAGTATTCAAATTAACAGCTACACTAAGGACAAAATGCTGATAAATTGCCTATTGAAATTCCATATTTGTGTGTGTAAATTACAATGCTTGAGATCATCACTTAAAATGATTTTATTGTTCATTTAGGCATATTCCTATTTGTAAAGTCTCAAATTTGTTTAATGGCATACAGAAATATATAGCAAATTTTAGTCATATTGTTTTATTTCCTGTTTGAATCGATCAAAGAGCAAATATGATTATTTCTTAAAATGTTGTCAGTGCAATGTTCTCTTGAATAGTTTCAACACATTGGTGTCTATTTGTTGCTTGCAAAGCCTTAATGGTAAAATTTAAAGGAGATTTATGAGCAAGTTTCCTGATGAAAATGACACTAAACAGCTAGGCTTTTAAAAATATCAGGCCGGGGGGCAGGTAGGTGATGCAGTGACCTGGGGTCAGGAGGACCTGAATTCAAATCTCATCTCAGACAACTTGATGTTTACTAACTGTGTGGCTTTGGACAACTCACTTAACCCCAACTCCCATATCTTCCACTCTGAAAAAAAGCTTACAAAAAATTATATCAGACCCAAAAAGTCAAACACCTAGAGAATTTTCCTTCCTTGTGGAATTACTTTTAAATCATTTCTTATAAATTATGTAATCCAGATGATCAAGAACTTGTAAATATTTCTTAAGCAGAGGGTTGTCATTTGGCCAATATTTTTTTTTCTCATGGAATACAGGCAAACAATTATGAATAACACATAAACTCCATTGTAAATGGAAGTAAAGAGACTTAAGTCTTTTTTTTTTTCCCCAACAACTATTCTATAATAGGTTCTTGAGTCTTAGAGTTTTCAAGTGGCTTTTCCAAGTGTACACAGGTGGCATGCTCTATTCCATTTTATCCATATGTAGTTTAGGGAAGGATCCTAAGGTAAAACTTATAAGGCTGTTTGGGAGAAAGTATTTCATCAACCATAAGGTATGATGTGAATGAGAACTTCATTAGGTGTCATTAGGATATGTGAGTCTCAAAGACAAACAAATCAAATATAAGAAAGGTTGGAGGAAGTAATGATAAAACTCCAGGAAGACTCAAGGATTGAACTTCATAAAATTTAAATACTTTCTTTTTCTTCATTTGCTATTTGTTCCTCCATGGTCAGCATGAGGAACAAATAAAAATTGTTTTGAAGGTAAGCACCATCAGATGTACAATCAAAAACTTTGATAAAAATATTTAACAATAACTGAGAGAACTAAAGGAAAGAACAAGCAGAGTAATGGAAAATAATTTTAATGAGGATTATTTTAACTCAAGAAAGGCTCAAAACATGGTAGGGATTTAAATGTTCAATTAGACTGAACTGGGAGTGAAGGTCCTTTAAAGGAGTATAAATTCCTTGAAAGCAAGGATCATGTCTTTAAGCTCAGTGGTCCCCCACAGTCCCTATTGCATCATGGATACTTAATAAATATTTATTCTAGTGATTTATTAGCCAAAGTAAAACTGAGAGGGCTGTTTTTGTTTAGTCATTTGATCATGTCTGATTCTTTATGACCCCATAGACACACACCAGACCATTTTATCTGCCGCTGTCTCTCAAAGTCTATCTAAGTTCATGTTGCTTGTTTCCATGATATTATCTATCCATCTCATCATCCTCTGCCATCCCCTTTTTCCTTTTGCTTTCAATCTTTTTTAACATCAGGGTCTTTTCTGATGAATCCCATCTTTTCACTATGTGGCCAAAGCAGTTAAGCTTCTCCTTCCATATTTGACCTTATAGTAAATAGCCTGAATTAATTTCTAAAAGCATTGATTGATTTGATCTCCTAGCTGTACAAGGATTGCTTACAACTTTTCCCCAGTAGCACAATTCAAAAGTGCTGGTTCTATAATACTCGGTTTTCCTATAAAGAAACTTGCAATCATACATTGGAACTGGACAACTGACAGCACTGACTATACAGACTTTTGTGGGAAGGGTAATTTGCTGCTTTTTAGTATACTGTCCAGATCTGGCATACAAAGTGGTTATTCAGAATTTAAGTTCTATTTGTAAGGAGTATGATAAAAAGTTGAGATAGTGACTTGGCTAAGAATTAGCTATTACAAAACCCTCAAGTTATTATAAACAATACTTCAAGGATATGCATGGGAAACAGCCATTTTAATTAGGAAGAAACACTTGGAAATGAAGTAATTTTTAAGGTAATTTCTTTTGTGAGTGCTTTACTGACTAGTGGAATTTATTTACCACACAGACCTTGCTATAAAATAGGTATTTATAGGTTAGTTTTTAATTAGAAATAATGGCTTGTAGAGTTGAAGTGATGAATTGTTTTATCCATATATTGGCTTCAGGAGTCTTAGTGAAAGATGATCGCATTGACAGCTTTGAATGTAGCCTAACTAAATGCTTTGTCTTCTAAAAACAACAGAAGTTGTGCTCTATTTTAGAAGAGACCTATGTGCAAAAGCTCTAGACCAATGCTGTAGTACAAATAATAATAATAATGATATTCACATAAATAGCCTCTTTGGAGACAAAGAGATAATTTTATCTTGGATTAAGGACTAAGATGATTAGTAAGAAAAACAAATTATATTGTGACATTTTAGATGCAAATAGAATTGGAAAGAATTCAACTAGGCTTGGCAAATTTATGACTGTAATGTCGTCAATTTGATGAGATGGCTGAGCAGGTATAAAGGGCATGTCATTCAGAAGGACACATTGATTGAGACTAAGATAGTTATTTCTGCTTTTTACCTTCTAATTATACTTCGCCCCCCCCCCCAAAAATGGTATAGAAACTAATATATATTCCTCGCAGAATTTCATGGTTGGAAACATACTTAAATGAGACATCACTTGAGAGTAAAAACCTTCTATTGGAGAGCAAAGGTTTATACATGTCCTTTACATATATTTCACTGAACTTGTACAGACAACCATTCCCATTTGTTTTTTATCTCCTCTTTAGTTCTAATAATCTTTAATATACATTTTTGACATATCATATGACAAATAAGACCAATAATGTTCTAAAGTATTAAGAATATATTAATAAGTATAAAAATAACTTAATATCTAGCACCTTTGGAAAATATATACTTTTATAAATATTTACCTCTGCTGAGTCTTAATGTGTTTACCTTTACACTACACAGAATACATACCTATTTATTCAATCTGAATCCATCTAATAGATAATTTAAATTGAAACTATCTCATAAATTATAGTCAGAATGACAAATATTTTAAATATATTTCTGAAAACTTAGTTGTCTTCAACAAAAATTCTCACCCTAAATTCAAATACAGACAGACAGACAGATAGATAGATAGTATGATATTCTTCCAAGATCATACTAGTCAATTTCTAGTCTATCTCCCCATCATGCCTTACTAATCATTCAATAGCTTCATAATTTGAGACAGTGAAATTCTTGATATATAAAAGAAATTGTGACTTTCCATTGGCTCACAGATCCATCAGTTTATATCTTATTATCACTAAACATTAACACAACCACATGCCTTCTCTCCCATGTTATTACTATACACACTGGCCTAGAAATAATATATTTCTCCTAGTTGGTGTCCTAGGTGGCTTGTAAAACTTTACAACCCCTATGGCAGTTCTAGAGAAAAATAATGAGAATGAGGAGACAGAAAATGAATAGTGTATTAAATTCATATTTAACTCTCTGTATAAATAGAAAACTCATATACATTGTTCTCATATAACTCCTATGGACAAAACTGAAGAAGAAAGTTGAAGTAATAATATCCCCACTATCTAGTCTAGGAAACTGATATATAGAAGGAGAAATAATTTGTCTAATGTCACAGTCAGTCTAGTGGCCAAGTTAGAACTTTCATGCACTGCTTTAATCTTACCTCCATATAAATTACAAATAGAGGTTAAGCCTAGCACTGAGTTAGAGTTAAGTTTTCATCTTGGAATTTGTTGGTTCCAAATGAACAATCTTTGCCCTGTATCCTTAGCTCACTTTTGTGGATGCCTTCTGGAACTGGACAATGACTGAAATATGGAGCAGTATTTTATTGATTAAATTGTCTACAATTTCACAAATGGTGTTTTAAAACCTAATCTGTTCTTTTCAACTATTTATAAATGGTTTGCATAAAATCTAGAGCATTCCACTTTAAAATGTCATAGAATCCACTAAGTACTGAGGGGCTTAATAAGATATTCAGTTTTTGTTCCTATAATCAAGAGTAATGGGATAATGGATGCACATAGAACAGTTTCTTTCATTCTCATCATTGTAGGCTTCATTATTATCCTGAATCCTACTGGTTTCTGTTAAAATGTGCTCAAACCTGAGTTATAAGATTTTTGTATCAAGCAGTGCCCTTAGTAACACAGTATTTAATAGTTTTTATTTTTGCAGTTCTATTATTCATTGGATGATTCTTGAAAATTGCCCATTTTTCCTAGATCCACCAGTTTTCTCTTACAATGGGATTTAAATATATTCAGTTTGGTGGAATAGATATAACTCATAGAAATGTGTGCTGGGAAAATTGGTAATTTGTACATCATCACTCATTTTTTAAACAAAGTTATCTTTACAAATGATGTTTTCACTTGTTCTTATGAGGTAAAACTATTTTACTGCTCGGTGTTGTCAGCTGAGGATCCTGGTACTGAATCACTAGTTCTGTTGGAGTTATTTCTCAAGCATTTAGCTGGAGTACAGATGATATTTTGTTTTAACATAGAATTTACATCTACATTTGCTAATGTGGAACAAGAGTAAATCATCAATATCACATCTGTTCATGGAATAGAACCTCAGAGGTTAATGGTGATTCATTAAACTTACCATGCAGGTATTATTTGGCTATGAATATTTACCTATATAACCCGTTCAAAAGAATTTTTAGAAATAAATGAGAGGGATAGGGGTTGGAGAGTGATTTCAGTATTTCAGGGAAGTACTTCACCAATGTAATGAAGGTTGTAGGTAGTACATTCTAGGAGTGGAGGAGAGATAGAGCAAATTCATAGAGAAGGGAGAAATGGGATGAATTATGAGAGTGTTTAGAAGTCTTGTTTGTATGGAATGATGACTACATGAGTAGGAGTAATGTTAATCAAAAGTTCAATGGGTACCAAATTAAGGGGAGAAAATGAAGATGCTGGTCAACAAATGATAAAATTAGCAATATGTGTATAAATAAATTAAAAGAGATGAAGTGTTAGCATTCAGAAACAATGACACTTTTGGCTATGATTTTACAGTTGGTCTTGCATTTTTTTCATTTAAAATTATTTTTAATGTAATAGATTCTTTTGTTTCGGTACATCAAACATCTCTTCCATGTGATCTGAAATAATTCCTTTTACAGCATACACTTGTAATTTCAAATCCTTTTAAGTGGGAATTTAATTAAACTACATCAGTGGAGTAGTAAGAGAATATGCATTTCTGCAATAATCCAGAATAAAATTACCTTTGCTTCTTTGTTGTTGTTGTTGCTTGTTCCCCCCCCCCAATTTATATAGTTATGCAGTTGTGGTCTTGCCTTCTCTAGTATTTTCCAGACCCTCTGTATGATTCAGCCAATCTTTCTCAGTAACTGTCCATGGTGGTAATGCCCTTTCAAATTAAAAAAAAAGTTTATATTAATCTTCCTGGATTCAATCTAGCACCTCCCTATTTGCTCCAACTGTTGGGAGAATAGATTTTCTTTAATCTTTAGTCTTTCTTTAATATATATTTTAGTTGAGGAACATTAGTATGCACAAACATAAAACTGTTTTTAAAAACTTTTTACTAGATGAGAAATACATGGAGTCAAAATATTATTGATAAAATTGTATTGGAAAGTGTACATAAAATGGAGGAAATTTTTAAATATTTATTATTAGTTGACAATATTCAATTCCACAAGTTTTTGAATTCCAAATTTTCTCCCTCACTGTTTCCTCCCCTTCCTCACTCCCACCCCATGGTGACATGCAATCAGATACACGTTATACATATACCTTCACATTAAACATTAATCACTTTGTAAAGGAGAATTATAAGCAATGAAAAGAATAATGAGGAAGGAAAAAAAACAAAAAAGAGAGAGCAAGTAGTTGGCTTCAATCTGCATCCAGACTCCATAATTCTTCCATAATTCATAATAATCCACAATGCATCACATAACTCCATAATGTGGATAGCAAAAGTGAGTAAATCTTACTAGTTTCCTGGTTAAGGTTAAAAAGTGTTCTGAGATAATTGAGGCTTGATTAGCTTGAAATGAGTAGTACAGTGAATTGTTAAGCTTATTGAGCTTGCTATGCTGACCTCATCCTTTTTTGTAAATTCCAAATTCTGTCCTTTCCCACCATCCCTTCACCCATTGACAAGTATGGTGATCTTATCTTGAGAATTAATGCTAATTTGCAGGATAGTTTTGTCATCATATTTTGGGAGAAGAAAACATCTCCTTACAAATTTTTGCCTGGTAGAGAAGTATATCCAAACATTTCTGAGGCAAAATCAAGGAAACTGATCAGCAGAAGCATGTTACACTCTCAAAAACAACAACAGAAGCTCAGCTAACATTTTGCTAAGTAGTATGTTTATGTTCGTTCCCCCCACAAACACTCATATTATGTGTCCAAAGAAAGATTGCATGTGTGTATAATATGCACATTTCCCTTTGAATGTGTTTATACTGCCTATTCTTTTTTATATATTGATGTATTCTAAATATATTGACTTTATTTCTCAGGCATTGTGTGTAAAGGAAGTTCTAAATCTTAAATATGTCATGGATCCTTTTGAAAGTCTGATAAAACCTATGGTCTTCTTAGAATAATGTTCTTATTAGAATAATGATAAAATGAATTACATTGAAATATTGTTATTAAAATGTTTTTCAAAAACAAATTCTTGCACAAAATATGAAGAACTCCTACTCTAAATTAACCAGGAGGATTGTTGACTGGATACACAGAAAATAATCTGTTTTACTTCAGAGAAACGTCAAGTTAGAAAAGACTAAGAAAAAAAATCCAAACCATGTTTGTTAGTTTTAAATTTATTTCAATGACATTCACATTTGAAAGGAATTCAGATTTATTATTAAAACCACAATGGAGATGGAAACATATCACGTCAAAATTTAATCTTTTCTATTGTGTGTTCTCCCATTAAAACGTGTCAGTGTTAGTAATACTAATGGAAAAAAATTAGTATATGCTGTACTTTTAGGTGGTTTTTTCGGGGCGGGAAGTGTTTGTTTTGGTTGTAATCTACAATCAGGTTCTTGTCATTATTTGTATCACATTAGAAACTGATGTTTAGCTTTGCTTATTATCATGACTACAGTTATGATTGATGACATCCCCATACAAATAAAACATGGTAGCTTGACTTGAATAAATTGGGGCTGCACTAATTTCTTTTCTTCAAAAATATTCTAATATATTTTATTTTTCCCAATTACATCTTAACAAAAATTTTCAGCATTTAAAAAAATGTTTTGAGTACAAAATTCAATCAGTCCATCCGTACCTCCCTCTCTTCACCTCTCCCTGAGATAGTACATGGTCAAATGTGAGTTAAACATGTGGAATCATGTAAAACATTTCCATAGTCATTTTGTTAATTGAGACATGTAAATGATTTATTTTTTTAATTAATAAGTTTGGAAGGCAACTTTATAACGTTACATTTTCCATGCATTCACCTTTATTTTTCTCACTCTTCCCTATTCCACTCCCTACCTATTTCTCCTAAAGTCCTTTCATATGTACATTGGGAAGACATCTCTAGAAGCAAAAGTTTTAGTACTGAAAGTCCCAACTTGATGATAAAATATAGAACTCTACTAAATAACTGTTGGTAAAAACTTTTTTTGTAAATTCTTTTTTATATTCTCCAAATTAAATTAAGTATGTAAATGTTTTCAGTTCTAGTCTGCTAAAAGCAAATTCATTAGTATGAATATGACAATGTGAATTAATTTTACTTTACATGTAATCAACACTCAAAATTTATCAGTAATGAATGAAGAATGTGACTTAAATTACTAGTTGCTCCTGTGGAATAATGTTTCAGACCTCTAGCATATCATATACTTTGAATTTGCACATTTTCCATGTTGTATTTTTTTCTGGGGGAAAAAAAGCGACACAGGGCTACCAATCAACCAAATGCAGGCCTGGATTGTATTGCTTAGATATGTATTCCCTTGCCATTAAAGACAAGCTCTAGTGAACAGTATGCTTGCCATTGATGGGGAAATAATGATCAGCTAAATGAACTCTGGCTTCAAAATAAATCCATGACTGCTTAGCTCCCATACCTCTAATTTGTAATAAATGAAGAAATAAAAAAAGATGGGATGTGAGGGACTTTTTTTAAAACCATTTTGACACTTTTTAGATTTGGCTCCTGATTTTGCTTTCTGTTCATTTTTAAATTTTATACTTGTGTTTTTGCATTTATGCTTATAGTAAGGTAATAATTGCATTTGGATGATCAACTCATCATGCTAATTAGACCAAGGTAATACTTTTTGGGGGGGGTACAGGGGGATTTGACTCTATATTCTGCCATGATAAGCAGTATACAATTAATTAACTTCATTTATCCTTGTATATAAAATAAATGAATAGCATCAAAAAGCAGAAAGATGGTGTTTATATGTGCATGTTTGTCTATGTGTATGTGCACATGTGTTTATGTTTATGTGTATGTATACAATATTGCAGATTAAAAATAATTCATATGTTTAAGGCTCATAATGCTTTTTTAGGTATATATTTTTAATTACCCCCTGGATATTTCTACTTGGATACCCTGATCTCATATCAGAAGATATATAAAAAGGAACAATATTACTTGCCAGACGCCTTCCCCAGACAGAGTAATAGTCATAGCATATGAGCTCATACATGTGTCCTTTCCAGTCAGGTGGTACTGGCTAAAGCTTGTATGAACCTGAGATCGCATTTGAGAATTCAGAGTCACCTCAATATGACTTTAATGAGAGAGTTTTAGTTTCCCAAGAATATAACCTCCATTTATAACTTGATGTCATGTTATCCAGTTGTGTATTAATGAGTTGCATCTATACATGCACCCAGAAACTTAGTATGACGACGCAGTGAATAGGTATGTGTGGGTATCTGTGTCTGTGTATATACACACATTTAGAGAGAGAGAATTTTGCTTTATATAAATTCACATTATGGACATTTGATTTTACATAAAAAATTCTAAAAAAAAATCAACGTTCAAGAAAAAAAATAGCTATGTTAACTTTACTGTGCTTTACTGTGTTCCCTCTCCTTTCCTACCCTCACCCTTCTCCCAAATATATATATATATATATATATATATATATATATATATATATATATATATATATATATATATATA
>CM053601.1:98332540-98357928 GCA_028646575.1 Pseudocheirus occidentalis | reverse complement strand
CTTTCACCTGTCTGTGCTCACTGATGATGTGTCTGTCTATCCCTACCCTCGGCCCATCTACAGTCCTCTCCTGTATTTGTCCTGGCCCCACATATTTCCTTCCTCCTTCTTCTTCTCCTTCTAACCCAACCCCTACATGGCTGGTTTTCTCTCCATTGGCTCATGGCTCCTACTTCCCTCCCTCCCTTACCCAAGACACAAACATATTTGCATTATGTTAAATTACTTTACTTAGAGATCTGCAGAGCGGTCCACTTCTGTAAAGGGAGAGCTCTGTGTGTATATACATATATTTGCCCACACTTCTACACATATACTCTCTCTCACCTTTGGGCACAGCAAAATAATCTAAATATGTACATACATACACATGTATTTATGTATGTATGCCTTTCAACTTGCCATTTATACATTTGGAACAAATCTGTATCACAGGACACAAAAAAAGCATAGTAATGCAAGTAATGGTATCAATCATATCATTTAAGAGAAAAACTTCAAAAAAAATTGTACTCCCCAAAACTATCTATATGTGGTTACTACTGATAAAACAAGTGATTCAGAACCTAATTGTAAAGTACCATCTGTTGACTCATGGGAGCCCTCAGGCCCAATAGTCAAGCTAAGAGATTCTATATAGTTTGTGCAGTGGTGGTAGTTAGGACATTTTGCTTGAAAACACTTTTATTAGAGGCTAAAATCTAGAAATGGAAAGAGATTGGTGATAGTGAGACATCTAAAATACATATCTTTTATCACAGTATGTGGTTTACCAATGCTTATGTTTTGCTACAAAGTTCTGATATCCTCAGGATTCTTTTCATATATATATATATATATATATATATGATATTTAAAGGGGGAAAACAGAAAATATCATAGTAAAGAACTAATCAGTGTTTTTTTTTATTTCAGTCAGCAATCATTCTATGTCCTTGGTCTTTCTTTAGCTAATCTGTAAATTGAGCCTAGCTATAACTTTATTCTTTAAAGTGTTACCAAAACATACATGCATATGTATACATGTACATATGTATACATACATACTTTCATATGCTGGAACTGAGACACTATAATCTAGGTTTCTATTTTGACTCTAGCACTTAGTGACTGTGCAATATTGTTCAAATAACAATGTCTCTGAGCCTCAGTTTCCCCATCAGTGAAAAATGAGAGTTTAAACTAAACACATTTTAAAGTTCATTCTGGTTCTTGACATATAATCTTATGATTTGTATTCAAATACTGGGCATGGTCTATTGTCCATCTAATTCAACTTCCTTCATATTATCAGAAGAGGTAACTGAGGTACATATTACTTAATTTACTCAAGGTCATATGAGGAATAAGTGACAGAACCAGGGATTTGAATGCAAGTAATGGGATCTAGAGCCTTCTGAAGGGGCATTTGAAGCCATTTAGGTCAATACTGACATTTCTCACTGATGAGGAAACTGAGGCTCCAAAATTACATGATTTGACCAAGATCATATAGCCATTAAGTGGAAGAGATGATATTGATAACCAGATTGCAGAATTCCTTAGCCAGCACTTTTTGTACAATACCATGCCACATTTGCAATATCTGTTGTCATCATAAACTGAGCATTTTGTTCCTCCAACATATAATCTGAACCATGGAAATAAAACTACTTCCTAGACTTGAAATCAACTATAGAATTCATCATGATTTCTAAAGTATTATTGTAAAGCATTCCTACTTGCAAATATAGGGGGGAAATCCTAAAGCAGGTAGTTTTTTATTGTTATTAGCTAAAAACAAGACTGACAGTTTTAACTTAAATTGCTTTTTAACTTAAAAAGACAATAATTTGCTTCTTTGAGTTAAAAATTTATGTTTTTTCCTTTAAAACTTCAGACAGATTTCTAGGATATATTAACACTTGAATCCTATGGTCAATTACATCCACACATGGCTTTATATTTCCTGAATGAATAGCAATAAGAAAGCCTTTGTTTTTGTGGTTTTCTCTATTATTTTTATTCTACTTACCAGAATTGGCAAGAGGAGTCTGAGGAGGCAGGTTATGCTCAGAGGAGAAAAAAAAAAGGAAAGCATGTAGACTATTTCTGGTCATATTTCTGAATGCTGTGAAACACTACATATTTTTGTATTTGTGTCATTTCTGTTTTGTACTATGGCTGATCAACATAAAAGGCACGAAAAGATCAAGATACAGGGTAGCATTTTGAATACAAGTTACAAAGCTTCACATACAAAGCCATTTTGTTCTAAATATATTGCACCATCTCTTACCACTTCTTTGGAGGTTCTCCCCATTTGGTATCAAAGGGTCAAATAATTTCATCTCAGCTACAAGCAAGTTGGCTATTAGTTTGAGGCAACAAACTTTTTGTTTCCTTGCCAGCTGGTTGCAGAATTACTTGGCATTTGATATATTTGAGTCTTAAGGAATTTGGTTTATTTTTTTTAATGCTCAATCAAAACAAAAAAAATTACTATGAAATGGATTTTATATATGAATATTTTTTGTTTGATGTTTGATGTATGATATTATATATCCTCTTTCTAAATAGAGGGATTATTTTTGCTAGTCCTAAAAGTACTTTAAGAATAAATCTCTGTAATGAAATTAATAAAATATAATAAAATAGAGGGGCAGCTAGGTTGTGCAGTGAATAGAGCATGGGCCCTGAAGTCAGGAGGACCTGAGTTCAAATACAGCCTCAGATATCTCAACACTCTTGGGCAAGTTGCCTAACCCCAACTTCCCTTTAAAAAGCAAAACAATAAAATTTAAAACAAATTCAAAAAGAATACATCTGTGCTTCCATCTCTACATTCTCAATTTCTCTTTGTTTGAAGATAATTTACTTTTTATATGTGGTACTTATGGTGTAGAGAATCACTGAAGTTTTCTTTTCTTCAGTGCAAATGGAAATAGAGAACTGTAGGTGAGCCAAATGTTTCCTGACTAAATGTACTAGTAGTTTAAAATAGAGTTTTGTCTTAGTTTCTGAGGGAGATTCAGGATGAATGTAGACTGCAGATAGCTTCAAATGTCAAAACCTCTTTCCTTCATTATTATTCAGTGCAGGTGTCAGTGGGTACAAGGACAAATTCCACTGTCAATTATGTGTGATTTACATGAAAAGCTCATTAATTCACTAACACTGGATTTAGATGCTTTTGTTTCCAAAGAGTATAATTTTAAACACAAAGTCCAAATATATTTGATTCTAGCTTCTGAAACAGTATATTTAATCAGATTGAAAACAATGAAGTGAGCTGATTTAATTTTTTATTTATTCTTTAAACACAGGAAACAGAAGACAAATTTTTAAACCAAAGTGACACCCCTCCCTCCCTCTTTCTCTCTCTCTCTCTCTCTCTCTCTCTCTCTCTCTCTCTCTCTCTCACACACACACACACACACACACACACACACACACACACATTTTGGTAAAGTGTACTGTACCCAAACACATCCCAGTATACTTATTGGGGGGGAGATACTTTAATATTTAGAAATGTGAATATTTGTATTGCTTTTAGTTACCCTACTTTTATGGTTTTGAAAAATATCCCTCCTTCCTCTCATTTAGTACCTCTTTACTTTCTATTACAAACTAAATCTATTCTTGGTTAGATTGCCAGATAATTTGATGCATTAGTTGGTTCTAATATGATGATTGCTGCTGCTGAGTTATTGGTCTTGTTTCTTTTAGTTAACTGATTTCCATGATAATAGATGTGTTTAAAATACAAATGTCTTAAAAGTGCCTACTGTGCTGTTTTTATTTGCTTAACTGTTGTAAAGTGTTACAAGAGAATTCAGAAGGAGAAAGTTATTGGGAAAACATCAATAAAATGTATTTCTGTGTATGTATGTATGTGTACCTGAAAGAATATCTCAAGTTGAAAGGTGACATTTCAGGCATCTTGGAATGTTTTAGAAAACAGTGTCTTTTAGTGTTCATCATCCAGTTTATGCTTGTTTAATCCACCTATTCATGGGATTGTATGTACATTAAAGAGTTCAGTAAATTCATGCTCTAATGGATTAGGAAAGGAGACCTTCAAATCTAAAAACTATTTCATTATCCAAGCTTCCTCTGAGCACACCTCAATGAGCTGATTTTCTCTTCCAGCAAAAGGACTCACATCATTTGAAAATGCAGAGATCAAACACACTCAGGGTTGGATTTCCCTAGGAAAGGAAGACAGAACAAGTCTATTAGACAAGGTTGCAGCACTATTTAAAGAATACATAAACTCACTGCTTTGGAATCAGAAGAAATTTCTTGGCAATTGTTTTACGGTCCATTGTGCCAAATATAGTATACTGCACAGTCGTTTAGACTAAAATAACTACTACAAGAACCTGAAGTAAAACTTTTGCTGTATGACACATTTTAAAAGTTCTCTTCATCCTCATTACTGATTAGAGAAATATTAGCTGAGCATTGCTAACAAGTGGCAGGTGAATACCCATGCAAATCAATATATCAAAGATGTTTAAAAATGTACCCAATACGCCATCCCCGTGGACTCCCCACTTCTTCATAGAACTGGGGAGAGGAGTCTTCTCATATTTCTTCTCTTGAGCCATGCCTGTTTATAATTTGTAACATTCACTTCCTAATGTCTTGCTTGTTCTTTCCATTTATGTTGTTGTCACACACACACACACACACATACACACACGTTTTTCTTAGTTCTGCTTACTTCACTCAGCATCAGTTCACTTAAGACCTTGTATACTTTTCTTTTGCTTTGTTGTATTCTTCATTTCTTATGACTCAGTACTATTGCATTATTAATTCACCACAATCTCTTTAGCCATTCTCCAATTGGTCAGTATTTAAGTTTTTTCCCAATAGTTTTCAACTACAGAAAAATGCAACAGCTATTTCTTATTAGAAATTTCCTTGAGGTATGTTCCTAATAGTTGAATCTCTGGATGAAAGGCTATGAACATTTTAGTTATTTTAGTGACATAATTCTAAATTGCTTTCTAAAATGGTTGCATTGATTTTACAGTTGTGCTCTCATGAACACCAACACTGATCTAGTATATTTTCCCACAACTCCTCCAACATTAACTATTCTCATCTATTGTTTTCTTTGCCAGTTAACTGAATGTGAGGTAAAACCTACAGACTCTTTTGATTTGAATTTCTCTTATTTATACTTATTTGGAGCTTTGTAACTACCCCAGACCCTGGTTTTTGAAACATACCCCTTACCTATAGCCATGAAAGGTATATAATCTATTCCTAACTTTTTCTGTTATGATTTTTAAACTTGAGGTCATCTATCCATTTTGAATTTATTATAGGGTATGGTGTAAAATGTTATGCTAAACCTAATTTCTACCACAATGCTTTTCAGATTTCCTAGCAGTTTTTATCAAGTAGGAAATTATTTCCTAAATTATTTAAGGCCTTTTGAGTATTGAACACTAGATTATATATTATTTATAATTCTCCCTTCACTATTGTGTTCCATTGATCATTTTCACTATTTTATGACCAATACCAAATTGTTTTGATGATTGATGTTTTATGATACAGTCTGAGGTATGAAAATGCCATTCATTCTGTTTATAACTTAATTTTTAAAACTTCCTTTGACATTCTAAATCTTGTGTTTCTCTAAATGCATTGATCCTGAGACAACATGTACATAAATAGCTATACATAGCTATACCTATTAAATAGGTCCAAAGTTATAAGTTTACTGTAGTAGGCACTGGAAGTGAGGGTATTACAAAAGACTTTGTGTAAAAAGGAATGCTTTAAATGAGACTTGAAGGAAAGTTAATGTTCTACAAGGTATGGCTGGAGTACATGCCCCTACAAATATATGGAGACAGGAAATGGAAAGTCTCGGATGAGGGCAATTTGACAGAACGATAGAGTATGTGAAGGTGAGGAAAATGTAATAAGTCTGGAAAAGTAGTGGGCTCCGATTTCACTGGTATGAGTACTTCTGTTGTTTCAAATCTAAACTTTTCTATGCCTTTTTAGGGTTTGGGTGATTAAAAGGTCTTGTGAATGCTCAAGTGATGATGATGATGATGATGATGATGATGATAAGAGCAATAATAATAATACATATTTAATAGTGGTTATTAAAGTCATTATTTTACACATTTACATTTGTTAGTTTTATATATATATATAAAACAATGTGTTACATTAGCGTAAATATTATCTATTATTAATGCTATTATTAACACTATAGCTAGCCCTTTTGTAGCACTTTAAGTTTTTATCCACTTTACAAATATAATCTCATTTTATCCTCATAACAACACTATGAAGTGGGAGTTATTATTATTCTTATTTCACAATTGAGGAAATTGAGGCAGACATAGGTTAAGTGATATCTCTGTACTAAAAATACTAGTAAGTACAGGTGTACCTGTGGTATACTGGGGGCTCAGTTTCTGACCACTGCAATGTAGCAAATATCTTGATAGAGTCAAATGATTTTTTTTTGCTTTCTCAGTACATGTAAAATTTAAGTTTGCACTACACAATGGTCTATTAAATGTGGAATAGTATTATGTCTAAAAAATATATACATACATTAATAAAAAAATATTTGCTAGCCATCATCTGAGCCTTGTGTACTTCACAATCTTTTTGCTGTCAGAGGGTCTTGCCTTGACGCTTATGGCTGCTGAATGATCAAGATGGTGTTTGCTGAAAACACTGGCAACGTTTAAAGACAGTAATGAAGTTTGCTGCATTGATGGAGTCTTTATTTCACTTGAACACTTAGAGACCATTCATTTCAGGGTTATTAATTGGCCTAATTTCAACATTGTGTCTCAGGGCACAGGGAGACCAGAAGAAGAAATATGACAAAATGACCAGTTGGAGCACACAGAACTCACACAGGATTTATGAATTAAATTTGACTGTCTTATACTGACACAGTTGGTGATGATATCCAATAACATACATTAACATTTGTCTCATTGTTTAAGTCCTTATTTCTTCTGCCAGTTACTTTATTGAAATGTCAGATAATCTTGTTTAATTTTAGTACACACACACATTTGAGGAGAATGTTAGCAATGATTTTTTTTTCTTACTGCATCAAGTGTTATGTTCTCTTCATCTCCAAACCAGAACCAGTTATGTGACATTACATATATAACAATCTAGCAAAGAACACCAAATCTGGAGTCAGAAGACTTGGATTGTAATCCTGGATCTGACATTATTAGCCTTATGTGACTTGGCAAAAAATTATTGATGCTCTCTTGTTCTCAGTTTACTCATCAATAAAATGAGGGGTATAATTTTTATTGTCTCTTTGTGCTCTGAATCCTGTAATAATGTATTCTACTCTATAAAACTTACTACATAAGTTTGTATATTCTTATCTTATGTTTTCATCAAGAATGTCCTCAGTGTGTGAATACATCATTCTCATAGAGATGAGACAGTTGGCCAATGGCGTGATATTTGTCAAGAGATAGTTTCTAAAACCTAAAACTTCAAATTAAGTCCAGTACCTTGTCCTGCTTTTTTTGTTAACATTTTATGATTTTCCCACTGTTTATTTTAAGTCTATTCTCCATTTTAAAACTCAGGGTGGAGAATGTACATTTAGCAAATTGGCTTTAGCAGTCCCTCTCTATTTCTTACCTCCTCTCCCAAACTAGTTTGTTCTGAGTTCTCTGATAGGAGGGGAATTAACAGTGTAGATAAGATGAAATTCTTGCCCTCAGGATGTTCCCTTAAGTGACTGCATTCTTTTATCAACTTATCATCTTTGATTCTGCAGCATTGGAAATTGGAGAACCAGATAGTATTAGCATATTTGTTTGTCCACACATGTGTATACTTTATATATACACAAAATTAGGTGTATAAATCAAAGTATGTATTACCTCATTAAATAAACATCATCTATAAAATCTAAATTCATCCACTAAGGGAAAAACAATATACTTTGCACATAATCTTAATCCCATTTATTTCCTATGTTTATAAAGGTGGGCCATTTTCACACACACACACACACACACACACACACACACTACTTTCAGTACAATGTATGGCTAGCTGCCACTGAAATGACCAAGTCACCAGTGTGGTTATTTTTTATTTCATTTTAGTCTGTAGTCAAGAATTCAGGAGGTAGGTAGGGATTTATTGAGACAATTTTTCTTACTCCAGATTTCTTGAATCATTTCCCTTTAAATGACTGCCAGGGGAAGAAAATCTATAGCTTATCATTCTAATATTCTATTCTTGTGTCTCTCAAATAATTAGGAAGTTGTTATTGGTATTCCTCTCCATGTAATTATAAATGCTTTCAATAGTAACTCTTACTTTTCTCCATCTCTTACCCACTTTCAGGACATCCTTTCCTGGATATCAACTTTTTGTATATATATTTTGAACTTTGTTCATCTAAACACTGAAGAACACATAAGAATTTATGAGCATCCTTTTGGTTTTACATAAAGATCCAACCTTGTTTCTCTAGAAAAAAATAAATAACTTTGTGATTCCAAACTTAATGCCCAATCTAATCTACTCTATCATTTCAAAACTTTCAAAATACCCTTAAGATAAATGTGATGGATAGATTGGGGAGTTGGGTGGGGTATTTTTAAAATTAGGAAATATAATAATTACTTTATACTTTAAGAACATATAATTTAGGTGTTTTTGTTGTATTTTGTTTTGTTTTTGTTGCAGTTGAATCATCAATTTTTTTTAACAATTCAAAGGCAATATGATACTCTGGAAAGAGCATTACACTTAGAAGCTATGAGTTCCAGTTCTATCCCCATGATCTGTGACATTGGACAAATTACTTAAATTCCCTTGACCTGCATTTCCTCATCTGTTAAAAAAAATAGAGATGATAATTTCTGCCTTATCTACCTCATATGATTGCCATAAGAACTGAGGATTATAACTTTAAAATTCTGATTTTTAATTTTTATTCTTGATGTGGATTTACCAAATATAAATATGTTCTCTTTAGTCATTGGGTTTAAGAGATTAAGAATTTCACAGTACCTGTTGCTGACTCTTCATATTGAATATTCTACCTTCCATCATGCTTGGAAATGAATATGTTATAGACAACTCCTAGTGAGAAGATCTATTTTTATATGTGTAAAAATGATGGAGCTGGGGGAGGGGTATTACTTTAAGAAATTAAATAGCATTAAATTTTAACAGCAAGAGAGCTGACTATGAATACCTTAAAAGTCTTTCTTGATTATGTAGTCAGACAGGATTCAAATAACTAGGAAAAGTGTAACTTAAGAACAAAATTTACTAGGAAGCCAGCCAGATTAATTAAGGAAGGTACTCTCTAAGCCAAAATCTACTTCAGTAGTAAGATAAAAGAAAGAAAGAAACTTTTCTCCTTTAATTTCTGCTTTTCCGTCTTGTCCTTTAAAAACAGCAAATAAGAAAAAGAAAGAAACTCATTTTTGGATGAAGATTATCCCTTCTTATGTTCTTCTCTCTCATTATTCTTGGAGCCTTGCCCCTTTCTGTCTAGAACTACCCTGTTTATTAATAATGAAAGTGTGAAAATGTGTATGGTTTGGCTGCAAGGACAGAAATGAGGCACTGGCTTTTAGTTATAAGCTGAACTTATTCTGATCTTTGAATTAGATGAATTACATAGGAGGAAAAGGTTTAGAAGTCTGATTTTCTAGCAACAACCCTTCCTTCCATTATTTGTCATTTTCTTCCTTGGGACAGGTATACGGTCCTTTTTAAAACAGTTCTTTTAAATTTTGCATGTATCCCTAAGTAGCAAGTAGTTCCAGAGATGCATTGCTACATTCCAAACTGTGAAAAGAAGAGCTACTTTCTCTGAAAGGAAAGGAAGGAAGAAAGTGTTGGATCCTCTTGAATAGTTTTATAAAGTTAATTTTACGAAGTGTGTTTCTATTTAAAAACAAAATCTTTCATCATAATGTTTTGAGAATAAGACATTTTCTAAATGTTGATTTCTAGTCAGACATAAAATGCAACCCCATCTTTCATTTCAAGGGAAAGGCAGGATAGTCAATGGAAACTCAATTAAGAAATGGAGGGTATAGAATTTGCCATTGGTACTTGAGCATATATTTTCTTCATTACTTTCTCTTTTCCCATTTGTCAAGATATGGTTGGCACTCTAATTTTTTTTCCACTTGCTCTTTTCTTACTTGTTTAAATATCATCTGTAATATCTTAATAATTAAGGAACCTATGCATCAAACAGTGCTTTTAAGCCTCACATGGATATGATGACTCAAGGGAATGGGATTAATCTTTGGAATAACAGGGGTAGGAAATTTACCTATTCCTTTTTCACAGGAAGAAAATGGAAAGCACACTTAAGTACTATGTGGGACAACCAAATCAGTGAAGAAAGAACTCTTTCAATAGCTATTTCATAGAATCATTAAACTGGAAAATGTTTTTTAAGGCTTTTTCATCAGGCACATATATAACAACTGATGATTGTCAATTCAGTTTTAAGAGCTTATCGGGGCTAATGGTTCCCGACAACAATCTTGGTAGGCATTACAGTATTTTTAATTGGCTTCCAGTCAATAAATTTGTTGCTTAAACAAAAAATACTTCTTACTACATCTTATGTCCATTTTCTCTTTTTTTGTTCTCTGTAGAAATGGAGAATGATTGGCTAGCGACCTTTTTCATGTAACTACAGACAGTTATTAAATCATCCTGAGCCTTTAGGCCTTCAGAATAAAGTGCTTAACTGCTTTCACACTCCTTTATATGTCTTATTTTCTATCTCTTAAATTGTTTTCACTTCTTTTTCTTGGTCCCTATCTACTGTCTTCACATCTGTTATATAAAAAGTGAATACTTACATAAAAATGATACTAATCTTGATCTATTTTGTTTTTAATTGATCTGAGCAATGATGTGTAAAAATGAAATACAGTTTTTGCTTGTTCAATTAATTTCTATTAAAGATTTAAGTGCCTATTATATATAAGATCCAGCATTGAATGCTAGAGATACCAGGTAAAAACCTCATTCAATATTCCAAGTAAGTAAGAATCTGAAGGGGATACCATAAGTCTAGAAAATAACTAAAATCCAAAATGTGACCTTGCAAACAAGAGATCTAGACAAAATTTTATAAAAAATCTGAATGGAAGCACATCATTTATGGCATGGAACACTGGAAAAGACTTCTTGAGGGAAGGAATAGCTGGGCAAGGCCTTGAAGGAAGAACAGGAAATGCAAAGGTACAAAAGGTACCTGTTCTCCAGGCAGGGATGGGGGTAGGCTTTTAGAAATGTGAGGTAGAAGAAATAAGGTTAACAATAGGAATAGTCCATTTAAGTTAGAATACCAAGTATGTGAAGGAGGAGTTATACACCTCACTGTTTGGGTTATAATTTAAGTATGAGATGGCAATGATAGCACTTATTAGGGAATCCCATACTCAACCCTGGTGGTTTGTGTAAGTGCCACTGGGGTGAAAGTGTCAAGTGTCATTTTCTATGTGATTAATAGAGAGCAGGAGACATTGTACTTCTTAGATCTGTCTTTCTCTATGTTGAGACAGTTATGATATAGTAGTATATTAATACTGTGAGTTGTGGACCCTTTAGGTGACATGGGAAGCCTATGGATTCCTTTCTTATAAGATTTTAAAATGCACAAGATCAAATATATCAGAGTACAAAGAAAATCAATTTTATTAAAATACAATTATCAAAATATTTTTAAATGTTCATTTCTTTTTGTTTTAAGACAAAAATCTTTCCTTGTAAAATTCTGAGAATAAGACATTTCTATTTTTTTATTTCTAGTCAGACTTGAAATGCAAGTTCATATTTCAATTCAAGGGAATGGCAATAGATTCAAAGAATAAAACTCAGAAACAGGAGTAGACTATAGGATCTGTCATTGGTACTTGAACACATGTTTACTTCATTTCCATTTTCCCATCTATTAAGATGTAGTTTGGACTCACTTTTTATAGTTGCACTTTCCCTAACTGTTTAAATATGGTCTCTGACAAAAAAAAAACTGAGGGATCTCCCTGGATAACACTTATTTTATACCACACGTGTGCATAATGACTTAAGGAAATAGAAAGAGCTTGGGATGTGCAATATTTCAATGAATAATAGTCATATGACCTTGGCAGGATAGAGTTGGTTCCCCATGGCAAGATGTGCATGGTGAGGTACTATATATCATATTTTTACTCCTAGGATAGCATCAATAAGTAGATAAGCAATTCTTAATGACAATGAGAAAATGTATAATTAAAAAACAACCAAACAAACCTCTAAAGAGCTTTAAGCCTGTTACTCTTCTAGACATTGGAAGTTTCTCAGACAGAAGATTAGACTAGATGTAGAAGTACTAGTATAATTATAATCAGAACTCTCCCATGAGCAGGTAGAGGACAACAATACAGTTCCCTGAGGATGTCCAAGCCACAATTCCCATAGGACCCATGCATTTAGGGTAAAAGTCTTGGCTCATTCGTCATGAGAACATGCCATATCGGATGCAGTAGAGATTGGAACCCCAGTCTATCTACTTGCTGGCAGTGACCTCTAGCCTCAGCTGACTGCAGCTCTCTCATCATGGAACAAGGGTAGTGAGAACTGACAGCTAGTTCAGAAACAGAGAAAGGCCACTTTTATATTTGCATACCCTTTCCCTTAATTGTGGCCCAACCTCCCCCTTCTGTCATAGTGTTGTTCTTTCCTCAATTTCTATTGTGACACCCCATAGTAGCATTAATAGCCAATACTTTAGACAGGTTGATGGAATGAAAAGGGTACAAAAAGATTATTTTCTTGTATCATAGTTTCAATAATAGAATATGTATGTGGATACCCGTAGGCATGCACACACACACTCACACACATATTTATATGTATATATTATATATATGTGTGTGTGTGTGTGTATTATACATATGTTTAGGTATATATATATGTATATATATAAGTATATTTTATACACACACACACAAGATGTGTGTTTATATAAAATTTGTTGTTGTATGTCTTCATCTTGCATCTTCAAATCAGTGTTATATCTGGAAGGCTTACCACACCTAATGTTGCATAAGTTTATTTAGAGATCATATGTTCAGAGTTTTAGAGCCATAAGAGACCTTGGAGGTCATCTAGTACATGTTTCTCCTAATGTAGAAGTGGAAACTGAGACCCAGACAGCTTAAATGACATGCCTAAAGTCACACACATTGTAATTGATGTGGCTGCGATTCAGGCTGAGGTCCTCTGGGTCCAAATTCATTGTTGTTTCTATTAGGCACAGGAAAATAAGTTGATTTTTTTAGGAAGTAATAATAGGTACACAGGCATTTTTATTTTAAAATAAGAAAGAATTTTTAATTATTTTAGAGAGGCCCCAGTGGACTATGAGAATCAGTGTTTAGCGAGATAACCCTATTCAGTTAGGAGAGGTAGGAGTCCTATTAAAGGTAGCTGAGAAACTTTATCAATCCATTTTGAACATTTTGATCAAAAAAATTAAAATGATATTATGGACTTGTCTGGGTATTTCATTGGTGTAGTGAGTTCCCAGGTGAAGAAACTATCTTTTCCAATCTAGATCAGAACCTTTTCTGTAATTTGTATTCTTTGAGAATTGCCTAGAGCAGTGGTATCAAACTCAAATACGACTGAAGACTACTGATCCATATATAAGGATCCCTGTAGGCTGCATATTGATTTAGTTTTAAAACATAGTGTTATCTATGTTTTATTGTATTTTGTTTATATCATTGAATATCTCCCAATTACATGTTAATCTGGATTGGGCAGTACTCTGGGGGACAGTGTGTTTCTGGGCTAAAGAATTGAGAGGTTAAATTTGCTCTATGTCCAGCAGCTAAGATGAGTCAGAGATGCAATTTAAGAACAGGTCTTTCTGGCTTTGAGGTTAACTATCTGTTCACTTTGACTGGCTGACTCTCACTTTAGAGTAGGGATGTTTATCTCTACTCCTGATGGATAATGTCTTTATTTGTCCTGAAAGAGTTCTCCGTTTGAAGCCATAATCTCGTGGGCAAGTCACAGTTTCTAGGGACCCTGATTTTCACATTTATAAAATAGCAACAATAATAACCCATATACTAATCATTGTCAAAGGATTATTGTATGAATCAAATAGGTGTGTAGGCACTTTATACATGGTAAAATGCTATATAACTATCAGGTTTTAACTATTAGAACTCATACCAATAATTTTATTTTTATCTTCTCCACCAACTTAGGTTGCTCCTCAGACTTAATTAGCTTATTTCCATTTCTATTACCCAGAACATTTATTGCTAAATATTTTAATTAATACTGGCTGTATGGTAATTACTGTGAAAAATCATTCTATAAATTCTCCGAGGTAACTGTGTGGGATTGACCAACTTTCTTAAATGTGACCCTTTAGCCCATTGGGCATTCAACTAACCATAGTGCAGACCTTATCATTCCTGGATTGTTGAGAATGGTATGTGGGATGGAATGGAAAGCCTCACTGCATTCCAAGTACAAATAGATTAGATCTATTGCTTTCTCTTTATCTACATTGCCTGCATCTTTATCGTAGAAGGAAATTAAATTGATCTGGCATTATTTATACTTCACAAAGCCTAGTTGGTTACTACCCAGTACTTCATGCTCTTGTAGGTAATTGAAAATTGATTGGGTGTTGAACTCCCAGGTATTGGTCTGTAATCATAACTATTATCCTCTTTACCTTTCTGGTAGAGAGGCACTATATTTACCCTTTAACAGCATTCAAAGACTTCTGTGATTCTCTATTAGATCAGAAAATTAATCATGGCACCACAATAATATGTATTAGTTGCTTAAATATCCAAAGATACTTTCATACATATATATATATGTGTGTGTGTGTATGTATATGTGTGTATGTATATATAGTTTTTAAATAATACAGTTAACTTTCAAGTATCCATATTAATGTGGGAACTTGTTTGTGTAATCCAAATACTAGGTAGTTTAAAAATCATTTGTATATAGCTTTGAGATATGAGTATATATGTCATCTGATTATGAGTTTGTGTAATGTGCTCAATAAATGCTTGTGGACTTATTGATTAAATAATAATAAAGTCCCACTGTGAAGATTTGACTCACAAAGACACAGAAAGCTCTCAGACTTCCTGAGGCTACTTACCTGCTAAGAACTCTTCTCTCCTTCACTATTTATCCCTAGGAACCTGGTAAAAACAATTTCCTTAGATAGAGGCAAAGTACTGGTCCAAAGCAGCAGGCTTGTTTTTACTTGGTTCCTGCTTATTCCTAGGAGGTAATTAAATGTTTAGATTTAAGAGCTACTGGGTTAATGTAAACAATGGTCTTTTCATGTGAACAAAAGGCTCATTTAAGCATTGTACAGTAACACTATTAATAAGAACTTGAAAGCAGATAAAGTACAATGAAGATAATGAGGAGATGGCTGGTAATTCTCTTCCCCAATACAGTTTGACTTCCTTGTTGTCCTACTACTTATTAGAGTCGCAGTTCTGATTATCTGACCACAGACAGACTTTTCACTAACAAGGAGAGAAATATTAAATGTCTCCTCTATTCCTTTTGTAATCATTGTCTTACTTATGGTTCCACTTTGCTTATTAAGATCTGTTGTTTTTAATCCTTATGGTTTGGGGAGATTTTTTTCCTAATAAAATATCAGCAGAGTAGAAAAAATGATGGATTCAAATCTCATTCAGATTCGGCTTGTTTTTGTGTAATACTTATATGATCCTGGACAAGTCAATTCACCTTCTAGCACTCAGTTTACTTATCTGTCAGAGTGAGTGGGGATAGATAACCTCTAAGGTCCATTTCCTAATTTATATCTATGATGCTGTGACCTTTCCGCTTGAATCTTTCCTCGATTATCCTCATTTCTCTTCTTTCTCCACATAGCTGTTCTATTCCTTAGGGCTTTCACTTGATGAGTTGGATCCATATGTTTCCTTCTATAAACCTGGAAGCCATTTAGAACTCTTTGAAATAAGCTGCTATATTTTAGAAAATTAGTGAGGATACTGGAACAGAACACAGACTGGCTAAAGCAAAATTCAGAAATCATGAATGCAAAGGAGTCATTCTCTATAGGGTTTATTACTGAAAGTTGTATATAATGTACATTAGATATTTCCCATTGTTTTATTTTCATCAAATTTGTGATCCTTCCTAGCTTTCATTTAATTCTGAATAGACATTACATTTATCATGTTTATTAGCTTCCATCCTAAAGGACTATTAAGAAAATGCAGAACAATGGGAGCTAGCATAAAATAGTTTGGACATTCTTCATCTTTATTTTTTGGAATGTTTTGACTGTGGATATTAGAATTTAAGCCCTCTGATATTTATATGGATTAATATTTTAAATCGTATAATCATTAGACATTCACAGAATAGCGTTATCCAAGAGTTGAAAGGCACCTTAGAAGATACTCAATCATGGCCAGATCTAAAAATGAAACATTATTCCATCATACCCTGACAGTAGTCACCTAGGTTCTACTTGAAGACCTCAAGTGAGAGGCATATTATTCCATTCTTCTTTTGGATGCCTTTAATCATAATTAGGTAGTATTTCCCTACGTCAAGTCTAACTTGCTCTACCTAACTCTGCATCCCAAAATTGTATCTTTTTTTCTGACCTCTACAAGACTAACAGGCCAAGTATAATTTCTTTCACATAACAATCTTTCTGATACTTAAGACAGCTATCATGTTCTCCCTGATATTTGTTTCTCTAGGCATAAAAATCTCTAGTTTCTTATACTGATTCTCACACTTTACTATCCAAATGATGTTTTTATTATATGTCTATCTTCCTCTTGGAAGAAAAATAGCAAGAATAACAAGAAACACTAATAAATATGAATTATTGTTAGTTGCTTTTATTCTTTAGGGACCAGGAGGAAGCCTTCCCTAAGTGCATTTCTGACATTCTACCTAGGCACCCTGAGCCTGAGAAAATGGCTGACAGAGCAGAAATTTATGTCCATTTTTTCTTTTTATGACCTCTGTAAAAAACAAAGAATAATTGGTAGTTACGATCTTTGTAGCTTAACACTTGCTGGGAAGAAGTGTACTAGGGAAATGGGGATCCAGAGGAGATGGGCCTTCTAGAAACTGCCTAGTTTAATAATTATTGATAAGTAAGACCTGGACACAGCACTGACGCAAGGCAAATGGTAGTAAATTAAGAAATCTTTCTTGTTCTCTATTTTTTCCCACACACTTTATCTGCAAAACCTGATTACCAAAGGGAACATTACCAAAGTTACCAAAAAACCTGATTACCAAAGGGAAACAGCTAAGAAAAACATAATTCTTCTACTCTAGTTCTTTAGTTTCATTTTAATGAGAAATATTACATCATAAAGTTTTATTTCCATGAAGTGGGACTTTTTCAAAGACCTGGAGAACAAACATGGTATGACCAAAAGAGTACATCCTGGCTTTTGAGTTAAAAGACCTGGGTTTGCTTCCTCTTCTTGGCTTACATGTTTCAACTTAAACAAATCACTTAAATTCATCTCTGTTGTCTCATCTTTAAAATGATGGAACTGGATTAGGCAAGCTCTGTGCTCAAAATCTGTGGTCTTATGGGTGAAGCCTCTTGAAAATAAAAAGTTTATAAAAGTACTACCTCTTTATTTTGTAACTTGCTCATTCTGAAAAGGAAGAAAAAGTGCCTTTAAAAAAAGAGAGGGGAGAGAGGCAGCCATTGATGGATTTATTTTGCCTTTGGCCTGATTTTTAAATTTCCTTTCTTTAGCAATACTATTCAGATAACTTATTACATGACACAAATGTTTTGCATTTTAAATTTACTTTGAAATAAAGATTTATTTTAAAAACAAAACAATGTGAATGTATGCAAATAGGATGTTATTTTGTGAAAGCTGTGATATATTATTACAGAGTATTGGTGTATGGAGAGCTTGATTTATAATACTGAATAGTTAATATGAATAAGTCATAAATAACAATATTTAACTTCTTCTGTGTTTGCTATTACCTTGACTCTAAAAGGAGTCAGTATGGATTAAGCTGAACAAGTGGTGCATATTTGAATATGTACATGCTCACTTAGGTCCCACCTTCTTCAAAAGATGCAAATATTTTGCTTTGTTTTATAATAGATAGTAATATAAATACATTAAGTTGTAGAATGCAGGCAATATATTTTTTTCTTAATTCAATAAATTATAAGGGTTCATTCTTTTATTCCTCTCACAAACTACTTCACTTCTTCACACTTCTTCCAAACTGAACAATAAGAAAAAAAGTAAAACCCTCATAATAACTATTCATAGTCCAGTCAAGGAAATTACCACCACTTTGTGTGTGTGTGTCTGTGCGTGTGTGTGTGTGTGTGTGTGAGAGAGAGAGAGAGAGAGAGAGACAGAGAGAGAGAGACAGAGAGAGAGACAGAGAGAGAGAGACAGAGAAAGAAACAGAGAGACAGAGACAGAGACAGAGATTTTGCATTTTAAGTCTACCTATCTCAGGTGTTTCATCTCCACTTCTCTGGATTTGTGATTTATAATTGCATTAACTAAAGTCTTTGCAAGTTTTCTTCACAATGATTTTGTTATTGTATAAGTTGTCCTCCTTGTCCCTACTCACCTCATTTGTCATTTTCCAATTTCTTCCAAAACAATACTTTGTTAAGAAATGTTTTTGAACAATAATATGAGGAAGAGCATTAGCCTTACCTTAACATACCTTTGATGGTATGTTCCATGAATTTTTATGAATGTCCCATATACTGAGCCTCCATTTAATTTTTTTTTGCCTTTTCTTGGGAGGGGAGGGCAATTGTGGTTAAGTGACTTGCCCAAGGTCACACAGCAAGTAAGTGTGTCAAGTGTCTGAGTCTGGATTTGAACTCAGGTCCTCCTGACTCCAGGGCTGCTGCTCTATTTATTCACTGTGCCACCTAGCCACCCCCAATTTAAATTTTTTGCTTGAGAACAACTGGACTGCAGATCCAAGGTTCAGAGGTAATAAGAATAGTTAACAGGATAAATTGTTTATAACATAACTAAATCTCAATTCGACTCTTAATTATTTTTAATGAAAGCTTTATTGTGTTGACTCTAGAATCTTAGTTTATCATTTTGGCTAGTTACATTTAGTCTTCACATGAGGTGCATTTAATTTTCTATTAAAAATAACCAGCCAAAATATGTGTTTCTTTATAAGATACAATTGACTTCAGATGTATTCAGAGTTTGATTATTTTTAAAAATTAATCTCAGTCTATTGAATCAGATGCAAATGAGTAAAAAGATAGCGCTTGATGGTAAATAAGATAATAGCAGGACTTGGGAGAGTACTGAAATTCTTATCCCTACTATAGACTTTATAACCATGGAAATAATTATATGCATACATATATGTACGTAGATGTATAAATACAGATAAAGATATTATACACAATATGTACATGTCTGTGTTACTTGAGTGTCATGATAGTAGAAATTCGGGCATTGAATGTTCTAAATATCTTCTAGAAAAAGAGATGATACTCCCAGGGGGTGGAGGAATGTAACTCTCACTTTCTCTAGGGTTATTTGGACATCATATTTATTCAGAATAAGAGATGGAAAGCAAAATGTTTCTTCAATAATCTTAAAAGAGGATAAGTTTGCCCAGTTATTAGAAAAATAGCTAATCATTCTCTGGTCCTGAAGATGCATTATTCTTTGTGTGTATAAACTTTTCTATATTTAAATAGTGAATGCAAACTGGCCATTTCTTTGGTTTAGAGGGTATTTTTTAAATGGCATTTCTTAGCTATAGTGATAGGTTGGGAATATAACATTACATGAGTTACTTTTGGTACACCTATTGTCAAACTATATCCCTCCTTTATAGGTGAGGACAGTGAAGTTAAATGATCACCCCAAATATTTTCTTACATTTTTTACTCCTAAAATGTGGACAGTATGTTCTAGAAAGATGATCATTCCAGAAGACATTATAAAGTTGGAGTATTGAACCCTGGAGTAATTTCCTACGCCCTGCCCCCAGTGGAAACAAATGAGATGTACTTTCACAGTCATACTTTTTGCCTGATAATTGGACCTGGTTTGGGCTGTGGAAAAACTTCTTGTGATAGGGAAGAGAGAAAGTGACATAGCCAGGACATAAAGAAAAGTTTCAGGAATCTCAGCACTACACAAAACCTTCCATCACCCAATTCATTATCTATAATGATAATAGTTAGTATTTCTTCTGTTGTACTTTATGAAGTCCTTTACAAATATTATGTGAAATCAAACCATGTAATTTACTCACTTGATAATCAAACTAAATATCCCATTTGTAAAAATCTATGTAAAATGAAGAAAGAAATGACAAATTTTGAAGGTTTTAAACAGGGCATTTTTAGATTTTTTTTGTGAAAAGAAAACTGACCTGCTGGATCATTTTTTAAAAAATCTTGACTGTTTGCCAGATTGTTTCAATGAACAAATTGCTTTAGAAATTGTTTAGAAAATTTTCATTGGATGATGTTTTCACATTTCTTTACAAGAGAAGGACATGATGTCAAAAATTTATGAAATTTTCCCCCAAAACAAGTCTTGCCTTTTGACTAAAGATTATTTCTACAAGTTTATTCCCAATAGTGTTGGTGTTATGTGGTGAACATACAGGGTTTTTTCTACAACCCCCTTGTCATTATTTGGAAGTGGTTCTCTTCTTTCTGCCTTGGTGATGCAAAAAAAATGCTTAATACTTTCATTTCAATCTTATTGCTGATGTGAAAATATAATTTTAGCCATTATTTCACAGTATTTACTAATAGTGAGAGCTTACTAAAGTTTTGATAAATTATGGAGAAGTTAGAAGAAGCTGTAGGACAGGGATCAACCAGACCTTGAATTTTGTTGATATAGGGAAATTTCAGATGAGAAAACTTCCTAATCAATACAGAAGAGTACTTTCTTTGCAACTCTTAATCTTAGAAGGTTTCCTAAAGAAGGTGTCAAATACAAAGTGTGACAGTCAACATTCCTAATTTGGTTAAAATGTAATTGGGAAATATTTAACAAGATAAATAAATAAATTAAATCAAATTAAAATAAATAAATAAAACCTATAAATATTAATATGTAATTTTCTAAGTCAATATGTGTCCTTATGTATCGTTTAATTGACCCCATTTCAATTTTTAATTTGATACCACTGGCCTAAAGCAGAGGTTTCAAAGTGATGACTCCCTCCCTTCTACTCACAAAATTAAAATGTATTTGGAAATGTTTTAAAAAATAAGTAGAGACTTCTGGGGTTGGAGCCAAGATGATGGATTACAGAAAGTGCTCAGCTGAGCCTTCCCAATACTCTTCTCCAAACAATTTTAAAATAACACCTCAAATCAAATTCTGGAGTGGCAGAGCCAACAAAAGATCCAAGTGAAACACTTTTCCAACCCAAGACAACTTAGGAATTCAGAAGGAGAGATCTGTGACATGGGGGTGGAGGCTTGCCAAGAGCCCATGTGGATGAAATACTAGTGTTGGGACAAGGTGGTTGTGACAGAAGTAGCAGCAGATTTGGGAATTTCCAAGACAGAGATGGTAAGGGGAATTGGCAACTAGTCAGAAAGAGATTACACAGGAACCCTGTGCTAGGACTGGATATAAGACCAGATGCTATTTGGCAGCTTCATTGTCTATATTCTATACTCAGTTTTCTGTGTCATAGTTCAAGAACAGAGAGGGCTACTTTCAGTTCAGAGGGATTGGAAGCACTGAGGTGTGGTATCACTTCTATTCCCAAAGAATCAAGGACTCTGAAGAGCAGTATCAATTGCAATCCCAAAGGATCAATGGTCCTTCCAGGGTAAGGAATAGAATGCAGACCAGGGGAGCAGTTACCATACTTCTCCCTAGAGCACAGAACTTTAGAAGTAGTAAACATTTCTGAAGTCCCAGAGAGAGAAAAGAAATTACATTTAAAATAACTGCAAATAGGATGAGTCTATCTGTCAAGGTCCCAGGAAGTATATAAACACAGTTACAAAACACTTTTTTTCATCCCAATACAGACCTAAACAATTGGGGAAATATTAATTGAACGTGGGTAGAACAAGCCAATATAATAAAAATGACAATTCTGCATAAACTAATTTACTTTTTCAGTGCTGTAGCAATCAAACTACAAATGAATTATTTTATAATACTAGAGAAATTAGTAACAAAATTCATCTGGAAAAACAAAAGGTTGAAAATGCCAAGGACATAAATGAAAAAACAATATGAAGAAGGTGCCTAATAGATTAGGTACACACTAAAAACCTTTAAATGACCATAGCAATTTAGTGTTTGATAAAACCGAAGGTCCAAACTCGATATTTGACAAAACTTTCTGTGAAAACAGAAAAGCAGTTTGGCAGAATCTACACAGAGAACAACATCTCACCCTGTATAACAAGAAAATATCAATGTGATAAATGATTTGGGCATAAAGGGTGATATCATAAGTAATTAGGGGAGCATAGTAGGTTCCTTATGTATATATCTGTTAGATCTATGGATAAAGGTAGGATTTATTACCAAACAAGAGATAAAGAGGATTAACTGAAGTAAAATAGATCATTTTGATTACTTGAAATTTAAAAAAGCTTTTGCAGAAACAAAACTAGTGTAGTCCAAATTAGAAGTGAAACAAGGAATGGGAAAAAGAATTATAGTAAGTTTCCCTGATAAAGGTCTCATGACTCAAATATTTAGGGAACTGAGTCAAATTTATAAAAACAAAAACAGAGACAGAGATAGAGAGACAGAGAGAGATTCCTGAGCTGATAAATGGTCAAAGGCTATGAACAGGCAGATTTAAGGAAAATAAATCAAAGCTATCAATAGTCATATGAAAAAATGTTCCAAATCACTACAGACTAGAGAAATGCAAATTAAAACAGTTCTGAGATACCACTTTACACCTGTCAGGTTCACTAAAATGAAAGAAAAAGAAAATTACAAATGCTGAAAGGGATATAGAAAAATTGGAACACTAACATGTTGGTGGAGTTGTGAACCAGTGTACCATTCTAGAGAGCAATATGTAATTCTGATAAATGACTATAAAACTGTATATATACTCTGACCTAGCAATATCACTACTAGGTCTCTATCCCAGAGAAATCAAGGAAAAGAGAAAAGGAGGACCTATTTGTATCATGTGTGTGTGTGTGTGTGTGTGTGTGTGTGTGTGAGAGAGAGAGAGAGAGAGAGAGAGATGGTAACATTTAGCAACTCTTTTTTTTGTGGTGGAAAAGAAGTGGAAATCAAGGGGATGCCCATCAATTGAGAAATGGGTGGACAAGTTATGTTATATAATTGTGATAGAATACTAGTGTGCTGTAAGAAGTGATAAGCAGGATTGTTACCTGATTAGACTGTTATGAACTGATACAAAGTAAAGTGAGTAGAACCAAGAGGACATTTTACACAGTAACAGAAGGATTGTAAGGATGATTAACTATGAAAGACTTATCTCCTCTAATCAAAACATGATGATTCCATGACAATTCCAAAGGACGTAGGTTTAAAAATGCTTCCAGAGAGATAACTGGTGAACTTCAAATGCAGAGTGAAACAAGCTATTTTTTTTACTTTCTTTGTTTTTTATTATTTTCTTTTGTTTGTGTTTTCTTTTGCAATATGCCTAGTATGGAAATGTTGTGCATGACTTCCCATGTATAATCAATGTCAAAGTAGTTAACCTTTCAAATGGTGGGGAGGTGTAGGAATCAGTAAGAGAATTTAGGACTCACAGTTTTAAAACGTGTATTTTTGTCTTTTTAAAGAATATTTAAATTTTTTTCTCAATTACATGTAAAAAGCAAATTTCAGCATTCTTTTAAAAAAAAAACCTGAGTTCTAAATTCCCTCCTTCCTCTCCTTGAAAAGGCAAGCACTTTGATATAGATTATACATGTGCAGTCATGAAAACACAGCTCCATTTTAGCCATGTTGGAAATGATAAAAAAACAGACTGAAAGAAAGGGGGGAAAACAAGAAAAATAAAGTGAAAAAGAGTATGCTTTGATCTGCATTCTAGCTTCATCAGTTCTTTCTCTGGAGGTATAGGGCCTTTTTCATTATAAGTCCTGCAGAACTGTCTTAGATCATTGTACTGCTGAGAATAGCTAAGCCATTCAGAGTTGATCACCATTTAATATTCCTGTTACTTCGTCCTGGTTCTACTGATTTCTCTTTGAATCTGCTCATATAATAGACTTTCCAGGTTTTATTGAAAGCATCCTGCTTGTCATCTTTTTTTTTTTGGAGGGGGGAAGGCAGGGGAGTTGGGGTTAACCAACTTGCCCAAGGTCACACACCTAGTAAATGTCAAGTGTCTGAAACCAGATTTGAACTCAGGTCCTCCTGATTCTAGGACCCATTCTCTATTCACTGTGCCACCTAGCTGCCCCCATCACTTTTATTACATTTATTTATTTATTGTCTTGTTTATATCACTTATTTCCATGAGATTTTGAGTTACAAATTTTCTCCCCATCTTTCCCCAACCCACAACCCCAAAAGAGCAATCCCACTATAAAGCCCCTCCCACAATCTGCTCTCTCCTATGTCCTCCTCCATCACTCCTCTAACTTTCTGGTAGGGCAGGATGGGTCTCCCTCCCCCAGTACCTGTATATCTTAATTCCCACTTGCATGTAATTAATAATAATAATTTTCACATTTGATTATAGAACTTTAGATTCTAGATTTTTTCCCTTCCTCCCTTGTCACCCACCCATATTGGAAGGACTAGCAATTCAATACAGGCTGTGCATGTGTAATTATGCAGGACATTTCCACAGTGGACATACTGTGAGAGACTGATTATATATCACTCCTTCCTTTCCTGGCCCCTGCCCTTGTTCTATACTTTACCCTATCCCTGTCCCTTTACAGAACTGTATGCTTCCCACAACCCTCCCCCCCTCCAACTCTACCCTTACCTCTGTCATCCCGCCTCTCATCCCCATTCCCCTTATTCTTCTTTGTGGCAAGATACACAGTTTAGAGTTTGTCATTCTTCCCTAGGCAAATTCAATGAGAGTAAAATTAACCCTTTCCCTTTTGCCTTCTTGTTCTTCCCCTACATAGTAACAGCTATCCCTTGCCTCTTCTATATGAGATGATCAACCCCATTCTGTCTCTCCCTGTCTCATCTCATCCTATTCCTCTCCCACCTCACAATTTCACCTTTCAAAGTATCATCACTTCCTATTCAAATGATCCTGTGCCCTCTATGAACTCATATACACACATACTCAAATATGTATTCACACACATATCTATCTATCTATCTATCTAT
>CM053601.1:98301374-98322582 GCA_028646575.1 Pseudocheirus occidentalis | reverse complement strand
ACTCAAATGGCAAAAGAGACCCAAAAAGCCAATGAGGAGAAGAATACCTTAAAAAGTCAAATTTGCTGGATGGAAAAAGAATCTCAAAAGCTTTCTGAAGAGAATAACTCCTTCAGAACTAGACTGGAGAAAATGGAAGAAAATGACTTCATGAGAAAACAAGATACTATTAAACAGATCCAAACAAATGAAAAAATAGAAGGCAATGTGAAATATCTCATTAAAAAAAAACACTGACCTGGAAAAGAAATCCAGGAGAGACAATTCAAAAATTATTGGACTACCTGAAAGCCATGATCAAAAATAGAATTTAGAAAGCATCCTTCAAGAAATTCTTAAGGATAATTGCCCTGATATTTTAGAACCAGAGGGCAAAATAAAACTTGAAAGAATTTACCCATCACCTCTTGAAAAAGATCCCCAAAAGAAAACTCCCAGAAATGTTATAGCCACGTTCTGGAGTCCCAGATCAAAGAGAAAATATTACAGGCTGCCAAGAGGAAGCAATTTGAATACTGTGGAAACACAATCAAGATGAAACAGGATTTAGCAGCTTCTACATTAAGGGAATGGAGGACCTAGAATATGATATTGTGGAGATCACAGGAGTTAGGATTAAAACCAAGAATCACCTACCCAGCAAAATTGAGTATAGTGTTCCAGCAGAAAATTTGGTCATTCAGTGATGTTGAGGACTTTCGAACATTCCTGCTGAAAAAACCAGAAATGAAAAGTAAATTTGACACTCAAATACAAGGAGCATGAGAAGGTAAACATGGGAAAGAAATCATAAGGAACTTATCAAAGCTGAACTATTTACATGCCAACATGGAAAAATGATAATTGTAACTTATGAAACTTATTTCAGCATAAGTATAGGTGAAGGGCATACAAATGTATATATACATATACATATACATATACATATGTCTATATAGGAAAGTTTATATATGCATACAAATACATATCTGAGTATGTATATAGAGGGTACAGGATCAATTTAATAGGAAGGGACCATACTCTAAAATGTGAAATTCTGAGGTGGGAGAGGATTAGAATGAGAGGAGACAGAGAGAGACAGAATGGGGTTAATCATCTCATATAGAAGAGACAAGAGAGAGCTATTACAATAGATGGGAAGAACAGGAAGACAAATGGGAAAGGGTTAAGCTTACTCTCATTGAATTTGGCTTATGGAAGGAATGGCATAAACACCAAACTGGGTATCTTGCCACACAGGAGAGTAGGGTGGATGGTAATAAGAGGTGGGATGATGGAGGGGAAGGCAGGGTGGAAGAAGGGAGTGTTGCTGGAAGTACACACTTCTGTAAAGGGACGGGGATAGTGACAGGATAGAGAAGAGAATGGGGGGGTAGGATAGGAAGGAGGGAAACATAATCAGTCTTTCATAATATGCCCACTGTGGAGATGTTCTCCATAATTACACATGTACAGCCTGTATTTAATTGATTGTCCTTCCAATGGAGGTGGGAGACCAGGGAGGAAGAGAAAGAATCTAGAATTTAAAGTTGTATAATCACATGTAACATACACACACATTTATATATACATGTATATACACACATACATGCATACATATATATGTGTGTATATATGTATTGATATTTTTATTATTATTATTGTTAACTACATGCAACTGGGAATTAAGATTTACAGGCACTGTGGTAGGGAGATCCATCCTGCCCTACCAGAAAGATAGAGGGGTGAGGGCGAGGACATAGGAGAGAGCAGATTGGGGGAGGGGTTATACAGTGGGATGGCTGTTTTGAGGTGTTAGGTAAGGGAAAGATGGGGAGAAAATTTGTCACTCAAAATCTCGTGGAAATTAATAATGCAAACAAGAAAATAAACAAATGAATAAAAAAAAGATTTATGGGGTAGAGAAGACTTTATCACCAAACAAGAGTTAGAGAGCATTATAAAATGCAAAATGGATAACCTTGATTACATTAAATTGAAAAGTTTCTGTACAAACAAAGCCAATGTAACCAAGATTAAGAGGTAAGTGGGAAATTGGGAAAGAATTTTTAGATCCAGTGTCTCTGATAAAGATCTCATTTCTAAAATATACAGAGACTTGAGTCAAATCTATAAAAATACAAGTCATTTCCCAATTGATAAATGGTCAAAGGATATGAACAGGCAATTTTCAGAGGTAGAAATTAAAGATATCTATAAGCACAGGCTTTTTTAAAACTAGCTCTCGAAAACCTGAAAATTTATCAAAAGTGCTTTTTTTTTTTCATTCAGGGTAATAGTTAACTTTGTAGGGTATGATTTTTTTTTCCTGGAATACCAGTTCTTTTGCTCTTAGATATGTTGTGTTCCAAGACCTGTGGTCCTTTAATGTTTCTACTGCTAGGTCTTAGGTAATTCTAATTGTGCCACCATCATATTTAAACTGTTTTAATCTTACTGCTTTTTAATAATTTTTCCTTCAGCTGGGGATTTCAGAATTTGACTATGATATTCCTATGAGTTTTCCTCATAGGATCTTTTTAAAGTGGTGATCAATGGATTTTTTTCTATTTCTATTTTCTCTCCTTGTCCTAATGTTTCAGGACAGTTTTCTTAATTTTTTTCTTGTATTATTGTATCAAGATTCTTTTTTTTATCATGACTTCAGTTAGTCCAATTTTTTTGTCTTCCTGATTTCTTTTCCAAATCTGTTGTTTTCCTTATGTTTCACTTTCTCATATATTTTTTTCATTATTCATATTTTGTTTAATCATTTCTTGATCTTTTATAATTTCATTGGCTATACTTTGCCCAATTCTAATTTTCAAGGTGTCCTTTTCTTCCTTAAGATTCGGGATCTCCTTTTCTATTTGGTTGACTTTCCTTTCATACCCTTCTTATCTTTCTTGGATTATTCTTATTTTCTTTTTTAGTTTTTCCTCCACCTCTGTCATTTGATTTTTAAAGTCTTTTTTAAGGTCTTCTATGAATTCTTTTTGGGCATGTGACCATTTAACATTACTTGGGAGTTTCTTCACTTCAATTTCCTCCTCTGATGATGAACCCCAGTCATCTCTATTCTCATAAAAGGTCTCTATAGTTTCTATAGTTGGATTATTTTTTCCTTTTCCTGTGCATTTTTTGTAATGATAGCTTAGTTACTTATAGTCACCTCTAGCCCTGGGGTATGGGGAATGGTTCCTCTAGCCCAAATATTCAGTTCTTCCCTTTCATCCGGAACCAAAGCCAAACCTCCAGCCTCCTGTAAGTGCCTGCATCTAGGGGGTACTGGCTGACTGCTTCTGCATTCATGGGTGATTGTGTGCTGGTTCCTTCTCAACCTCCCTGTTCTTTGCAGCCCACTGCATCTTGTGTTCCTAGTCATCAGAGGTTCCATTGATCTTCCTGGGCTCAAAGACCCAATTCCCCTCACTATCTGGGAGTGAAAGTTCTGGTGGCTGGGGTCTAGGTGGCCTCTTAAACCAACTAACTCCAGGGCTTGGGGCTTGTTTCTTTTTTGTTTGTTTGTTTTTTGTTTTCTTTGTTTTTATTTTGTTTGTTTTTTTGAGGGCAGTCAGGGTTAAGTGACATGCCCAAGGTCACATGGCTAGTTTTGTGTGTGTGTGTGTGTGTGTGTGTGTGTGTGTGTGTGTGTGTGTGTGTGTTAAGTGTCTGAGGCAGGATTTGTGCTCAGGGTCCAGTGCTCTATTCACTGCACCACCTAGCTGCCCCTTTGGAACTTGTTTCTTAAGAGGCTAGCTGCTTGCTCTTAAAACAGAACCTAGCGTCAAGGTGTTAATGCTCTCAAAGGGACCAAACCTTGTTCTGCGATTTTTCCTTCTTATTTTCTCAAATTGTCCCAGGAGGACCCTGGTCGTACCCCCATTCTTATTTATCTCCACCCATACTTTGTTCACCCTAAGGTGCTATTTTAACTCTTTTGTGGGAGAAGATCTTGAGAGTTTTGAATTTTCTGACCTACTCTGCCATCTTCCCAGAATCATCTCTGTGCACTACTTTTAAAACAGGGATTCCTAAATGTGTGTGTGTATGTGTATGTAATGTACTCCTTTGATGCCTACTGAAAGCCATTCAAGCATATACAAGGGGCTACTACCCTTTTCAAGTGTTTTTAAATCCAGAAAATAAAATACATAGAATTTTCCACATATGTGTGTATATATATATATATTCATAATATAGCTACATAATATGTCATCCATATATGCACATATGTACACAAGCACAATTGAAATAAAAAGTAATATTTTCCTTAAGTTTGCAGATCTGATAAAATATTTCTTGAAATCTATCCATACCCAGATTAAGACTTACTGCTTTACAAGATCTTTGACAAAGACCATTTATATAAAATAAATTCTTTTTATTACATTTTGTTTTGATTTGTTTTTATTTACAAAACATGTAGATAGATTTGGGAGAGTTTCTGAAAGTACCTTAGCATGTGAGATATAGTGAAAAGCTTGGCAATTATGAGACTTTGGCTTATTCAGTACCTTCAGATCAGATGGTATATTACTTCTCTATTCAAATTTTTAAAAATCTCTTTTATGTTTTCCATGGTTCTTTGAGAGGAAAATACAATGGGGAAAAAAGATTTAGAAATGTATTGAGCATATAGTTACAATAACAATACTTACTGGCAGATGATACTATTCAGCATTAATTATCGGAAACACATTTCTTTCTATTTTGCCTTCTGATGGTGCTCTGAGATCATGTTAAAGATAACAAGAATGTTGTGTGACTATACATCAAAGCCAAAGCAAGGGAATCCTCGGTATTCTAATACAATTAATTGTAACTGAGAATTTATAGGAAAACCAAATAGCCAAGAGGTTGTTGTCAAGTGATAGGCTCGGAGCTTGAGCTCCTCTTGTCTCATGTAGACAGAGAAATGAAAGCATTACCCTTACAGGGAAATGAAAGGGTCAGCCAAAGGTCAAGTGGAAAGATAAATTAGTGATGGAGGGTGTAAGTTTCTGTGGAAGAGAACAGAAGAGCTGATAGTTTAAAAGGAAGTCATTCGCACATAAAAACAATGAATAGTTTTTGCAGTAGTGATCATGTGTGTCTGCTAAGCTGTCCACACATTCTTTATTGGCCCTTTTCATGACCAATGGAATGAATTGTCAAGGGAGTAACTCATCATCCTGGGGACGAGGAGAATCTCTGGTGAGAAGAGTATATAAAACTAAAACTAAAAAGAAAGAACAGTAGAGATGAAAGGCTTCATTCTTCTTGGGATGTGCACAGTAGCACAGTAGCCCATGAAAATGCTTCCTTCTGACTGTGAAAGATCACTTTGTTCTACTTAAACCAGTCCCCCAAGCTGGTTCTTTACATAATATTCCCTCAGACTACATATGGCTGGTTAATAACACCTAAAGTCACTTTACTTGATTATGTGAGAAACTCGTTTAATTTATATAAGCTCATTATACACACTATAGTAGATACTACAGAACAGTACTTAGGAGTGAAAGAAAAAAAGGAAGTGGGATGGTTTATGAGCTGTATCATTTGGAGTACTACAAAATTGAGAGTTTACTATCAGGCATAGATCTTTTAAGCAAGCTAAAAACCAGCTTGCTTAATTTAAAGCCCTCCAATATAAAAGTCAGATGACCCTGCCTATACCTACTCTGTTATTTAATCTCCAGTGGAGCAATTAGATGGCACAACAGACAAGAGTATTGAACTTGGGTTAAGGAACACCCAATCTTGAATGCTGTCTCAGACATTTCTAATTGCAAGAATCTGGGTAATCCACTTCTCATATCAACTATTTGGTAGGGTTCTTGCACGGACTGAATGAGATAATGCATGTATTTTGCAACCCTTTAAGTACTACATAAATGCTTGCTATTAACATTGTCAATTTATGCACCACCATGTGTATTAGAATTGTGTAAAGCTGTTTATTACTCCCACACTCAACTAGGGGCTAATTATCTAATTTGTGAAATAAATATATTCCAACTTAATCTTACTTTACAAAAATCCTCCTAGTGTTTACTTGTAGACGAGCTTTATAATTTTCAACAAATCATTTATTTGTACTAACTTGTTCCTACTCAGTATAGACCCAATAGCAAGACCCTTTAATAATTTTTTATCTACCATTTTTAAATATTTTGTCTTCCTGACATTCCACCATTCCCATTGTAGTGATGATAAACCCTAGGTATTTCCCACAAACTGTTCCTGTTACTACTGTTGCTGAGATGTTATACAGCTAGAGAAAATAATGAAATTGGGTTAAATGAATTAACTGAAACTTTGTGCTCTCTAGCTTCAACAGGACACTAACTCCTACACTCCACCAATTCTTTTGTACACATATTTTCTAATTCTTTCCCCTACGTTATCTCTTCTAACCCCCATTTCTGATTTGCCCTCTTGTCTCCCATTATTTAGTCCTTTTTCCTCACTCTTAGCAGTTGACTAGCCCTGTACCTTTACCTAGAGTTAGACTTTATGAATTCACTCAAATACCTCTCTTTCCCTCTCTCACTGTCTTCATCAGTTTTTTATTTTTATTTTTTCCTTTAATCTCAGAGGATGAGGTGGTACTGTCCTTTCCCAAAGGTAACCTGTCTACCTGTATCTTCAATCTCATATTTTTTTCATATTCTCCATGATCATTTTTCATCATTCATAGCAATCTCTTAAAAGAGCTTCAGTCTTTCCTTCTCTTTTGAGTTCTTTTCCCTTAACTTAGAAACTTGATCACATCCTTCCTATTAAAGATAAAGAAAAAAAATCTTCACTTGATTCTGACCTTTTCTCAAGATATCATCCTATCTTACCTTCCCCTTTCACTGTTTAACTTGGAAAAAACAGTATTCAATGAATTTAGGCCTCTCCTTTCTTACCAATTCTCATCCCTCACCTTCTTGCAGTCCTGGTTCTGGAATGGTTCTGGAATCATCCTCTCAGAGTTGTACCTGTTAATCCTCCTTATTGCCAAGTTCAATGTCTTCTTTCCTTTGGACAATTCTCCCAGACTTCTCTGTGACTTTTAACATTGTGGTCTACCTGATATCTTCTCTCTTGGTTGGATTGCTATTATGCTCTAATCATTCTCTTATTTCTTTAACTAAACTTTATACATCCATATCTAGCTTCTAATACTTGAACAAAGTTAATGTTCTTCAAGCTTCTATCTTTTGTCCTTTTTCTGTACTATTCCTTTGGTCTTTTCATATGCTTACTTGAAGGAATTCATTATATTCAGCCCAAAGAAGAGAATATGTACCATGGACATATATGTTAGCTTTTTTTTCAAGTTCAAGTACTTGCAGCACAGTCTATGGAAGAGAAACTGGAATTTTTTTCTCTTTGATTTCTTTGGTCACAAAGGCAGAACCAAGATTAAAGGGTGGAAGTTGCAAAGAAACAAATTCAGGCTTAAGCTCAGGGCAAATATCTAACAATTTGGAGAGTTCAAACCTGGAATGAGATGTAGTGAGTTCTTTCACATTGGAAGTCTTCAGCTTTAGTGGTTCTCAACCTGTGGGTTATGTTCAATTTGTAACAATAAAAAGACATCCTGCATACCAGATATTTATATTATGATATGTAACAGTAGCAAAATTACAGTTATGAAGTAGCAACAAAAATAATTTTTATGATTGGGGTCACCACAACATGAGGAACTGTATTAAAAGGTCACAGCATTAGGAAGGTTGAGAACTGCTGAGTTAGATGATTACCTGTCAGATGTGTAATGATTGAGATGCAAGGGGAACTACATGTGTCTTGAGCTCTTTTACAAGCCACAAATTCTGGTGTATGATTCTTCCCTCTTTCTTACTCCATACATCCAAACATTTCTCAGATATTTTCTATTCTCTCATCAGAATCTGAGAATTCTGCCCATCTCAACTCACTTTGTGAGCACTCTTGGTGAGTCCTTCTTCTGTTCTTCTTAAGACTATTTTAATAGCCTCTTAGCCAGTCTTTTTACCTTCAGTCTATCCCTCCTAAATACTGCTGCTCAAGTAAGGATGCTAATGCACAGTTCTGATTATGCTTCTCTTCTACTCCAAAACCTTTTGTAGATGGTTATTTCCTAGTGAAAATAAATATGAATTCCTGATTCTGGCATTATTTTCTAGTCTTTATATTTAACAGTACTCTGCATTCTAATGAAAATGAGGCTTTCTGTTCTACCCTTTCACCTTTGAACCAAGACTCCTTGAGAGCAGTCTCTACTTTTTTGACTGTGAAAATTTAAACTTCAATAGGCTGTTGTCTATATCTTATGATTTTATAGAAGTAATAAGGGCATATCAAGAGTAGATATTTTATTAGAACACAAAAGTAAATAATAATAAAAGTTCAAATGTGATATAAATGTAATAAAATGAATTAAAGAATTCAAGTGTTAACTGTTTTGGAAGTGCAGTATTTGTTGACTGAATTTTAATTGATTCATTTATACTTTTTGGACATGACACCTTTCAAAACCAGTTCATGACCATGTTCCTTCAGTGCTTTTAATATTTCCTTAAGTTCTCTTAAGTAACTTTCCTGAATCTTATTAGATCAGAATAATCTTACTTGTTAAATAGTTAAATTCTATCATTGTAAAATAGAACATTGTTTAAGGGCTTACAGAAGAAAAAAAGTATTAGAGGCCTCCAGCGTAGTCAAACCCATTCTCCTTACTACTGAAGAATGTTGAATTGTGGCTAAATCAAACAATGGGTCCTGTTAGGCAAAGCAGTCACTTAAATTCAATTGATTTTTTTTTTGCAAAATGATTAAATTTCTTGAATTTCATCTGTCTGTGATTTGACCGAGATCATATTTCTCGTAGGCATTTATCTCTGCATGTGTCACGCAAGGGATAAATGACACCTGTTGTTATCACATGAGCTTTGCCAATAGTAGTTAGTGCTGGATAAGGTTTTTATCCTAACCCTAGTGGCATAAAATAATCAGGAAACATAGTTTTGTTGTTTTGTTCATTGCATAACCTAGCAATACAGGATTCGCTAAGGAAAGGCCACAGAGTATAATCATGGGTATACTGATAAATGGCTAATGACCAGATTATCTAAAAAAGAAAGAAATGTAAACAGTACACACTTTTAAGTGTCATTCAAATTCTTAACATATTTTTTTCTCCATCGTGTTCTTAAACCTAGACAGTCAACACGATAATAAATCGAGCCCTCATTTGGAGCTTTTTGCCAAAGTATAAATTCTCATACTGATAATTTAACTATCAGTTTAAGTTGACTCCAGCACTTTCTTGGACATAATGGTCTTTTGAATATATGTGTGATTGCTTAGGCTAGAGATGGGAGGGAACTTAGAAATCATCTAATCCAATCACTTCATTTTACAGATGAATAAACTGAGGTTCAGAGAAGTTAAGCAAATCATCTGAAGTCACAAAGTTAGTAAGAAGTAGAGCTGGGATTTCAACTTAGATTCTCTGACTATAAATCCAGATGTTTTTCTACTCTAACCATGTTGTTCCTCGACTCTGTTCTCTGGCCTCTGACTGTATCCCTAATTACATTCATCAGATGTGATTCCAAAGAGTTTAAAGGGAATTTGGATAGCCAAGCACAAATTTATCACCACTACTGGAGAAACAATCAGAAAGACAATTGAAAAGAACATGCCATCCTGACACATTAGGAACCCCATTTTCATACTTTTCATACATTTTCATACATTTCAGTACTTTTTTTTAATAGTGAGTGGTAAGACACTGTCCTTCATGTATTAGAAAGATAGATCACAAGAAAATGGGCTTAAATTGCAGTATGAGTGATTTAGATTAAATATAAAGAAATTCTTATCCGCTTCTTCACAAATGGAACAAATTACTCAGGGAAGCTACAGAATCTCTTTGCTCTGGAGGTCATTTAGTAGGTCAGACATTTTGGCCCTTATATTTTGATACTCTGATGGTATTATGATTTCATCCAGTTGAGTGCTTCCTCCACCAATGGATATCACAACCCCTCACCACCTTCTTGTCCTCAGTAATTCTTTTCCATGTTTCATTTTAAAATAAGCCATTCATATAAGATGTATCCAACGTCCTAAAGCTTTTCTTTTTTGTTCTTTTGATCTATGACTTTCTACTAGTATTATCTGTTTTCTAATTCTTGATGAAAGTATTCTTTCATTTTTCATATTTTCTAACAGTATTTTGTCCATCTGGTTCTACTTTGTTTATATTAGCATATTTACTTATGTTTGTGCATGTTGTTTCCCATGGAAGAATATAAGCTCCTAGAGGGCAAGGTCTGTCTTTCTTTTGTCTAGTGCTTTGCATATAGTAGTTGCTTAATAAATGCTTTCTGGTTGTTTGATTATCATAATTTGTGTACAAGTAGCAGACCTTCCAATAGATCATTTACTTCTCAAGAACCATGACCTCTCAGGGCCTTTGTTTCTGTACCTGTAAAAAGAAGGATTTGAACTAGGTGACCTCTAAGGTTCCTTCAGGCTAGGGGGCTATCTGGTGCAATTGGATAGAGCACTTGACTTGGAATCATGAAGATATGAATTATCGTTTTGCCTTAGACTTAGTAACTCTGTGATCCTGGGCAAGTCACTTCAGTTTTGTCTGTTTCAGATAACAACAACACCTACCTCCAAGGATTATTTGGAATGATATTACCTATGTTTTCCTCTTGTAATAAGAGTTGTTTAAAATGAAATGATCTCATTTTATCTTCACAACCATAGCAACAGCTATTATTATCTCCATTTTGCAGTTGAGACAACTGAGGCAGACAGTGATTAATTAATTTGGCAACAGACCTCACTTAGGCAGGAATATTGAATCAGATTTTTTTTAAATGGAGAGGGGAGGCAGTTTGGAAGTAGATTTGGGAGATAGTGCTTCCACCTTGGGAGCAACCCAAATGGATGGGAAGGAAATAACAATAATGGCAGACTTCACCCACAGCAGTTTATGATTTGTGCTATTACCTAATTAACAACCCCAAATCTTCATCTTAAATTTGGCTGTCAGAATATTGACTTATGCCTATCTTAGCAATTCTATGAAAGATGTTTTGAAGCTCCATTTAAAAGTCCCTAACGACTTGGTAATTGTTTTTATGGCTTTCCAATGAAGTGTGAAGTGCTCCCAATAGCTGTGTCAAAGAGAGTAAGTTAATACCACTTATTGTTGCCTGGTGGTCTTTATTTGTGATTCTAAACACAGCTTTGAACAAACTCCAGAGGTAGGAGGAGGTGAAGAAGAGACATAACATTTCATTTTTTAGACCTAGAAGAAATCTTAGAAATCATAGAAAACAGAAGCCTAGGAGCCTAATTGACCTGAAAAAGACCACACAATTTGTAAGCTGCAGAACTGGTCCTGAAACCCACATTTCCTGGCTTCCAGTCTGGTGCTTTCTCTTATATTATACAAACCTTCACTGGTATTTTTTTAAGTAGTATGCCTATTATAATTTACAAACCTATTTTTTTCTCAAAGTATCCACTCAGAGATAGCTTTTTAAGCCAGTGACATGATTTTATTTGGCTATCTTTAAAAAAAAATTGGCTATCTAAATTGTCCTCTTCCAAAAGACCTTCTAAATTGTTAGATAAACAAAATTACTGCTTATAATTAACATTTGCCATGGTAAGCATCTTATTTGTAGGTCAGTTTGTGACTGAATAAACAATTCATATATACAGTAGTTCTGAAACTCTTTTCTAGAACTGAGATTCTAATTTTGCTATTCAGGAAAGTTACAGAGATTGATATTTTTTGTCTCTTCCTTTTATGATAGCTAATTAGTCCCATTTATAATTTATTTGATACAGAGTTCATAGTTAGGGAAGTAGTTACTTCCCAATTAAGCACTATTCTTAGAGGAAAATAGAATCTGTTTTATAATCATCTGTTTTATGAAACTATTTCCAGGAATACATTGTGATGATAAGGTATAAATTATCTACACATGTGGAGAAAAATCATTCTCCCTGAGATGACATAATGAGAGACAATTGTTATTCAGTTGTCCAGTCATGTCCAACACTTTGTACTCCGTGGACCATACTGTTCATGGGGTTTTCTTGTCAAGGATTCTAGGATGGTCTGCCATTTCCTTCTCTGTTGGATTAAGGCAAACAGAGGTTAAAATGAAAATACAGATATCATTTTGCCCGCATAGTAGAAGTGATGGTTGAAGTCAGGAAGAGGGTAGATGAGAGCTCCTTCAGAAAGACGGTGAAAGGAAAAATGGGAATGACTGAGTATTGAATAGATAGTTAATAAATGAGTACTGAAGAGAAAGGGGAATTGAGAGAAAAGAAACAGAAAAGAACACTTGAGAATGGAGGAGAAGTGAGAGAAAGAAGTTACTACAGAAGTCATGGCAAGAGAAGGTTTCAAGAAGAAAGTGATGAACAATAGTGTAAAATGATGTGGAGAGGTCAAACAGACTGAGAAAAATCCATTGAGGTTTGAAAGTTAGGATAATAAGATTATAGATTTGGAAATGGATTGAACTTTAAAGGTCTTCTGGTCCCATGGCCTTCCTTTATAGATTAGGTGATTCAGACCCAAAGAAGTAAGGGACTTAACCAAGATCACATAGCTAGTAAATTGGAGAGTCTGGAGTCACTTTTTTCACACTAATAACCTTAAAGATAATAGATTCAGTAGGGAAAACACAAATGAAATAGTCATTGTGGGTGATGAGAAACACATAGATGTCAGTGGCAGACTAGTAGTTAAGAACATAGAAATAGTTATCACAGTCTCAAAGAAAAAAAATTAACAGAGGAAAAAGAGAATTATCACTGAAAGAGACAATTTGTCCAAGTAAAGTGTTCTTTAAAATAGGAAACCTCTGTGTGTGTGCAAGTGTATTGAAAGTATTTTAGTTTGGCAATTAAGGTATATTGTATTTCCCTATATACTTATAATATTACACGGTTTTGTTTTAGGTATTTCAATATGTATCATATTCTATAATGGCATTGGGGAGTTGTTTTATATAAGCCTGCAAATTAGTGCCTAAAGACATTTCCCCCCCTATGGTAGTCAAAAAGATACTATTTTTCCTATAATATGCTTTTGTATCAAATATAAATGAAATTTTCTAATGAAAAAGAGCTTGTCATAAGCTTATCACCTTACCAGTTTGTGACTATGATTAGATCAGCTTATCCTGTTAAGTTTTTTTGTCAGCTTCCCTTGTGCTACAAGTATTAAATAGTAGCTAACTATTAGCTTAGCCTTACTAGTTGTGGAAGTTTTCATTTTGTATCATGGCATAATCAATCATTTCTTTACCACCATGAAATATTTGTTTTCTCCCTAGCATTTAGCAGTGGTATATTGAGCAGTAAACTAAATGTAATACTTCTCTTAATAAAACTAACATTTTGGTAGAAGAGTAAATGTTATAATAAATATTCAACTGAAATAAATAATGGGAGAAAACAAATTAAGAAATGCCCCTTATTATATTTCATCATGTTTTTCCGTCTCTGTTCCTTTCTGCTCTTTTGTGTTATATAGACTGTCTTGGAAGAGCATTAATATATTACTTTCATCTGCAGGCAGGATAGATTTTATTAATGAGGGCAATCATACAGATATCAAGGCTTGAACAATAAAGAATTACCAGATTTTCTAGGACCTATGGGATAAATATATCTCACTTGAACTCCATTATCTTCCACCTATTTATCCAAATGTAGTATACCTCCTCCAAAGATAGATCATGTCATTTTTTCACAGGATTGGGAAGTTGCTTGTTAAATGCATATAAATCACTATCTAAGACTCCCATTAAATCACTACTGGCCAATCAGACAAAGTTACATTTTAAATACTAAATGATAAATTTCCCTTTATGATTCCCACCAAAGAATATGTGCACCTCATAAAAAATAAAATTAAAGTGTTTTAGAAGACAGAAGGAAAATGTGAAATAAATATCCTCTCTCTGCACCACTTATTTTAGTGTTTGGACCCGAGTTTTCCAAAGCAACAATCAGCTTGATTTTTTTATACCGCTGATTAGGACTGTAGTATTTATTAGAGGTCACATGCCACAGGATAACTTTATTCTGTTTCTGTTAAAAAATGTGTTTGATTCATGAGATTTTAAGCACAGATCATTTGCACAAAAAGAGGATAAAATAAATTGAAGGAACCATTAACAATAGTGATTAAAATTTATCATGGCAGTATTATAATTGTTACTTTAGCTGTGAGAGAAGAAGAAAAGTATTTCAAGCTAGTTGTAATAAGAGTTCATTTCTGAAAGCCTGACAGAGATGTATGATTTCTTTTCCATAAGTCCCATTTAATCCTCAAGACACTACATCTTCCTTGATGTACCTAAGAAATGGGTGGTGTTAATAGAAAGACATTTTCTATAAAGGAGGCAGTTGGAAGTTGAATTTTGAAAATGTTATCAAGCCCCTCTAACTCCTTTCTTCGAGCAGTGACAAATTATGCCTACCAAGTATATATCGCAATTAATATTCATTAAAATTTTTTACATTTTCCTTACTATGTCAAAATACCTGCCAAATATCATGTTAACTCATATGATTATACAGGGTTTTTTTGGTTCTTTTATAATAGTTTAGGAATTTAAATTTCAACTAGGACTAGAATATTAAATCAGGGAAGATGAGATATCCACATACTGTTACTCCAGAAATATCTTTGACAAATTGGTTTTGGCACCCAAACCATATAGATATCATCTTAGTTATTACATAGTAAATTGTGTAGGTCATGATAGCTGATTAAAACAAAACCAAATAAAAAAAAAGGTTAAGCATGATCTGAGCAATTCCTTGATCATATACAAGTCTTTTTTGCAAATCATGTGTAGCATTTTTGTATTGGGAAAATATAGCTTGATATTCCTAAGAAATTAAAGTTTTCCTCCCTAGAAATGTGGGATAGTATCTCTGTTACTATCCATTTTGTATCCATTTTGGCAATATACTAAAGAACTTAGTATTTTTCATAAAGCATTGCCCACACTTTTTCCTTCCACATTTATTCACTCATAGTATATATATATATTAAGGTTTTACTATGTGTTAGTTGTCTATTCTCTTCTCTCCTGCTTTCTTAATATAGAAGTTACATAAATAAAACCACATGATCTGGAAAAACTGAAAAAAGTTAGAGAAATACCTGAAACCACAAAGAAATGTGCTTTCTGTAGAGGAGAAATAAGAACAAGAGTGTTGGGTTTAACTCATTACTTATAGTTCAGAAAGTGTTTTTTCTTTATAGCATTTCATTAGTAGCTAGAAGCTAAATGCTTCCTAGCCATCTAGAAACAGTTACTTGTCATTTGACAGGAGAAGACGTACATATGCATAAGTAGGATAGAAAAGACCTGAGCTACAGGGGGAGATTATGAAAAGAATGACTGAAAATAATGCCAGAACCACAAGAAAGAAAAAAAAATAGATGGACTGGCAACAAACCTGTGTTCAATCCATCACCCACTTGTCTTTAGCGTCTGTTAGTGAGTGGCTCAGTCTGTGGTTATTGAAATCAACTAGTTGTGGAGACTACTATTTAGTGAGACTACTGTGTACCCATCTCTCTCCTAACACCCCCTCTAATCCACCACTCTAGAGTTTTGTGGAAAACTCTAGAGTGGATTGCCTATACTTATAAGGTATTTTGGTATTTGGAGGCTAAATTTCTTTCTATCACAAGATTCATGCATAAATATTTTGAGGTAATATATCTTATGTTTTGCCATCAGGCTCACCCTGACACTTGGTTACTGGTTTAGAACATTCATGGAGGATTTCTCTGATAAAAGTGGGGAAGGGAGAAGTCAAAAGTTCTATTGTTAAGTTTACCACAAAAAGCATTTTAGAACCTAAGTCAACATATCTTGGCATGAGATTGTGATGTTCTTTTGCCTATTATTATCATACAGTATTTAGAACAATACATTATTTTAGAAATGCAAATGCTGGCCTCAAAAATGTATATATATGTAGTAGAAGCAACAAATACGATAGACTTACTAAATTCATATAAAGAGTAACAGCACATAAAACAGTTATCCAAGCATAAAATTCCTAGTTTCATGTATGCTATGTTTTCAATCACATTAAGATTTAAGAATATATAATTTATTCAAAATATTTAAAGATAATAGAAGTAACTCAAATTTTTATCCTGGTATTTCATTTTGAATGAATAGAAACTCAGAGTCAATTAAAAAATTCATACATGTTCTATTGTTCTGAAATGAACTTTACTAAAGGTGTAAATAGTGTGCATTAATATAAACTTCCTATGAGATCTACAAAGAAAATTACAAATAGTACTTCACTTGAACTTCACAGTGACCCTCTGGGTTAGGTGTTAGTATTTTATTTGTTTATAGAAGAAGAAACTGAGAAGGTAAGCAACTCGTCTATTATTTAAAAAAAATTAACATTGTGCAACGAGATTAAAACCTCTGTTTTGATGACTCCAAGTCCAGCATACTACCCTTGATTGAACATATTCCATCTTCCTTTCTTTTATATTTAAATCTTCTCTTCATTTTTTGAGGCATGTATATTCCCATTGAAATACTTACTTGTTCATATAAAAGCATCTTCAATGACGTCAGGACAATTCTGGGAATAGTTGTAATGAAACTTTGCTTTCTTGGCTTGACCAATATGCATCGACAAAGCAGAAGAGGTAAAAATAAAATAAAATAAAATAAAAGGCATGGCAGGGTCATGTCTGAGAGTAGCTAATGGATGCTTTTGGTTTAATGATGTCTGAAATGTATTTTTTAATGCTCTTTAGAATTCAAAGAAACTTCTCCATTAGATTAACTATTTTAATCACTAGAAATACTGACATTTTCCAGACTGGCCATCACAATTCTTTTTTACCTATGTATATGTATTCACATCGATATCTCCAAAGAATTGGGAGAATTCAATATTGGGTTATTTGATACTTTTTATTTGAGATAAAGAGCATGAAAGCAAGATCTAATTCTTGGACTTGGATGTTGAAGATGTTTCTCAGTTTGATTTTTATTGGCAGTGTTCAGTAGGTCTGACTTTAACTGCTGATTTGTAGAAATAGGTCCATTCTATTTAATAGACGCTTGAATCTTGCAACCTTGGGAGAACTGAGGGCCTGCAGACAGACCACAGGACTACTTCTGGAAAAAGCACTTGGCCAGAATGAAAGGCTCTCTTGCCAAAAGCAAGGGGTAAAGGGAAATGAGATTAGAGACATTTGTTGTGCTTCCCTTGCAGCCACACACAACTACAACTCTTCCCCACATGTGGTCCCTCTCTCTACTTGGGGTACCATAGCCTTACATGTGTGTGATCTGTCCATAGGAATGTAACTTTGATTGCCTATACTTATAAGGTATTTTGGTATTTGGGGGCTAAATTTCTTTCTATCACGAGGCTCATGCATAAAGATTTTGAGGTAATGTATCTTATGTTTTGCCATGAGGTTCACCCTGACACTTGGTTACTGGTTTAGAACATTCATGGAGGATTTCTTGGATAAAAGTGGGGAGGGGAGGGGAGAAGTCAAAAGTTTTATTGTTAAGTTTATTTATTCTTACTAAATTTTTTCTTGGTTCTTTCCTTGCAAGATTAAAAAGAAGAAATTGACATTTATTGGTTTTTTAGGAATATTTAAAATACTGCATCTATCACTTAAGATGTGCTAAATAAATGTTTATGGTTTGATTGATCTGCAATAGAAGAAACACATTGTCAAGGTTTTTTTTTTTCTAGAACAGAGATTCTTGTGTGTGTGTGTGTGTGTGTGTATGTGTGTGTATGTGTGTGTGTTATGGACCTATTTAGAAGTCTGGTGAAGACTATAAATTCCTCTCAAAATAACATTTTAAAATGCATATAATAAAACACTTAAGATCACAGAGGAAACCTATTATGTTAAAATATGGTTGTCTGAATATTTCAAAACTGAGTTAATGGACTTTTTTTCAAGAGCCCTTGCTTTAGAATGATAGGGCTAATGAAACCAACTAAAAGTGAAATTGTGAAGCAAAGTTTATCATTGATGGTCTTCACTTCGCTTTCTCAATCCTTTAGTTGGTCAATACTCACATGTTCACCATTGACCTCCTTTCTGCCCACTCTCCTTTCTTTGAAGTATCAGATAATTTTGTACTTCTCTTAATGAACTTTTTCTCTATGACTTTGTATGTATTTTTAAGCATAAGATTTACCTTCCCTCATAGATTGTGAAATTCTTTCAAGTAAGGACTTTTCTATCTTTTCTTTCTCAGGGTTCATGGCACAGTTTTTTTGCATGTAATAGGAATTCAGGAAATATTTGTTGGATGAATGAATTATAAAAGCAGATATAATAAATCATTAAAAGTAAATTGATTTAATAATTTAAGCCCCCAGGAGGATTTTTGAAAATATTTTGTGATAAAAAAAGGTTATGGATTGAACGTATGATTTCATTGGTACAGGAACTTACATGTGAGAAATATCCCTCTCTCAGTGCAGACTGGTCATCTTTATTGGGTGTAGAGTTGTCCAGATCACTGGAAATTTAAGCAATTTTCCAATAATCACACAGCCATTTTAAGATAAAATATGAATCCAAGGTAATTCTCTATTCACTATACCATGATACCCCCCAGAAAATAAATTCAAAGGAATAACACTCTAATGATCAAATTTAACACAGTGTAACATCTGAATGAGGGAGGATTGAATTAACAGCATTTGAGTGACTACCTTATTCTGTTTACTTTTAAGGATTATCCTGCTAAAAAAAAACCCTGTGTTTCTAAACATTTATATTAGTGTGGATTCATTACATAACACCAGAGAGACTAAAATGGTAACAATTCATAGTAGTAGAGGATGTTTTCTGTCATTTTTGTTAAATTTCCATCAATGCTTTTTTCTGAATATTGATTATATTTTCTACAATATTACAATATGTCATATAGTATTAATAGGTTATTATAGGACAATAAGTTGTTATCCCAAAGATGTGGGATTCTTATTTCTAATATTCTTGGAAAGTCTATGATTAGAACACTAAAGCTTTTTCGAGATCATATGGTCTTTATAGGATTAAAATATATGTCACATTTCTATCAGTAATGTTGGTGAATAAATCAGTAATATTCAGACAGATATTACATAGGACATTCAGGTATTGGATAGATAGAGTGATGGGTCCACAGTCAGGAAGAACTGAATTCAAGTCCAGACATAGACTTTTACTGTGTGACCTTGGCTTGTCACTTAACTCTGTTTGCATCAGTTTACTCATCTGTAAAATAAACTGGAAAAGGAAATGACACACCATTTCAGTATTATTGTCAAGAAAGACAAAAATGGGGTCATGAGGAGTCAGACAGAACTGAAATGACTGAACAACAACAAAAGATATTACATGAATATATAAGATAGTGATGATTTAATGAACACATCATTCTAGGCTGAATGAGAAAGAATAAAGCGAAATGTGATCAATTAATTCATTTATGCATGCTAATTGAAGTGAAATAAAGGCATCAAGCATCTGCTTCTAATAACTACAAGTCAGCATGGTATAGTGAAAAGTTCTGAACTGGAAACCTGGGATGTAAACTTGACTTTAATGTTGGTCTGTTGGATGATTTAAGCTAACCATTCAACTTCTACTGGTCTTATTATCCTTATCATATCAGTAAATTATGAAGTTTAAATTATATTCTTAAGGTCTATGAATTTCTAATTCTTCTTCAAAGTTCAAATTTTTGTGATTCTTCAACATGAAACATCAATACAAAATACAGTTAAATCAGACAAGCATTTATTAAGCCCCAGATGCTGTGTGTGTACAAAGTACCATCCCAGGCATTGAGGATTCAAAGTGAAAACAATGGAAATTCTGGAAGAGCCACACTAAAGCAATTTAGTGACATTTGTTAATTGAAAGGTGCTTCTGTTTATTAAATTCCATATATGAAAGCTGGTTAGAAATGGAAAATGAGAGAAATGTAGGGGTGGGGAGATGTGTTAATTAAAATTAAGGTGAGTTGATAGCTAATTGTTTGGGGCATTGCTTCATGTTACTGAGATCACCCATATCTTAAGTGTTAGGCTATAGTGATAAGTGTAAGGCTCTTAAGTGTTACGCTATAGTGATATAGTGTAAGAAAGCCTTTTTAGGGAGCCAGGATGGCAGCGTAGAAGCTGCAAGGTCCCGCAGCTACCACACCACCACCCTAAACACCCAGAAAATATGAGCCCAGACAAAGTCTAGGAAAGTCTAGGATTATCAGACTCACAAAAATACAGAGAACCCATCTCTCGCTGAAGGCAGCTCGGCAGCAGGGGCTCAGCACGGCCGCCAGAGCGGAGGCTGGAACAGCCTGAAGCCTAGACCGTGGCCAGTCCTGGGATGGTTGACAGGAGCTGAGCCAAGCCCCACAGCCAGTCTGCAGCAGTTCTACAGCCTCCAGTACCCCCACATTTGCCAAGGAATGAGTAACTGGATTGGGAGAGGGGCAGCTTGCACTGCAGCAGAGCAGAGACCCCGCCAGCCCAAAACCGGCTAGGCAAGGCCCCAGGGCAACCACCAGGAGGAGTGGAGACTCCCAAAGCACAGCTTGAGTGTACTTCAAAGAAAATCTAAAGCACCTGCCTGAGGGGAGCTTCAGTCAGAGAGTTGAAACTTTGAAAATTGATTTGGGGGAGATGAAGCAGTTTGGCCATTCTGCCCCCCCAGGGCAAAGAAACAGTGAGGGAAGGGAACTGCTGGACGCACCTGCTGCCCCCACCAGGCTGCTTCAGAGCCCCTGGCCTGCGGACTCTCCAGGGGGGCTGAATCCATTGATCAGGGCCAAGTGCTCTTGCATTGAGGGGCCTGGATCCAGATCATGGTCTTGGATGGTAGTCCTGGGGTGCACTTTCAGCAAGCCAAACCTGGGGGGACTTGCAACACCCCCCCAAAAGCTCCGGCAGTTGGGAAAACCCCAACAATTTGGAACAGAGCTCCCCCCCATTGGAAGCAGAGTTTCACAGACCTAAAAAAACCAACCAATTAATTGACTGGCCAACATGAGAAAGAGGAAGCAAAATAAAAACACCAATAAAACTCTAGAATACTTTTTTTATGGATAAAAAGGGTCAAAGCATGGAACGGGAGGAAGAGAGTCCAGAAATCAGAACTCCCACACCAAATGCTTCCAAGACAATT